>CM040620.1:7757802-7778125 GCA_022817965.1 Solanum lycopersicoides
TGAAAAAGAAATTAAAATAATTAGATGCAATATATATAAACTTTATTATCATTAAAAGCCAACTAATTTTAAAGTTATCCATTTAAAAAATAATATGTATCTTTTGCGTTCAAAAAAATATGCACACTCTTTATGTCATGAGAAATATTTTTCAGTTCACCCTAAATAATATAACAGACACCTCATGCAATTAATAAAAAAAAAAAACATTAACTTCTTTTTTTTCGCTTACAACAGTACGATACTTTGATGAAAAAAATATTACTCCCTCCATTCGATCAATTTTAATTGTCATTTCAGTATAAAAAGGTATTCCAAAATAATAATTATTTTAGAAATTCAAAATGAGAGTTGATTATTATTTTCAAATATTTCCTTAATATTAATAAGAATACTGCAGTTTGTATTTATTGTTTTCTTACCCTTTGTTTGGATATTTGTTTCATATTTTTTCATAATGTACCACATTGTATTAAAATTATATTATATTATATTATTTTAATAAATACAATATTTTGAATAAATTTGTATTGTTCTATGTCGTTACATAATATCATGCGTCCATAATTTGTATGATAAACTACAAGAAATATCCATAATTTGTATGGTAAACTTCAAGAAAAATAGAATACGAGATAAAACTATGAAAATGTTGGATAAAAGATAAAAGTGAATTAATAAATATTAAGTAAAGATAAAACGAAGAGAATATTAAGACAACGATACAATCACACCAAATACACAAAATGAATCTACTCAACGTTACCTAAAGATTTTTTCTGAATCGAGACTCGAGAGTATTGTCAATTGAAAAAATAGTTAATAATTTAAAATAAAGTTGTTACACGCCCAGTGGGACTCGAACCCACAATCGCTTGATTAGAAGTCAAGCGCCTTATCCATTAGGCCATGGGCGCTATTTTGATATTCACTGGTTATCATTTTATATGTAGCATTATTGGTTTTACCTTTCCATATTGGCACTTGGATAGACTAATTATATGAATAATTTCAAGTTAATTGACTAATTTTCTTACAAAAGTGATTAAAACAATAAACTTAATTTGCTATACAGGCATAACAATATCAGGATGATGGAATTGTGTGAGTTATATATGTAAGGATTGTTTGGTTGGCAAACAAGTTACATGGATTATAATATTGATATTATAATACATAAATTAAATAATAACAAGGTTATACTGCGAATACTTTTCTAATGATAGTATGAGAGACACGACGATTCGAGGTAGAGGCTAACAAAATCTTTGGGTTTTAGGCTTTCAAGAATTTATTAGTGAATTTTATGATTTTATTTTTAGCTTAAAATAATATTAAAATTCATCCAAAGAATTACAAAAACTTTATATTAAGATAAAGAAAGAAAAATGACATAGTATTGAAAAAATAAAAATATATTAGACTGAGAATTAAAGTAATCAAATTTTCCTATTAGTTAAAAAAACTTTTTACAACAAAATCCTAAGAAATGTATTGTAAACACATGAGTTGAATTGAGGAACAAGACAAGGCTATTAAAAGCTCTTGTATGATAAGGCAAGGAAACAAATTATGCTTAACGGGCATGAGGTTATACTTTTGTGAGATTTCTACAAAACTTACTTGATAGAAGAAAGATTCCAAAAAAATCCAACTATACTAGATCGGGCTATTGTGGTCTGTTTTTTGGAGGTCCAAGAAATACAATTTGCACCTAGGTAGATGCTATAACATGTAGTTGATCTCCTAGTTGTGGTATAACCTCCCCAATCAGCATCTGAGTAGCCATACAACCTACATGGTGATTGTGAAATAATTCTGAGTCCAAAGTATAGAGTACTTTTGATGTACATGAGAATCCATTTTACCCCTTGATGATGTTCAATATTTGCGCTTGCATAAACTGGCTTGCTAAATTCACAGCATGAGTGATATCAGGTCTTGTGGGGGTCAAATATTGAAGGCTCCCTACTATTATTCTGTAAAAGGATGCATCTACAAGACTTCCCACAACTTCATACAAACCATGTTTTGAGCCAAAGGATTGGCTACAGCCTTTGCCAAAGTCATTTTTGTCCCTACTATCATTATCATTGTGTAAAAGGATGCATCTACTCATTATAGTTCTAATTCTTAATCATATTCTAGTTCATGCATTAGAATCATTGCATTACAAATACCATGAATTTTCATATATTAATAATACAAAACTTAATAGACAGTGTACAAAATGTATGTCATCTTTTGATTGATCTATATTAGATCATGAATAATTACGATAGTAGATGATAATAAGTTGACCAAAATGTTGGCAGTAGCTTGATTACAGTAGCAAAAAAAAAAAAGCAGTAGCTTGATTGCAAAAACAAATTTCATCAAGCTTACTTATAATTTGTTGTTGTTCACACATGTGGTTCTCTTGCAAATTAAACATTCGTTCCTTCTCTTTCTTTTGAAATTCTCACCGACACATTTGATACGTTTTTTTCCCCGCTTGATATCGACAAGAGGCGGAAGAATCTTCATATTAAGCAATTCTTCTGGCACACACCATTTCAACTCAAGAGGGACAACATTAATAGAATCTAAGTATGCAAGGAGGTATGATTCAACTTTATACAAAGGCGAAGAGTACTCGTAAATGCTTATACCATACTCGTTGACATGCTTCGATCGCAAAGCGACCATTGCGTGAGCCCAATCTATCTTGATCAAGTCATATTCTCTACAAGAACATGAATTTTCCAGTAGGTCCACATAGGCGGTAACACTTGCACCGAGCACAGTAAATTAATTGTCGTCTCCGATTACGTTCTCCACAAATAAGGAGTTGCCCTCGATCATTTTTTTTCTTGCGATTTTTTTGGCAGAAGGCACCATTTGTTTACCCATTGATTTAAGTATATATGCATGCCTCTCCCTGAACAATTCTTCAAACCTCTTAGCAATCAAATTAAATATTGATGCCATGGGATACTTCTTTTCGTCTCTCAACATAGCATTGAGAGACTTGGCGATATTTGTGATCATCAAATCATATTATTGCCAGGTAAACGTGCCCTGCTCCACTCAAGAACGACGAATTTCGTGAGACATTTGTTCTTGAATTTGACAAAATGATTGTCAAACTCTTCCAAAGAATAAGCCTTTGCCGCACTGTAAAGATAACGATAATCTCCACAATGATGATTTACGCAAAGATTTTCATCGAGTTGCCTCATACAATATATGTGGTGAGCATGATTGTAAAAGTTCACAATGTCGTTGGTGATGCTTTTGTGTCTATTAGAGATAAAACACAAATATGGTTTATCGACCACACTTTCCGTTAATTTCTCAAAGAAGAATGTTCAAGATGCATCATTCCCTTTGTCCACGAAACAAAAAACAATTCGATCAACATGATTCTTCGTATATTTTGCAACAATGCTCAATAACACACCATCGTATTTATCTTGTAAATGAGTACCATCAACCGCAATTACATTTCCCATGTGGGCAAATCCCTTAATGCAAGCACCGAAGGCCATGAAATAATACATGAACCTATGACTATCCTTGTTTACCATGATAGAATAGCTAGAACCAACATTAAGTGTCTCGAACATGTAGGAAAAAGCTGGTAAGCATGAATGTCCGTTCTCCGTTGTACCTCAGACCATTCCTTGGCAACCACACCTTCCTTTCAACATTTCCAATAACTTATACTACAACAAAAAGAATTAAACATAACCCTTTAAATCTCTTTAACATTTGGACCCTTGCCATCACGATACATATTTACACAAAGTGAAGCAATGACTTTTATTGAGATGTTTAACGCCACAACTATGCTGGTTAATGTACTTGTAGATACAAAATCTATCCGAACACTCATATTTCCTCGCCCGAAACATCCATGCACAATTCTGAGATACACATGTCACCTTTAAATATTTAGTAAAACTCCTCAAAGTAGCAAAATCAAAAGACTTATTTGCCGCCGCTTCAGTTAATAACCATTGCAACTCATTCTTGTTACTGAAATTTTGATTTATGCATAAATTAGTTCCATCGGAGAATGAATGGTTCGATTGTGATCTCAATTTCTTTCTCCATGTATTTTTTCACAACATTCGCGTTTGGAATCTTCCGCATCTACTGACTAATTTTCCATATTAATTGGATCATCATTTATATTCATTGAATGATCACCCAAGCTCTCATTTGAATGATCACCCAATCTTTCATTTTCAATAGAAGTATTGTCGTTGCCAAATGAATTTGTTTGTTCAATTGGAGGTCTCGCATTGACGTGTCTCTTCAATGTAGGCCTAGATCCATCAATACCAATATCTAACACGTACAAGCTAACATGCCGATCATTTTTTTATGAATGTGAGATGTATTTTTTCCCTCACATTCATTTGATAGCTAATCACCAAGTCATTTAGCTGACAAGTAAACTCACCAGCCCCAATTACGCTTGCAATCATACCGTCATATGAACCGTTACGACGCAACACATTGGGCACTGTCGTCTTACTAAAACATTTTCAATTTCAGCTTTTAAGAGTCTCCTCCCATATTCTCATATAATCTCCACAGCAACAACAAATTCGACTACTGTCATTATAGACTACAAATATCAATAATAGATTACAGTAACAGTCTATGAGGTACAAAATCCGTACAAAAATACGAATGATTGAGATCGGGGTTTAAAATTCAGCTCCTGCAATAGCGAAACAGATTTTTAATGCTTTTAAAATACTAAAATGTATCTATAATGAGTTATAAAGTAATTATTATGAGGAATTTCTCAAATTTCTAAAATGGGGGGAAACTAATTTTGAAGCTTGGTTTTAAAAGAAAATGGAGTAAACATGAATATGGAGTAAGAGATGATGATGATTTCACCTTGTAAATGGATATTACGGCCAAAAAACTCATCGGAATCGACAAAAACAAAAACGAGTTGTTCTTGTTTCCGTTTGGAGACTTTTTTCTTTTTTCTAATATAAATTTCAACAATTGCAAATAAATATATTATTCCAAATCAGTTGGAAAAGAAGGGGGACCAAAGTGGAGATATGAAAACTTAGTGGGGTCTTTTGTATGTGCCAATTAGGGCATGTGGATGATGTCATTAATAGTGGATTGGCAGTGAAAATTGCATGTTTTGTGAAATGTGAAGTAAGAGAGAAGTTTGGAAACGGAGAGTATGTTGAATAATTGATCTACTTGAAAGACCTCACAGACTAAATGTACCAACACTATATCTATAAGTTTCAGTTCCATATTCAATTCATTTCTGACATCACATTTAAATTCAGCTCATTTGATTATCTTGTTCAAGCTCCTTAATTTTATTACTCTTCTTTTAAAAAAAATTCTAATATATTTTATCAAATTGGCATGTCATCTTCAAGTCTCTACTGTTCAACTTTTTGTCGTAATTTGGATTGCAGTCTGTTTAATTTTTTGTAGTACGCCTAAGTTACAGAACCTTCAACTTGCAGCCAGATTCAACTATGATTAGTATTATAGAGTGTTTGAGAAATATTGATATCTATGTTGTGCTAGCCATATGAGAAGAACCTTCCATCTTATTTAAGAAGTGTAAGAATTGTTGATTTTGATTTTTAGTGTTGAAGCAACCCTCCATTTGATTCACTTGATTTTGACTCATTTAATCAACCTATTTTGCAACAGTATATTGTCTTGCATAGTAGCATATCTTGCGCACTAGACCGACCCCTTGAATAGCTTATTTAACCTTACTATGTAATTTTTATAATCTACAATTTGCACATTATAAGTTGTATTATGCAAAAACTAAGATAAACTTTTCCACCATATATTTTTTTATTACTCAAAATATTGCTTATCTTACCACTGAATTAACAATTTTCAACATATCTAACATTTAGATGCATGTATTTTGCTATCATATACACAAAAATAAGGAGAGAGAAGAGTGAGATTAGGGAGGGAGTAGAGCAAGATTGGGGAGGGAAGCGAGTGAGATTCGTATTTATCCCATATACATGCAAATAACACTAGATACAATATGTATTTGTATGTATATCGGACAAGACACATGGAAGAGTGGCAGGTAAGATGGGAGAGAGGCGAGCGAGATTTTTTATATATCTCAGATACATGTGAGTCCACTTAGATACAATGTACCTCGAACAAATTAACCTAAATTTGACCCATGTATCTAAGATACATATATTTGAACGTATCTGGAGACTCCAAAATCTGATAAAATGCGTAATATTACAAATGAGAGTGTGTCTAAGTAATTAGTTCTTAAACTATTGGGATTTATGTAAGTTTCCCTTGTATTATTCCCTCATTTTATATTAGAATTTTGAGGATATTTAACCAACAATCAGTGGCGTAGCCATATGGTGGTCAGGGTGTACAATTGGACACCCTTCATCAAGATAAATACCGTATATACAAATAGAATGATACACGAAATGATCAAATAACATACTTTGGACATCTTAACATAACAAATTGTTATTGTCCAATCTATTTTTGAACACCCTTCTTTGTGAAATTCCTAGCTCCGCCAATGCCAACAATCTTATAGAAGTTTTTTTCTAATGCGATCTTTCAGTTTACAAAGTTCACATTGCACATTATACACAGTTCTCGAATATAATAAAGTTCTTTGAACTTGTATAGCAATTGTCTTATGGATGTTCAATATCCTTGATCCATCTATTTTGTGAAACCTTTCCTAATGTGTTTTCCACACAATCTATTTATTATGTATACATTAACCATCTTATTTACCTTTGCTACAAAATTTAATATCCAAGAAAGCATTATTATATTACATTAACTCTTTTTCAATGATTATTCAATTCTGCAATTTTTTTCTTTTTTAACACAAGAACCATTATCATATTCAATTTGTTTCTTCCTTGCAAGGCAATACTCATAGATCTATATCAGATAAAATAGTTTTTTACTTCAAACAATTGAAAAGAATATTATCCAAATGTTAGTTAAATCAGAGAAATGCAAAAAAAAATGGGTGATTGTAATCAATTTTAGAAGATTGGTTCACGTTTAATTTAGTGTGGGAATTTTGATTTACTTGATCTTCTTCAATATACATTTCATAGTTCAAATGTGGTCTAGATTCATTAGTCTTAATAATTTGTCTCATCGGTGCATCAACTCAAACTGGATTATTAGCGGATGAACTATGTGGTTAATCTTTAAAAGATTAGTAAAAACATCTAGCAGTTGATTCGCAATATTCTGTAAATAAATTATTTTTTGTACTTCTTGCTCACATTAATTTATTCAAGGATCCAGATGAGATAGTGATGATAAATTTCAATTTATTTATTTTTCTTAATTGCTTATGTTCCCCCAAAATGTTAGGTATACTGATTCATCAAAATGACAATCACCAATTTTTTCCTTAAATAAATCTCCAATCATAGGCTCCTAATACTTTATGATTAAAGGAAATTCATATCGACATATATCTCCAACCTTCTTTGGGATCCATCTTTGTGGTGGAGAAATCAGAACATATACCTCACGTTCAAAAATTCTAAGATGAAAATTATTTGGCTCTTGACCAAAAGTCAATTGTAATGGGAAGAATTTATGATAACTGATCGACCTTATGCGCACAAGTGCTACTGCATACAAAATTGCATGCCCCTACATAGACGTATACAACTTTGTTATCATTAGCAATGGTCTAGAAATTAACTCAAGACGTTTAATTAATGATTCTTCTAGACCATTCTAAGTAATGTTCAATTGTTTTTTCAGTAGACATACAATGATCATTAAGTATGTGAGATGTAAGCTTACCAACATTATCTAGACGAATTGTCTTTATTGCATAGTCTGAAAATTGTGTTTAATTTTATTATTTGAGCCAACAATTATGCAAGTCATTTTTTGAGTTTATAACAAACACATATATGACCATCTTATAGAAGCATCTATCAAGATCATATAATATTTATAATCATCCACATGCAGGGTTTATTGGTCCACATATATCACCTTGTGTACATTCTAGAAAAATAGGATTCAATTCTAACATTAAATCTTCATGGTTTGATGATCAATTCGAATTTCAACATCGAGTATCCATGAAAGATAATTTTTTCCAGAGATATCTTTACAAGTAAAAGTTTTTGTGCTGATAACGTATTATAAAGTTAATCTCAAAACAATATTAGTATAAAGAGAAGAAAACAAGAAATATGAATGGAGGAGAGATCGTTTCTTCTATACAAGTGCCCTACAAATGGTGAATAATGTCATGCCCAAGCCTACACCCAGGGTGAAACTGACATTCGAGAACCATTATTGGCCCAAGCGAACCCTTGATTTAGCTTACTTACTCAGTAAAAGACTTAGACATAAGAAAGATAATTCAAATACAAGATAACTCAACGTGTCCCAAAACTAAATTCAAAATGCTCAATGTGGCAATCCAAATATGAGCATAAGTCAATAACAAAATAGTCACGAATGAAATACCGACTGTCTATTATGAAGCCTCTAAAACAACTGAGATGGATGTCGGGACAAGACCCATGACATTCTAATGAA
This sequence comes from Solanum lycopersicoides, assembly GCA_022817965.1. Taxonomy (NCBI): domain Eukaryota; kingdom Viridiplantae; phylum Streptophyta; class Magnoliopsida; order Solanales; family Solanaceae; genus Solanum; species Solanum lycopersicoides. The sequence goes on from CM040620.1 coordinate 7,766,392, forward strand.
CTATCTAATACTGAAAGCAATAAAAATGGATCCTCCAGAAAGCAATAAGACTCACCACAAGACTCTGAGTGCTCAACTGGATCAACAATGTGCAGGGTATTGATCTTGGCTACTTATGTCTGCATCATAAGAAGATGCAGTCCAAATGAAATTAGTACATTGAATGTACAAGTATGCGAGGAGAATTCTAAAACAAGACATAATCTTGAAAGGAACTGAAGAACTTACCTGGCTCAACTCAACATAATTGAACTCATTTTAATATAAAGTAGTTTAAAATAAGTGCAATATAAAGAAAAGTTATTTAAAACATGATGTCAACTCTGTGTGTATGCAAAGATACATATAACTCTGAAATGAATGTAAAAGTATAAATAAACTGTGGATATATATATAAGAATACAATAACTTATGTGGGAGTTTCTCTAACCAAAAACAATCACGTAAGAGTATTGTGATGAAACAACATTTTGTCTGACGCTGCCAGGACCGTCCTATACTTTGACGAGGGTATAGAACCTGAACTACTAAGTGGATCCACTAGCATATGCTAAAAAGCACTAAATGAATCATCTAAAAAGTATGATCCTTTTCTACCCATGGTGGTTACATGTTTTATGGGGGCTGTGAGTTGTCTGAACTCACCCCCATATCGGTGCTCAATACTACTCTAAAAATATGATACTAGCTCTTATGTTTTAAAAAAAAAACATATTTTTTTCTATGATTTGAGATAATTGATAAAAAAAAACTTAGCTCAAAGGCTATCTTGAAATCAAAATTTTATCTCTTGCTTAATTGTGAAAGCATTTACTCTTTAAGTGAAAACTAGCTCAAAGGCTCTGTGGAAATCAAAGTTTCCTTTCTTGTTTAAATGTGAAATCTTTACTGAAAAACGAGCTCAAAGTCTCTTTAGAAATCTCTATTTCCTTTCTTGTTTTAATGTGAAAACATTTACTCTTCGAGAAAAGATAGTCCGATATACTCTTTTGAAGGAATGACTTCAATTTTTACTCTTTACTCAACTCAAATCTGAAGTCTTAAAATAAGGTTAAAACATTTGTAAAAGACTTTTGGAAGACTCCATGAACTTCTCTTGATTTGACTCTCAACTTTCCTTGTATTGATTTATGGATTCAAGGATTGTGATTTGTGATAGGAAAGATCTCATGATGTTTAAGAATGATTTTAGATAGCTAAACATGAGAAATGATCAAGAAAGCAATGTCTGTAAGCAAGTCCATGATGCGGAGATGAATTTAATTATTTGATTGCGAAATAAATTAGGAGGCAGAATGGTCTGTGACCGCTCTGCTCCGCGAGGAGAATTTTCTCTGAGGAGCAGGTCCGCAACGCGGCCTCAGTGCCCAGATTCTCCCGACTTTTTCCTTTTTCCTTTTTCAGCCTCAATTCGACTAAACTCAACTATTTTTATCAAATTCTCATTATATTCAAATACCCAGTGAATATACGCAAGAGCTTAACTCAAAACAATTCTATAATTGACTCTATAATCTCAAGAAACTCCTCAATCTCATCCTAATTCAAGAACGAAAGTAAATTCAAGAACACACATCAAGAACATTCAAGCTTTCAACCTTTTTAGAACGAATTCACGTTGAATTAAACATGTTTGGCTCGTGGGTGAATGAACCCAACGTTGTGTGAACTCACATACCTTGTAAGGATCACCCCTTGACGAAATCCACAAGTGATTCTCGAAGAACTTGACAAATCTTGCCCCTACTCATCCTTTCACTTCTTCTTTTCTCTTCTCTTAAACCCTAACTCAATATCGTAAAGCGTAAACTGAATCTTATCAGTTTAGATCTCAATTAATTACCAAAAAATGAAATTGAGTCATGGGATATGGAAAAGACCATAATGCCCTTCTAAAATTTGGATTAGACTTTCCTTATTTTAACAACCCAACTTCAAATGGGAATATCTCACTCATATGAACTCGAAATCGCGCAAGCTCGACGACATTGGAAATATTATTCCAAGATATTTTCTAAGATATCTGGAAGCACCTAACTCATCCTAATTTGGAAGTTATTGTCGTTTGAAGTTGACCAAAAACTCAACTTAACATACTTAACAATTTTTCCAGATTTTTATATTCTTTCCAAAAGAAGACTATTTTAGATTTTTAACTTCTTTCTAGTTCTTTCTAGTTACCGAGTGTTACAAATAATATCTCTATTTATAATGTTGAGATATCACCCCATATATCACCATGTTAAATATCCAAATTAGTAGATGCGTAGTCATCCAAAAAGGTTTATATCAGCTTGAAAATATAAATACATGAATTTAAGCAGTTTATAAATGGATCAATTGGATAATCCACTAATCAATGAATTTATAACAGAAAAGATTACGAGGCAGTGTAGTTGTATACAATATTCATTCTTTTCAAACATATTTTAGGATTCCTCTCCGTACTTAACTTTTAACTCAGAATCCTAAATTAGGCATGCACTTTTCTTTCTCTTTTTGAATTTGCGTCATTGTTATTAAAGTTATTCATCTGCGGTTGGACTCTCAAATTAAACTGTACACACTTCAAATATCTAGCTCTAGGCATGACATAACGAAAAATGATAAAGCTCAACATTGATAATTAATAAGATGAATGATATTGTTATATGGACTTGGGGACAGGGGCGGCAGACTCACATGATATCGAATGGGTGCTCGAGCACCGATTAACCTCGTATCTAACTATATATACTTATATAGAAATTAAGAAGAAACATATAAAACCTAAAGTCGAGCACTCAAGTAACAAATGGCTTGATTGGTGTAGTGGTTATAACTAGGTGCTTGAGGTTGTTAACTTTTTTCTAATTCTAGGTTCGCTTCCCTTTATGCACATTAATTTTAGTTAAAATTCAAACTCTTCTCTTTCTACTTCTTAATTTATTTTTCTCCCTATGATGATTGTTCTTTTTTCCCTTTCACCAACTGTCTTTTTGTTAACTTTTTCTAAACAAAATTTTATATAAAAAACAAAAATTCCTTCTTCCTTCTTCATGTATTCGAAATAATTTTTATTGTAGTTTTTTATATTAATTTTTTTGCTATCATGTTTAAAAAGGAAATTTTACACAAATCTCACGATGTTAAGGGATAATTAAGTATTATTCCTATTCTTTATAAAATTATGAAAGTTCTTAAATTTGATGGAATCTGTATTCATCCCAAAACTTCCCGATACATCACGTAAATTAATGTATTCAATAATAGGAGAGACTATGGATTTTCATAATTTTTTCAAAAGTTTAACCCATTGGTGGCCTCGTAAAGTTGGCACAATGTTTCACTTAGATACCTTAACTAAGCGATATTCATTTTAGACACCTCATGTAGGGTCCCTCTATTTATTTTTGACACCTTTTTAAATATCAATAAAACATATAATATGTGTGTGTTATACTCACAGATGACGTGTAAAGCGATGAATTAAATGAGGACATTTGTCATTTGTATTAAAAAAAATATTAATTAATTAATTTGACTAAAAATAGAAACTAATCAATAAATTAATGACACATAATATTTTATCTAGAAAATTACAAAATTAAATAAGAACAATATAAGAACCTGCCCCCCGGTCGTCTCCCCCCCCCCCCAACCCCTGACGATCGTCTTCTCCAAAGCGCTAAAAATACCTACTATGCACCATTTGAAATTTACATTTCCAAAAGTAAAAATCTCCCTATCCCTTTTGCAGAAATTACCCCCACCGCACATCTACATATCATTGCTAGTTCAAAGAAATTCTTAGCTTAGTTTAAAGAAATTTATATTAAATTCTTCCGAGAAGAATTTAATTAATGCGTTTATTCTTAAATTTTAAAAATATTTACGTCTTTCTTGTTAAAACCTTCATCCATAATGGGTGAAATTTAACTTGGGCAAAATGGTGGCCGAAAATGGGGAAGAAGAAAAAAAATTAAAAATTAACTTAAAAAGCCATTTCACGCGTTGGTCAGTGAGTGTATCACACTCATTATGCCATCTAAGCAAAAAATGTCAAAATGATACAGTGAGACACTACAAGAGGTGTCTAAAATAAACATCGTCCAGTTGAGGTGTCTAAGTGAAACATTGTGCCAACTCTAGGAACCAACGATGGTTAGGTCTTTTTCGAATCGTATTTTTTTTTAAAGAATATGGTAAATAAGTCGTGTATTTAGATAATTCTTTCGTTTAAAATAAATATGATTGTCTTTGTGAACTCAAGTGTTAAATGTTGGGTATGTGGCAAGAATTAATGAAAATGGAGGAAAGATGAAAAGAGAAAAGCTTGAAAAGTTGGGAACTTGAAAAGTCCTCTGATGCTTTAATGAAAAGGCATTTTGTCTCTCATCAGTGGTGAAAAGAAAAATAGGAGAGTTTAGATATAGAAACACACCTATTAATTGTTAAAATGGTTGGAAAGAGAGACCTCCCTCGCGCCGTCGTCGTCGTCGCTCACTCGGCTCGACTTCGGCTACGACTTCGGCTTTGGCTTTGGCTTTGGAAAATGATCGAGAGATTATTTTTTGGACAAAGTTTATAAACATTTTCAATTAATTAGTTGATAACAAAAATGTTTTTAATTATTTAGTTGAGATTAACTGAAGCGTTTCAACTTTTAGTTGATTAACCCGACCCGACTTGGATCCGTGCGACCCATTTTATTCAAAATCTTTCCCATTCTTATTTAAATTTTCCATCGTTTGGAAATGACTGTTCTGAAAGGTTGCAACTTTCACGAACATTCATCATCATTTGAAAGGTTGCAAACTTTCATTAATGGTCGTATAGATTCTGAAAGGGTTGCAACATTTTCGGAACATGTTCCTCTTGCCTATAAATACCATTCATTCTTACGAATTTTTCTGATTCTTTCTTCTTCTTCTACACAAAAGTTTCTTCGTGTACGTACTCTACTGTTTTTGAGTGGTTCGCTGACACCAGAGTTTTGGTATCAATATGCTGTGATTGAGATCATTCTATCCTGGGAGGACATATTCCAAATCAAACATCGGATACTAGACGGTAATAATTTCCTTAAGGGGACACTGTGAATTCAGTGGGCTTGATCTTTTTTGTTCTAATTTTCCAGATTTTGGTACGTTGATAGATTTTAGTTTTTTCTGAATTAGTTTTTGTTCATCTCCCTTACTGATTCATTAAACTTTGGTAACTTCGTGTTTCTGTAAAGTTTTGTTGGAATCAGTAATTCTGTTTTCAAACACATATTGGCAACATTAAATTTGTTCATTTTATTTATATTGGTAATAAAAACACTTTATCATGTACGCTAAACTTGTTACTAAAAGTTACATGTTATGAGTATAACTTTAACTGTAAATAATAGTAATATTCTCTACCTTTAAGTTTTAAAGTTACATGTATGAAATAACTTAAAGCGTAAAAAATAGTAATATTATCTACCTTCTTAGTTGTGAAATGGTTAACTCTTGAGTCATGGGTGGATTTTGGTTCATGCACCTTACTCATTTGCTTCCCCTTCTTTGATTAATAAGACCTGGGTACTTCTCCAATTATGAATGGATTCAGAATACAACTTCTATATACTACATGGTAATCACCGCAAAGATAATTATTGCCTTTTTCTTAATTTATGAGGGAATTCTTGAATTTTGAGATTCAAAAAAAAAAAAATAGCTATAACTTTTTATGTCTTTTAAATATTTTGAGTTGTCAATTATTGTAATTTATAGTATCTTTTACGTAATTTTCAAATATGTAATTTTATTTCAAATATATAAAGATTTCATGCTTAAATTTACGATCAAATTTAAACTATTGGGATGATGTCTATACCATCCAAAATAATCGATGAGAAACTTTGTTTGAATATTTTTATGTTGTATATGTTGTGTATAGCCATAGTATAAAGAAAAAAATTGTATTAGTTACTCAACAAATTATAAGAAAACAAACAAGGAATTTAAAACTTATTAAGAATTGAATGGTTTTAATTATGACTCATTTTCATTTTGTTTTAGTCAAAGTAGCTCAATATGTTATAACATGCCCAATTTCAACTCAACTTGTCCATTTAGCATCTCTTTAAGTTAAAGATACATACTATGAATTCCATAGAAATATATCGATATGTTGACAACATAAGGTTCTAGATTGATGTTTACTATTTCACATATATTTTGGAATTTAGTGGAGATATATTTCTACTATTATAGAAGAGTGGGTTTAACCTTGAGGGATCAACATGTATACTTTGTCATTTCATGATTGGTTGTTGTAATTTTAAAAAAATAAAAATCCATATGCATAATATTAAGAGATCCACAAAAATATATATGCATAATTATTAATGAAAATCTATTCCTTCATATTATTTGTTCATATTTTTATTTGCACACTTTTTAAAAAATAAAAAAAATAAAAAAATCTCTAATTTACCTTTTAATTCTTTTTAATACTTTATTCCTTCCTATTGTTTGTTCATATTTTTATCTACAAACTTTTTAAAAAATCATAAACAATTTATTTTTTTTATAATTTACTTTTTAATTATTTTATTACTTTTTCGTTTACTTTGTACTTATTACATTCGTATTTGATATATTTATTAAAAAAACAACGATTGACATGATTATTGAAGAGTATCTTTTACTAATTTACCTTTTCATTCTTTTTAATATTTTTCCGTTTACTTTTTACTTATCACATTTGAATTTGACGTATCTATTAAGAAAATAATGGAGAAAAGACATAAAGACACCATCAAAGTTGTCCTGTATTTGCATAAAGACGCCTTAACTTTCAAAGTGTCCTATCACCCCACCAAACTATTTAATATCGTTGTAAATAGGCCATTTTGACCCATTCCCTAGTCTATGTAGTCGTGCGTGTTGCTCACTCCCTATAATAGAGTTCAACCCGACCCGACCCTATTGTTTGAAGAAAAATCATCTTCTCCTTTTCTTTTCTTCTCTATTTGGCATGCCCCTTCACTAGACTATCATCAATCTCTCCCAAAAAAAAAAAATTCATTAATTTTTCTTTATTCCGAGTTTTTATTCAACTATGGAGTTAGGTGATTACAAGATTTTGAGTGTGGGATTGCTTTTAGTTGCAACCCTTTGGTAGCAAAGCTCATATTTGCACTAATTATGTTCAGATCTAAGAAGTGTTTGTCTCCAGTGATTAAGGTATGACATATTTTTGGTGGGTTGATTCGTTGCTTAGACAAGAGTATCCAAAGCTTGGGAGTGTGTTTACTCTGAATTTTGAACAAGAACATCACATTCCCATCGTCCAAAAGTTTCTGCACTTTTTCAAAGCCGCAGAATAGATCTTAGCCAACAGTAGTATCTTATTTCTTTGGGGAAGATGATGAAGTCGTCAAAAAGAGAGCACCAACGTTGATCTTGCTATGAAAATAATCATGAATCAAAAAATTAGGGCTACCAAGAGTTATTTTTGGGTTTAAATTTGGAAGATGACATAAATTGATTAAATAATTAATAATAATAAAAAAAATGACATATGACACTTTTAAACTGGTCCATGACTGTGAAAACAGTGCATGATGCGCCTCATGTGCGTGGTAACAACCTAGATGAGGGAATGGGTCAAAATGGCCCATTTACAAAGATATTAAATAGTTCTGTGGGGTGATAGGACATTTTGAAAGTTAAGGTGTCTTTATACAAATATGTGACAACTTTGATGGTGTTTTTATGTCTTTTCTCAAAATAATGATTGACATGACTATTTTACTACATTTACCCTAAAAGTTGTTAGTATTGTTGGATATTTTGTAATATATGAAATTTTAAATTAAATAGATTGTTCATGAAAGAACATGACTTAAGTCATATGTTCATGAAAGAACATTACTCCTATGAAAAGTCATCTCTTAAGTTCTATAAATATAAATACTCTCTATAAGTTGTCTAAGAAAAATTTGCATGTATAAATAAAACATTTTGTTGTATCCTAAAGGGATTTGTTTGTATTTTCCAAGATGTATACGAACAATATCTCTTTAAAGAAAGTGATTTTACACACCTCAAAGCCATCTTCTTCGTCAATTATATTTCGTATTTTTTTTTTTCTAACAAGCATTAAGTCTTGGAAACTAATTTAGAAAATAAGTAATTAATGTTAAGGACAAAAAGTACTAAAATTTAAACCTTTTATTTTATGGTAGATCGAACACTCATCAAACCATTTGCCTGAACTCGAAATTCTAGAACTATTACAATTCATATTCAAATCAAATGAATTCAATTTAATAAATATTATTTTAATTAATTAAATTATAATTATTTTTATTTACCTAAGTCAGTGCTTGCACGGGCTTACCATCCTCTAGTAGCAAATATAAAAACATAGAAGTAAGCCACAACTCGCCATGTATAAATATACATATATGTTCACTAACATCCCCATGATATATACTAACTCATATAGGAGGATTTCCTCTTTCTTACTATATTAGTTCAACTTTTCCACCAAAAAAAAACATGGATTTAAATGAGATTACACAATCCATCAACAACATTGAAATGATTCAATTGCTACCCAATCCACAACTCATCATCAATTGATCATGAGACAATGAGGGAGATGATTTTTCGTATAGCGATGATGCAGCCCATCAAAATTGATCCGGAATCAGTAAAACGCCTAAGAGAAAGAACGTGAAGATATCAAAGGATCCACAGAGCGTTGCAGCTAGACACAGGAGGGAAAAAATAAGTGAAAAGATAAGGATTCTTCAAAGACTTGTTCCTGGAGGAACAAAATGGACACAGCTTCTATGTTAGATGAGGCTGTCCATTATGTTAAGTTTCTTACGAACAACTTAAATCGTTAGAGCAAGCAACAACTGCTTGCTCTAACGATAGTAATAATAATAGGTCAATAGTTAGTGGATTTAACCAATGTCCTCATATTACTACTAATATATGGAAGTGTAAGAGCGTATATAGGGTTATAAACAATCTAAATCATGATTATGTTAATTGCTTTTGTACTTTAATAGTAAATACTTTTCTCCGTCTACTTTTATTTGTCATGTTGCGCTTTTCGAAAGTCAATTAGACTAATTTTCAAAGTTAAATTAGATTACATTAATTTGATATTTTTAAAACAAAAAATTTAGATATTCAAAAACTACATAAAAAGTACTATAAAATTACATTTTTTTTCATATCAATATGATGAAAAAATACATCTTAAAATGTTAGTCAAAGTTCTTGCAGTTTGACTCTAAAATAGAAATTATGACAATTAAAAGCGAAGAAAGAGTATATATTTTCCGTTTACGTATGGGGAAGTATTAATTTCCTTTTTGTATTTAGAAATGTCGACTATCCCAACTATTATTTTAAATTAAATTACGATTGGACAAAATTAAATAATAAATTATTATAGATTCGTCGTCTCTTGATTAATCTAAGAGTACATTAATCATCATCGTATAACAATTTTATAATTGACTCAATTATTTTAAAAAAAAAAAAAAACAAGCAAATAAACAGATTTTTTATTAAGCAATTTTACGGATTCAAGTATTAAGTGACAGTAGAAGCCTAGAAGGTTCTTTTAATTTTATTTTTTTTCAATTAACTAAGTACGTACTCCTTTATCCTTAATCAGAGGTCTCATATTCGAGTCCTCTTAAATACATAATGATTCAACTAAGTAGTTCTTCTACTGTCTGGTTAGATCACAAAAGTCATACGTTCTTATAATTTCTTGATAAAAATTAAAGTGACGATCAACCATCCACTATCGAGATTCAATTGCTTGGAACAAGACAAGAATGACTCGATGATAACATGATCAATCATGACCATATAATAATGAAAACAAAAGTATATTTATTAGTTCTAGATGAAGCCCTATGGTAGTACAAAATGTAAAGTGTCACAAAATGTGGACTCTCCAAATAAAAAAATTGTTCATGATTGACTCCAACGACTTGACAATCATGGGTTGCTCCTATTAATGGAAACCAATCAATTTTGTGTATTATGTGGAGGTGTTAAAACTTTAGTCATTATCTTTAATTTTTTTTCTATTATTTTATTTGTTTGTGATATAAAAAGTGGAATATTCAGAATATACTTCTCTACTAAGATGGATGCATTGTATTTTGTAGTACTTCAAATTGGATATGTGCATGCACGTAAGTTAGCCATCTTTATTTTTTTTGGGATTTTTTTCTTTCTTATTTTGTTTTTTTTCCAGTTTGTGTTTGATTGATTGGGAAAAAAGAAAGAATAATAATAATATTAATTTCTTAGAAGGATTAAAATACCTTATCTCAAGAAGAGGTCGAACTGCCTTTTGAGAAAAAAAATACTAATAATTTGTTTGTTCTTTAATTTTGAATAATAATTTTGAATTTACATAGAAAAATTGACATTGTATGATAAGTTGGAAAGCTAAATTACAATAAAATAACTAATATTTATATAATTGACACATGATTTTTCATATTTATATAACTAATAATACTTCCGACCAGTTGTAATTCAAGTCATTCTTATTGCTGACAATCCATTTTCGCAAGAAAAAAAAAAGTGTTGGTACACATACCATAAATTACGGTAAGTAACAACTGAAAATATAATGAACAGAAATGAATAAATAAATATTCAGTTTGAAGCACATACATTTTGTTCTCATTGTGGAGATTCAAGTCTATTGTGGTATAATCTACACCGATATAGTCGTATATCTCCTAACTTGTCCCTTAAGTATACAACGTCGTATAACTCAAACTCTAAATTAGTTGAAGATCCAAAACTTCAATCAAGACAATAACGCGCATCTGGCATAAAAGGAAAAGAGCTAGCAATACGAGAAAAATCATGGAGCTAGAGCATACGTACGTTGAACAACTTTGCTAGATCGAACCGCGTTCGTCTTAGAGTATCGCTTAAGCTTACCCGATTTGTTGGATTAATTAATTGGATACTCGAGATCCATAATCTTTCCTAGATATAGCTTCCACGACGATAGGCGTACAAGCATGATTCACACTGCACTAACCATAGTAAACTCTTTCTCGTCGTACCGAAATAGAGGTCTGATTTAAACTACCCAGTGCAACATCACATTTAACACCTAAGGAAGGTACAACCCAACCATGAGGTAAATCAGCAGATATTACAATAAAACGTATTATAAACTTGAATTCAAGAATTAGGAAACTATCAAATCTCCCAAAGTAGAATTTAACCTATGACCCATCGTTAACAGTTGACTGCTCTATCACTAAGCTACTGAGGAATAACATGAATTGAAAGTGCGAAAATATCTGAAGGAAGCGTACGGAGTTTATACTCGCACCAAACTCTAAGAGCTGCTTGAACTTTCTTCGGTCTCTCAAAGCAGGGAGGAACTTCTAAATGAAACTTTTTCGAGTAGAAAAGTTAGGATAATGAGCGCACCGGAGGCGGTGAGAGAAACGGGCAAGTGCTTGGTAAGACAATAGCTCACTGAACCGGCGCACACTCGAAGAAAAAGGAACATTGAGCAGAGAAATTGGTCCCGCTCTGCATTCTTAAAAGCGAGGACTACTACGAGAGGTCATACCAAGGATAAATGAATTGGGAAGGGATGAGGAAAAAAGAGTCATCTCTTCCTGGTGCATAAATAAGATACATTCATAGTTAGTCAGTCTCTCACTAGGCCTTTATCCCTTTTCATGAATGAGATTGTCCTC
>CM040620.1:7779125-8236625 GCA_022817965.1 Solanum lycopersicoides
ATCATGTACTACTTGGCTATGTGATCATTGTGAAGGTCTTGATGACTTAGGGTATATGTGAAGTCAAAGCATGAAATTTCTTAGTTGATGATATGAATCTCTAGTAGGCTATAGTGAAGTTGTTATGTGAAATCTCTTAGTTGAGATATGAGTCTCTAGTAGGCTATAGTGAAGTTGTTATGTGAATTACCTTATATTGAAGTATGATGTTTCTTGTTGAATTATATGAGACTTGTGATGGTTTATATTATTGATTTTATAGTAGTGAATAGGGTGACCTATAGTTGACTAGGTTGTCCCTATGTTTTTCTTGAAAGATATGCTTAATGTGATAAGGTGAAGTGTTGGTGTGTCTTGTTTTGGTAGACTTGTGTCCCTTACTTGATACATATAGAAGTGAATATGAATTCTTGACTTAGTATGCCAAAGCTCCTTAGTCTTGTATGCGTGATTGACATGTGACCTTGAACATAGTTACAAAAGGTCATTTATGTGGAACCTTCAATTGGAAGGTTATGACATCCTTGAAGTTGAAAGTCATAATGGTATTATTCTTCTATGAATGGTGGACTTAGGGTTGATTGGTTGGAAAGACATGAAATCATCCTTAGAAAATTCATTGAGCTATCCTCTTAGCCATTGTAGGTAGCCTTAGTGGACCCTCTTTGGTAAGGTGTAATGTGATTGGGTTACGAACTAGATATGGAACCTTTTCATATGCTCCTTTACTGAAAATACTCTATGAGAACAAAGGCTAGCACCGAGTGAGTATGACTGGAAAGTTTCTCCAACTAAGATGACCTTAGAGAACAAAGAAACCCTTCATATTCCTTAACAATGTTCCTACATGGGATGTGTCCTCGTTCTACCATTGGCAAGTAGAACAACCCTCCATCGGAGTAGGGCTTTATAACTCCGGATTCCATGCGTAGCTAGTATGGTCTATGTCGGTTATTGCATATTCTCATCATATGAGATACATGCAAGTGTTGGATAAGTTCTACGAGATTTAGATAGTGGAATGAGACGTTATCTAGACATTGCACGATTAGGCTTGGAATATGTTAGTATGTGAGTCCCTAGGTCTTCACCAAGACCATTATGTGTATGTCCTTAATAGTTGAATGTCTCTTAAATGGACTAATGAAGATAATGACTTGATTTAAAAGTATGTTAATGAATAAGTGCTTATCCAGAGTAGCTTTAAGGATTGCCTAAACTTAGGTAGTCTTAAGGATTATTTAGGTAAGCTTGGAGAGTGAATTTACTGTGAGTTCACTGTAAGGTTACTGTAAATTGACCTAAATGAGATATGACTTGTAAAGTGTTCTAAATGTGATGTTTGGCGTTTAAATATGATTCTTATACTTTTAATATGAAGTTTTAATATAAAAAAGCATGTTTATCATAAATGACCGTTTCTCATGATTTTATGCATTATGACATACTTAGTACATGCATGTACTAATTTCATACATTTTGTCGATATCTAAAGTTGCAGGCGGAAGGTGAGAGGCGTCTTGAAGCAAAGCTTGGAAACTAGGACCCTTTCAAACAAAGTAGGGTATATCCTCACTTGATTCGAAGACATTGCAATCTTAGACTTCTTTTATTCAAAGTATTGTAATAGACATTAGATTTCTATATTTGTATTGTATGGGCTGTGTCCCAAGTGTTCTTGAGTCTAAGAATGGTGTATGTTGAGACTTAGTGTTTTCTATCCTTTTCATATGAAAGATATTTTAAGATGTTATTCGTGTGAAAATTTTTAATTTCGCACTACTTTTCATACATATATGCAATGAATGATGTCTAAGGGCTTGTACAAGACCTCGGAGAGGTCAATCAAGTACTCCGTGTTCAACCCAAAGGTTGCCCTAACTTCTAGGATGTACTTGCGGGATGTGACAAACTAGGTATCAAAGCATAGGTTATAAAGTAGTACTTAGGAATTGAAAAGTCTCAAAAAGTCACGTCTAGTAGAGTCTTGTTCATTGGTGTGAGTTGCGACACATCCATGAGCGAGAGCTATAGGACGATATAGTTTCCCTTCTTTTCTACTCTTGTGTCGTACCGTAAAGTAAAAATTTATGAGTTTCCTTTTTAATGTTTTTCCTTGTGTTTTTAGGAAGATGAATACTAGAAGGATGGCTGAAGAAGGGAGGGTGAATGAGAAAATTCCTCCTCTAGTTGAGCAAGTTCTTCAAGGTGGACAAGTTCCTCAAGGTTCTCAAGATGCTTAATTTCCTATTGTGAAAAGAGGTAATGAGGTTCTGGTGGGTCCCCCCCGGCTTGACTAATGGGGAGATTAGAGAGGCTTTACTTGCTTTAGCCCGAGCCATAACTACTCATGTGACTAGGGATGTTGGTCCAAGGGTGAATGCTTTGGATAGCACCATGACATCTAAATTGAGAGACTTTGTGAGGATGAATCTGCTCTAGAGTGGGAGAGGATCCCCAAGAGTTTCTTGATGGTGTGTACAAGGTGTTGAGTGCCATGAGGGTGACTTCTAGGGAGAAGGCGGAGTTATCTTCGTACCAATTGAGGGATGTTGCTCAAGTGTGGTACACTCAATGGAAAGATAATAGGTCGATTGAGTCGTGTCCCATAGAGTGGGAAGAGTTTAAGAAGGCTTTCTTAGAGAAGTACTTTCCCTGTGAGAGGAGGGAGGTGAAGGTTGAAAAGTTCATTAATATCACGCAAGGCAACAAGAGTGTTAAGGAGTATTCCTTGAAGTTCACTTTGTTGTCTAGGTATGATCCATCTTGGTGTCTAACCTAAGAAATGAGATGAGTAGGTTTGTGATCGGCCTTGCCGACCTTGTGAAAGAAGAGTGTCGTACGACCATGCTCCATAGTGACATGAACTTATCCATTGAGGAGTCCAAATTAGTAGGATATCAAGGAACTTAAAGAGGAGTAAATCTAGAGAGCAAAACCAACCTAGGTTCAAGAAGAAGGCTCCAGTGCAATATGTACCTAGTGCTCCTAAGGTCAAACTTGAGAATGGTAGTGGTTCTCAAAATGGTAAGCCTACTTGTGTTACTTGTGGGAAGAAGCACTATAGGAAATGTCTAGTTCGTACCGTAAATTGCTTTGGTTGTGGTAAGGAAAGACATAAGGTGAGGGATTGTCATTGTATTGCGGATAGAGGAAGAGAGGGAAAGCAAGTTCCTCCAAGTGTTCCGGAAGGTGATGTTCCAAGGAAGAATCGCTTCATGCACTCGGGGCTAAAGGATCAAAGCCGGATGATAGAGATGATGCCTTTAAGTTATAGTTTTCTCTCTTTAATGGTTATGATTGTCTTCTAAGTGGGGGAGTATGGTGAGTAGTAGAGTTGTGATTGTTGTCTCTTCTCTTCAACTCAACTCAAGCTTGAGAGTTAGAAAATCATAGTAGCATGTTGCATGTAGCATTATATTTAGAAGTCTTGTTGGAATTGAATTTCATTGATTCCTTGCATTGTGCATTCTATGAGGTTATGATTATGTTGAAAATTGAGTTTATATGATTTTGTCTCTCATATTGTCATGCTTTCATCATAAATTGCTTACGAGTTGCATTTTTGAAAAATTGAGCATGATTCACTGTAATGTTGGCAGTTCACTGTAAAAAAAATTAAGACATGACTAAATTGTTCTTTTATTGAAAATGGTTGTAATGTCTATAAAATTGATGTATATGAACATGATAGTGAGTTCAAAATGAGTTTCCTACTAATTGAAATGAAGAATGTGACTCTTATTGCATAATGAGTCGTCGATTTGTTTCTATCCTCTTGTTGTGTTGAGTCTCTTAAAGTATATGAAATTGGTGTTCCTCCTAAATTAAGTATTGTGTATTGTGTGTGGTATGGTTATGTGCTTCTAGTCTTGAGTTTTTTTATCTCTTAATAGTGCCTAAAATGAAGCAAGTGTCATTCGAGGACGAATGTTGTCCAAGTGGGGGAGAATGTAACACCTCTAAAATGACTTAGGTGAAACTAGATCCTAACAATTGTGTTATAAGGTTCTAAAGTCCTAAAATGGTTTATAATGAGGTTTATAGACAGTTTCTAAAATTTTGTGAAGTTTGGAGGTCAAACGTCCAAGAACGTCCATGACGTTCGAAAGGTTTACCTTAAAAACGTCCTTGTGTGTCTTAGTGTGTCTCGTCAAGTTTTACGTGTTTGTTTTGGATGAAATTGATGTGAGAGGTCCTAAACATGTGTACGATTTTATTTGAGTTGAAAACGTCTAGGCAAAACTCCCCAAGGATCCTTGAGGAAGGACCCATCGTGTGATCCAAAACTGCCAAAAAACAGTCTCACCTACGGAGGGCACCCTACGCCCCGTAAGTGGAGTGACGCCCCATCGGTGGTGGCGTAGGTAGGGACTTAGGCTTGGAGCTCCCAAATGATAAGCCACTTATACCATCGACGTCTTTCCAGGACGGTTCGTCGATAGACCTACGCCCCGTCGTTTGAGTGGCCGTCGATGGGCCTGCAACTCCCTGCAATGTCTCGCCCAATGCTAGGGGTATTTAGGTAAATCCCCTAGCATTATAAAAATGAATTGGGCAGTTTCCTAGGGTTTTTTTGGGTATTTCAAGCGGGTTTATAAGTCTTAAACACTCGGATGAATTCAGTTTTCAAAATCAAACCCACAAATCCCTAAAGAAACTTTCTAGAACTCCATTGGACCCAAAACTCAAGATAGAGCTTGGATTGAAGATTCTTTGGTGATTCTTCATCAAATTCTTGTTCTAGCATCAATTAAGGTATGACCTTAATCCTTGAATCTCTTTTCTTCAAGGAGTCAACCTTCAAAGTAATTTTCTAAAGCTTTCTCAAAGATGAACTTCTAATATGTAATCTAGCCATGAATTTTTGCATAAAACATTTTGAATCATTGTGTATTGATTAAATTGATGTTAATTTGATGATTTTAGACTAAAAACTCTATGAACCTATGCAATTCATGAAACCCTAGTTTTGACTATTTCATGGGTGATTTCTTTATGTCTCCATGCTATTGAATTCTTGTGTAGTTTGATTAAGGCTATTGAATTATAAAAGAATCATGCTATAATTGTAAGTAGGCTGTCCTAATATGATAAATTCATGTTGTATCATCTTTGATTCATTGTCTATTATAATTATTCTATTGAATTGGTGACTATGGCTATTGGTAAGAACCTTTGTATATTGAATTGGTTGAATGGGATATGGATTGGAGTTGTGAGATTGGATTGGTGGTATGTGAACCTAACTCTCTGTATATTGTGTAGTATAGGTCTTAGACTATGATGAAGTTTGGTATGATCCACTTATGGTGGCGGTGCTTTTGTGTTATACTTATGAATAATGTGGCCTCGTCGGCATTACTTTATGAATTGTGAAACGATGTGACCTCATCGACATTAATTTATGAATCATGTTATTATCATTTACTACTTGGCTATGTGCTCATTGTGAAAGCCTTGATGACTTAGGGTATATGTAAAGTCAAAGCATGAATTCTCTTAGTTGATGATATGAGTCTCTAGTAGGCTATAGTGAAGTTGTTATGTGAATTACCTTATATTGAATTATGATGCTTGTTGTTTACTTATATGAGACTTGTGATGGTTTATATTGTTGATTCTATAGTACTGAATAGGGTGACCTATAGTCGACTTGGTTATCCATATGTGTTTCTTGAAAGATATGCTTAATGTGATAAGGTGAAGTATTGGTGTGTCGTTTTTGTAGACTTGTGTCCCTTACTTGATACAAGTAGAATGTGAATATGGATTGTTGACTTAGTATGCCAAAGTTCATTAGTCTTGTATGTGTGATTGACATGTTACCTTGAACATAGTTAAGAATGTCATTTATGTGGAACCTTCAACCTAGTTGGAAGGTTATGACATCCTTGAAGTTGAAAACCGTAATGGTATCCTTCTTGTGTGAATAGTGGACATAGGGTTGATTGGCTGGAACGAACTGAAATCATTCTTAGGAAAGTCATTGAACTATCCTCTTAGCCATTGTAGGTAGCCTTAATAGACCCTCTTTGGTAAGGTATAAAGTGATTGGGTTACGAACTAGATATGAACCTCTTCATATGCTCCTTTACTGAAAATACTCTATGAGAACAAAGGCTAGCACCAAGTGAGTATGCTTGGGAAGTTGCTCTAACTAAGATGACCTTAGAGAACAAAAAAAACTCGATATTTCTTAATCATGTGCCTACATGAGATGTATCCTCGTTCTACAATCAGCAAGTAGAACAACCCTCCATCGGAGTAGGGCTTCATGACTCTGGATTCCATGCATAGATAGTATGGTTTATGTCTGTTATTGCCTATTCTTATCATATGAAATACATGCTAGTGTTGGATAAGTTCTACGAGATTTAGGTAGTGGAATGAGACGCTATCTAAACATTGCACGATTGGGCTTGGAAAATTTTAGTGTGTGAGTCCCTAGCTCTTCTCCAAGACCATTATGTGTACGTCATTTATTGTTGAATGTCTCTTAAATGGACTAATGAAGATAATGACTTGATTTAAAAGTATGTTAATGAATAAGTGCTTATCCAGAGTAGCTTTAATTATTGCCTAGTTAAGGTGTAGAGGGGGTATATGAATGGTCGCTTCCTGTCTTACTTACGGAAGTCTTAAGAGTAACTCTAGATAGGAAGGTTCATTGATGAAATAGACATAATCTAAACTTAGGTAGTCTTAACGATTATTTAGGTAAGCTTGGAGAGGGTGTATAGGCGGCCTCTTCTTGAATTACTTAAATAAGTCTTATGATAACCTTTGGAAGGAGAGTGTCATATTATATGCTCTTGTGTGTTACATAGTCTACTGTGAAGTTACTGTGAGTTCACTGTAAGGTTACTGTAAATTGACCTAAATGAGATATGACTTGTAAAGTATTCTAAATGTGATGTTTGGTGTTTAAATATGATTCTTATACTTTTAATATGAAGTTCTAATAAATAAAAAAAGAGCATGTTTATCATAAATGACCGTTTCTCATGATTTTATGCATTATGACATACTTAGTACATGCATGTACTAATTTCATACATTTTGTCGATATCTAAAGTTGTAGGTGAAAGGTGAGAGGCGTCTTTAAGCAAAGCTTGAAAACTAGGACTCTTTCAAACAAAGTTGGGTATGTCCTTACTTGATTCGAGGACATTGCTATCTTGGACTTCTTTTATTCAAAGTATTGTAATAGACATTAGATTTTTATATTCGTATTGTATGGGTCGTGTCCCAAGTGCTCTTGAATCTAAGAATGGTGTATGTTGTTTTTAATATGAAAGACTTTTAAGATGTTATTCGTGTGAAACGTTTTAATTCCGCACTACTTTTCATACAGGTATGCAATGAATGATGTCTAAAGGCTTGTACAAAACCTCCAAGAGGTCAAGTACGCCGTGTTCAACCCATAGGTTGCCCTAACATCTAGGGTGTACTTGCTAAGGTGTACTTGCGGGGTGTGACAATTTTGACCTTGATTTTTATTTTGTCTTCTTTTAAATTGGTCATGTGCTTCAACCTCGCTTGCTTCCGATAACGGAGCATTTCCTGTAGCACGGACCTCATAATTTTTCAATAAAAGAGTATTATGTTGCTCAGCCACAAGAAGGCATGAAATCAACTCATAATACTTTTTAAATCCCCTTTCACGATATTGTTGTTGTAATATCAAATTTGAGGCATGAAAAGTTGTGAGAGTGTTTTTCAACATGTCCTCATCTTTATATCTTCCCCACATAATGTTAATTGGTAAGTAATTTTGTATACAACAGAATTATATTCACATATAGTTTTAAATTCTGTAATCGTAAGTGAATCCATTCATAACAAACCCTTGGCCGTTGCCTTAAGGTGTCTATACCTTTCCTTTAAAGCATTCCACAATTTAAGTGGAGCTTTCACCGTAAGGTATTCAACCTTCAATCCTTCATTCAAATGATGACAAAGAAAAATCATTTTTGTTTTGTCCCGACTCGACGATGTATTACTATTTGTAATAGTGGCACCAAGACTTTTAGCGTCAAGGTGAATTTCAGCGTCGAATATCCATGACAAGTAATTATTTTCAGAAATGTGTCACGAACTCAAGCTTTAATAATTTTGACATGATAAAACTATTATAGAAAATAATTAAATTAGAGTAAAATAGACAATGAGTAAATAAGTAAATAGCAAAACTTTTTTTTCACAAAACAATGACCTTCATCTTCTCTTTGCAAAATCGTAACTTGTTTAACTTTTTTTTTCATTCATTTAAAATAAAATGTAAAGTAAAGTATAGCCACAATATAATAATTTTAACATTAGATTATAAATGGATACCTCACAAGAAATGATGTTCAACCTTGAGACTTTGTGTTGATAATGTCTTATAAAACTTAAAAATAAAGGACCAATGACAAGATGAAGAGAAGAAGAATACAAGACAATAGTAGAACAATATAAACTAATTTTTTTTTTACATGTTCATCAACATTATTCTCAACACCACTATTTATAGGATGAATATCAAAGAGTGTCATAAACGTTACGTTAAACCTTGAAAATTACTACCCATTATGAAGGAAATAAAACTAGAAGTTATGCTCATTCATTTGGCCACATTATCAACAATATTACTACCAATAAAGATGAAATTAACCTAAGAGTTATGGTCATCCGTTTGACCACATTATCAATAACATTACTACTCATAAAGAAGAAAATTAACCAAGGAGTTATGATCATCCTTTTAACCACCAAAATGATTTACAACACATTTAGAAAATAAAATTATTTTTTGTCTAAATATTTTTTTAAAACTTAATTTTATACTAATAACTAGATGGGCACGCCCGTGCGCACAAGGGCCCAATATACATTTGACAATAATTTTAATAATAGGCTGGTAATATATATTACATAGTTTATATGTTACATTTGTTACTGCACTGCCTATGCGTGTT
This sequence comes from Solanum lycopersicoides, assembly GCA_022817965.1. Classification (NCBI taxonomy): domain Eukaryota; kingdom Viridiplantae; phylum Streptophyta; class Magnoliopsida; order Solanales; family Solanaceae; genus Solanum; species Solanum lycopersicoides. The sequence goes on from CM040620.1 coordinate 7,788,089, forward strand.
GCTAGATTTTATACATATTTACATCTTTGTACAAAAAGGTGGAATTAATAGTGACTGTAAGAGTGTGTTTGGTATGAAGGAAAACATTTTTTGGAAAATGTTTTCCAATTTTCCCATGTTTGGTTGGGACAAAAGTTATGAAAAATGTTTTTCAAATCAACTCATTTTCCTCAAAATTAAGGAAAATGACTTCCCTTCAAAAATTAAGAAAAAAAATTTCCAAAACTCTCCTCCAATTTCAAATTACATTTTTTGGGGAAAAACATCGATTTTAAAAAATATTTTCAATTTCAAAATTTTATTTTTTCACCCGATCCCTGACCCCCCTCACCGGCCAGCCCTCCCCACCCCACCCCAAAAAATTAACCCACTACCCCCCCACCCCCACCCCCAAAAAATAATAATTTTGCTTTTAAAAATTATTTTCAATTTTATAAATTATTTTTTACTCTAGTAAAAATAAAAGATGTCACTCAAAAAAAAATTCATTCATAAATCAAATACTAAAAATCACTTCCGGAAAATATTTTCTACTTACTAACCAAACATGAGAAAATAAGTCCAAAATCTACTTATTTTCCAGGAAAACATTTTCCTTCAACCAAACACACCCTAAGTCATCTTTGGTGAGTTCACAAAATATCTGCAATTGGAAAGAGGAGTGTTTCAAATTGGAATTGATAGTGGTAGCAAGTCATATTGATGAGTTGACAGAACATTGCAGTTAGAAAGAGGAATATTTTAGATTGCGGAGGTATAACTTAGTAAGAATGGAATTTGTATGGCTGATTGTACTGTACCTTTTTGTAACTATTCATGTGTGGCCTCGTCGTAACTATTCATGCCTGGCCTTTTTTGCAAATTTTCATGGGAGGCAGTGCATATGCAAAAGCATAGTTGTTGCAAAAACAATCTGCAAAATCATGTGTGAGAGAAGTTGTTTTAGCAATTAGTGCATAAATTGTTTTTGGCATTGTGTTTTTTTTCATAATATAGAAAAGCCAATTTTGCAGCGGATGTATGATGATTTCTGGAGAAAAGTTTCCATTTGAATTTTGTAAGTTGCTGCCCCCAGGTGATTGCACAGTTGTTGAAAAGTTGCCGGTGGTTCTGCAAGGAAGAAGCTAGCAATTTATTGTAATTGTTTTATGTGTTTTAAGCTTAATAGCATGAAGTACCTTGGCATGATATGAGAGATGCAACATTTTTTCAGTCATTTGATTGTAGACGGAAGATGTTGCGGATCCACTGTAATCAGTAACTGTGATGTCAAATTGTACTCTGCATATAGAAGGGTAGAGTAATGACCTTAAGGAAATTTGTAAAGACAGCAACACATTTTTAGTATAAACAATAACTATTAGCTTAACGCATGCACATAACTTTTATGTAGGGCGGACAATTCAAAAAATAGTGTGAAGTTTGAAGTATTCAGTAAAAGTAAATAGCGAACAATTACGAAGCAAGAAAAGTGCAGAAGCTAAGTGTGAGAAGTTATCAGAAATGAAGGTAAAACTTACAAAAGTAGAAGAGTATGAAAACAAACAAAACTGAAAGTAGTTGTCACGACGACATAGGTGAAAGCCTGTAACAAAGAATAAAAAATTACCAAGTTAGTATCGATAATTATAAAATATTTTAAGAATTAAAAGCCGATGAATATTTAGTAGTACTTTAATCACATTTTCGTGTATGGAATCAACATCACTTTAATAATGTATTATACTATTACTCAGAGACAGATTCAGAGTACTAATGTTAACTCCATGACCAAAATTGGATAATCGATTCTCAACTTAGTATCCTCAAATTACATTACCACTAATACTCCACATATTGGATTGAACTGCAACGTCAACATTTGTATTTTTGAAAGACACTTTCCAAACGCACTACCTACAATAGAATCGAAATCACTAATGCTTATGTTGTAGAACCAGATAATGCATTTACTCACTTATATGTGAAGTCTAGGAGACAAAAGAACCGGTCTTGATTGTGCTATTTACTAAGAAGGTGGTGAACTTTTTCAAATTCAATCCAACAATTCAAAATGATATAAAAAAAAACATAAAAATCAACAATAAAAGCAGAAGGGAAACTAAGTGTTGATTTAGGACAACCAAATCAGTGCTACCTGCAAGTTGATTACTTGTATGAAAAGATGACTAAAGATCACCATATAGCATATCTATACAGTAATAAACATTAGGAAGGTGCACAATGAGTAATATTAGATATCACAGTCTAGCTTCAATGTATTACAGAGGCTGCTATGATTTTTTATGATATAACAAATCAAGTAAGTTCTTTATCTAGAGCTGCTTGTGATGTTTAATTAATATTGGCATAAAAAGGAAAAATTATACAGTAGACATAGTTTATCTTTCCATCGAATCCAATTGGCCAAAGGTGAGTGTTCGCGAGCCCATGGTAAAGTTTCAATCAATTTCTGTCTATATCCACGTTTAAGTTGTATTGTAGAGAATGGAAAGCAATACTTCAAATTCTATATACGAAGTGGATAGCTCATTGACATAAGTCAAAGAACAAAAATCAAATAGAACTAAAATTGCCAAACTCTTTTTGGGTTTTTGTGAATTTGGATGGGTAATCAGGCAATATGCTACTGATAAATTGTGGTTTTGAATGTTTTAAAATCTTTCAGCTTCAAATTGAGAAAAACATATGTATCAAATAGATTTTAAACCAACAGCTTTTCAAACATCTTCTCAATAATTTAATGGATTAAAGACTTGTGAACAACTCTAAATTGAGACATTAGTTTTAAATTGAGCTATTGCAAGAGACTAAGCAACAATCATGAATATTTTCTCTTAAATTTTCACATAGGATAAGAACATATATGCCAAATAAATTTTTAACCTAAATACAACTTTTAATGCATAAAAAATTTATGAACAACCGTAAATTGAATTTGTACAAGAAATTAAACAGACACCCATAAGGATTTTCAGATCGAGACACGCAATACATACACTTAAAACACAACAATTCAAAATTAAGAAGGCAAGAGCAAGCAATTCGAAAACTAAGAAGAAGTCGACAACAATTCAAAAATTCGAAGCTAAAAACGAAAATTACCTGAAAATTGAAGCGACACTATGAAAGACGAAAACCCAAAAGTATTTATCTGCAGCAAAGTTCAAAAACGCATGGAATATTGAAGCAAAATTGAAGCAGCAAAATTGAAGAATGAAAGATGAAAGTTAATATCTTTTTCTTTCCTTTGTGAGAATTGAAAAGAGCTTTTGAAGAACCAATTTCCTTTTTGACTATATGAGAATTGAAAAGGAAATGGAGGGGATAGGCATGAGACTAAGGTGGCAATAGGCATGGATGCCACGTACAACACATTGTGGCTAGCAGATCACATGGAATGAAATGGAGGGGAGGCTGTGGGCAATGACCAAAAAGTCCTTAATAAATAAAATTAATCCCCAAAAACAGACATGTTGATTCGACTAAATGTTGGAAAATTATATGCACAGCGGAAGCATATTAGGATTTTTACTACTTACATAAATAATAGATAACTAATATCGTTTATACTAGAACATATAAATAAACTAAAAGTTCATTCAATAAATACCTCTTGAAGCGTGAGCGGATACCTTCAAGCGAATTTTCAAGTTAAACGGATCTTCAAGCAATCTACAAGATAGTTATGGTCTTCTACAGTGATCCCAAGTCACATCTGAACTCTCTCAATACTTGGGTGGGCAAGTATCGAATAGAATACTAATCGTACTTTTTCTAGGTTAGGAGAATTCCTATTTATAGAGATGTCTTCCTAATCCAAAAAGGACTAGAAAACCTAGTTTTTCTAGAAGACGAGAAAAACCCATATTATTCTTCCTTTTTGCATAAAAATAGGATTCTGAGTTCTAGTTAAATATGGGCACTATGGAGACCACATAATTAATTACCGAGGCTTCCTATTATGGAAATAATTCCAAATAATTGATTTGAATTATTCTTACCATAATAAATTACAAATCATTTCACTAGAAATTCGTAATTGCACTCCTCTATTTCGTAATTCCCCATTAAACACTTATGTAATTCCACATGTTAAGATTTCAGATACTAATCAATAAATTAAATTACTGACGAATTTAACTTAATGATTAATTTCCTTTAGAGCACTACTTAACTTATTTCATGTGTCAGATTCATAAATCTACTTGCAAGATTTGACACAATGAAAACTTATAAGTTTCTCAAAAAAGCATATCAACAATCTCTATAACGAGACATGGATCCATCAACTAACTTATTATTTCACCAATATATTATTATTATCATCCAACTTACCAGGCATATTGATCCATCTCAGAATCTCACCTTTTAACAAATCAAAACGACAATTAATATATACAGATCATAATAGTTATATCAGGATTAAGAATATAAGTACATTTAATAGTTTAGAGAATATGTTTTTGTCAGTCAGTCTAAAACAACTATCTCTACTCGGTCCCGTTCAATACATACAAAATGTACTAGCACAAGAAGTTGAAACTATACCGTTCCCATAATTAGAACAAATTACATATAATCTTGTGCTACAATCGTATCCGATGGCATGTCCAATTTTCATCCTAGATTGTGAACCAAAACTTTATACTTATAAGAGCCGATGATTTAATCCTCTGTGTATAAGCCAGTTCAAGGAAGTGAAACTAAGACAGGAAACTCCCCCTTTTTTTTGACTTTTCAGTAAGTAAGACCCTGTCCTCTTCCCTTTCGACATCAAGATCATCTACTATATAAGTAAATAGACACCATAAAAGAATATATGATCTATTGAAATTGAGCAAATATTTATTCTCTAATAAATATTATTTCTTAACACGTGGTTAATAGTATATATCCCAACAATCTCCCACTTAGACGTTTAGCCATCACAATTGTTATAATGTACTATATCCAAATGCATGGTTAATAGTATATACCCTAACAATCTCCCACTTAGATGTTTAATCTTGAAAATTGTTAGAATACTATGTCAAAACACATGATTAATAGTATATACCCTAACAATCTCCCACTTAGACTCTTAACTATGCATTTACAATTTTCGCAGGCATTCTTTTATTTCTTATCGAAAGAAAATTTATCAAGCTATTTTCTCATGCAATTTTGTCTAGTAGTGTTTCGTCGTAACAAATCGATTTTGTACTAGATCTTTAGAGACCTTATCAGAAACTCTCCAAGAGTCTACTTCTTTTCAGGAGCTCTATCATAAAAGTTCTCTCAAGCATACAAAACAACTCAATCTTCATTATGATTCTCCCACTACGACTAAGTACTACTATTATAATCACACTTTCATGTTCTTGAGTTTTAATATTTTCTTCAAAATCTTTCGATAATGAAATATTAACAACTTCTCATTAAGTGTTCTTTTAATTTGCTCAACATCACTCCAACTACTTGAGATAGTAGTTTTTTTATGTCTAGTAACGTTTCTCCCACTACTTAAGTGCAATGGGACGTCAATTCTGACATACCCATTAAATGTTCTTGAGCGTATGAATTTACAATTGACTTATATGTTATTTCTTTGTTCCATTCTCGTAAAGATAATTTACTTCTAGGAACATGGTTTACTAAAATTATCATTTTCTAGAAATCAGAAAGTTGTGTTAACAATTGACTTATTTTCTTTAGGACATTATAATAAACCTTGTTTCATTCTTTAGGATATCCAATTAACACACACATTCCGTTCTTAATTCCAATTTTTCTTATTCTCCCACTCAGCACATGTGCTGGACAATCCAACTAGTTCTATAGTTGCTCAAGGTACTAATATGAAAGAAACTGAATTCAGAATGTAATATGTAGTTATTAGAACTTATCCCAAAAGAAATAAAATAACTAATAATAAGTCAATAATTAATCTCATCATCTTCATAAGCGTCTAATTCTTTTCTCTTCTACACCAATCTATTATAGAGTGTCTAGTGTATACAATTGAAAAACAATTATTTTATAAGATAAGTGACTTATGAGCTAAGAGGTTTACGTCACTACAATCAGATTGTAGTGACTTTATATATTTTTCATGATGATACTTTCATGTGTTTTAAATATCTTGAGTTTATCAAGACATTTAGACTTATAAAAATCAAAAAATATATTCATATCACGAGTAATTTTCTTGAAAACTCAAAAACTCAAATTCACCTCTTGTCCATGTGCTCATTTATTACACAAATCAGAATAGATTAATTATAACTTATCACTATCTCTTAAATCCTTTTTAAGAGGAAAACTAAGGTCTCCTAGTCATTTTTCCTTCTAAACAAAACGTACATGTTGGTAGTGACTTCACTTTCAATGAACAGTTATGTCCATCCATTAATCAACCTCAAAATTCTATTCAGAATAAATAACTTAAACCCTAATGTACAGATAAGTCTCATTCAATTTAAAAGATATTTTCCCTTATGAGACAGATTAGTATAATTTAATTCTCTCATACTTATAAAATAATCATGCATCAATATACCACAAGAAATAAAATATTTATCAAACTCAATGGTAGAAGAGTTACAAAAATATATTATATACTCATCTTTTATCTGGTTAGAAACTGAAAAAATAATATTTTCTAACATAAGGTACATACACAATGCATTCATTAAGTTAATATCTTATCTCTACCAATAGAAAATCTTAAGTAGTACTAAGTGGGTGTGTAAAGTCTATTGAGAATATAATACACAATAATTTAAATAGATCATAATATTTTGAATAATCCCGAATAACGAAATTCAGGGCTCATTTATACATATATATCCATGCATCTCGAATAGCCAATCGTTGGGATTGGAGAACTACTCATGCAATACACATGTACAATGACCGATTATTCACTCCATAAACTTATACAGACCTAATTCAGTTGGAGAATCTACTGTTAGTTTAAGTCAAGTGAAAATCCTCTAGCTACATTGATCCAATCTTATATTACTCAGTTTAGGAGAGTTAATATAGATTATCAAAACTAGACAATTAACTACATAGTGACTTGTTTCAATTTCATCCGTTAGGGAGGAAGATCTAAGCCAGCACATAAAACTAATACTTCACTACTATTTAATCAATTATGACCAAAAAATCATATAACGATCCAAAAAAAATTAATTTCTTACTAGGTCGTTCTTATAAATCTACCAAATTTCAGATCAATCAAAGTTCTTTTTTTTTTCGAATTCCAAAACTATGATCAATTTGGTTGAAAACGTTGTTTGGTCATAATAGAATTTAAAATTTTCCCGCTCAGTAATTCTTATCATATATCATCATTTTGTGAAATAGATAAATGAATTAAGAATAAAGAACAAAATTCTAAAATTCCAAAAAGTAAGCATGTTTATGTATACATTGAATATTAAAATTCAAAACACGCCTTTTAGATATCTATGCATCTTGAACAATAAATTTTGATTAAAACAAATGACTACTCATGCAGCACATATATATGGTGTCAGATATTCACTTCAACAAATTTAGAACAAAAGCCAACTCAGATGGAGAGTATATGTTAGTTTAAGTCAAGTGAATATCATTATCCCTAGATCCATTGATTCAATCAAATATTACTCAGTTTACTAGAGTCAATACAGATAATCAAAACTAGAGATTAAACTTTAATGACTTGTATTAATTTCATCCGTTATGGAGGAAGGTCTAAGCCAACACATGAACTTAATACTTCACTAAAATTTAGTCATCAAGACCATAGAGAACAAACTCTATCACCACTATATTATAGTCGAGTAATTTTTCGGTAATATTAATTTTTCAAGATTCTAAAATCATCATCTAAACGATCTCAAATTACCAAATCACAACATAACAATGAGTATTTTAAATTTGATAGTTTCTGATGAACCTACTGAATTTCTAATCAATTGGAGTTCAAAAATAATATTTATCTCCAAATCTATGATCAAATTCAGATTCAAACGATTTAAGAAAAAATGAATAGATCTACATCCTTATCATATATCAATTTATGTTAACTCATCATCTGTGATCATGTACCACATATAACATAAATAAAACCAATATAAAGGATGTCATTCATACTAAATCACATTTTAATTCCAAAGAACAATTTTAAAATCATTCTAACGACCTCAAAGAAAAATATAATCACATAGCAATTACTACTTTTTACTAGGTCTTTATTAATGAACTTTTTCCAAATTTCAGGTCAATTGGAGTCTATAAAAATATTTATTTCCAAATCTATGACCAAATTCAAATTCAAGTGATTTAAGCATCTTTATGAATTAAAACAATATGACTTACATTCTTATATCAATTCATGTTAAATAACCATATGCAACCATGTTCCAAATTTAACATAAACATAATTGGTATAAAGAATGATCTTATCAAATATTCAAATCAAATTTTAATCTAACAAACTACCTAAACCCATCTAAACGATTTTTAATGGAACAATCAAATTTCAAGTCAACCAGAGATCAAAATAAAATAAAATATGACCACCTTAACTATGATCAAATTTGAAAAAATAATCGTTTCACACATAGTTAAAGATTAAAATAACTTGATTCACATTTTTATTCTCTTTTTAATAATTATCTCATGAGCACAAAATATACTTGTGTCTTGTCTTTCGGCTAAGACATACAACTAACCTCTTTACAACATATTGTTCTCTCAATTAATACACTTGAAAATTCAAGATATTATATTTTTCCCTTTAAGCCGGTGAATATCTTTGATATCTCTTCTCATGAATTAATTTAAGTGTTACTAATATCTAAAGGTAAATCTGCTTATGAGTAACAAACCTTTACTAGTATACATTTATGAAGAACAATCCATACATGATACATTGAGGATATTCTAATGACTCAAAATAAATAGATCACTTTTGTAGATCTTATTTATTTATCATAATTCTCAATTCATATATTACTATCTCACATATATAAAATATTAAGAACTTCTACTAATTTCAAATAAACAACCACTTTAATGGTAACCGTTTATTAATTATAAAAATTATAAATATGTATCTACAATTAAAACATTCCCGTGAGAAAAAGAAAATTCATGTCCATGACTGTAAGAGAATAAGTTGCTGGTCATGTGTCTTTAAGATGTGAACCAATCTAAAACAAAATTTAATGAAAAGTGCCCATGTGTATCAAAAGAGAAACCGACACAACACTTCATCCCTATTTTGTTAATTAATAATTTTCCTTATGTTTAACCATGTCAAACAAAAAATTGAACTTATATGATTCACAAAATAAAAACAAATTGAGCTACAAAACTCCAAAGAAATAAGGAAATTGAATGTAAAGTTGCAAACTAGATTCGCAAAACACAATTGAATATGACCTCTTGAAGTTTATCAAGAAACAATTAAGTTGCTTTAAAATTACAGCAGCATCTGCAGACCTAAGTCCCAACATAAAGGATAAACTTAATCCCTAGTGCCACTATGAACTACCGCAACTTTCTTTTCAATTAATTTTACTAAATTGTTGACTGCCGTCAACAAGCTTTAGTTCTACGTGAATATAGTTACTCACACATATATTTGTTACCTATTTAGATGCAAGCAAGGCTCTTGATGTTAATTGTTGAAAAACTATATGCACAACGGAAGCATATTAGGATTTTTACTACTTACATAAATAATAGACAACCAATACCGTTTATACTAGAACACATAAACAAACTAAAAGTTCATTCAATAAATACCTCTTGAAGCGTGAGCGGATACCTTCAAGCGAATTTTCAAGTTAAACGGATCTTCAAACGAATCTACAAGATAGCTATGGTCTTCTACAGTGATCCCAAGTCACATCTGAACTCTCTCAATACTTGGTGGGCAAGTATCGAATAGAATACTTACTTTTTCTAGGTTAGGAGAATCCCTATTTATAGAGATGTCTTCCTAATCCAAAAAGGACTAGAAAACCTAGTTTTTCTAGAAGATTAGAAAAACCCATATTATTCTTTCTTTTTGCATAGAAATAGGATTCTGAGTTCTAGTTAAATATGGGCACTATAGGGACCACATAATTAATTACCGAGGCTTCCTATTATGGAAATAATTCCAAATAATTAATTTAAATTATTCTTACCATAATAAATTATAAATCATTCCACTAGAAATTCGTAATTGCACTCCTCTATTTCGTAATTCCCCATTAAACACCTATGTAATTCCCCATGTTAAAATTTCAGATACTAATCAATAAATTAAATTACTGACGAATTTAACTTAATGATTAATTTTCTTTAGAGCACTACTTAACTTATTTCATGTGTCTGATTCATAAATCCACTTGCAAGATTTGACACAATGAAAACTTATAAGTTTCTCAAAAAAGCATATCAACAATCTCTATAACGAGACATGGATCCATCAACTAACTTATTATTTCACCAATATATTATTATTATCATCCAACTTACCAGGCATATTGATCCATCTCAGAATCTCACCTTTTAATAAATCAAAACGACGATTAATATATACAGATCATAATAGTTATATCAGGATTAAGAATATAAGTATATTTAATAGTTTAGAGAATATGTTTTTGTCAGTCAGTCTAAAACAACTATTTCTACTCGGTCCCGTTCAATACATACAAAATGTACTAGCACAAGAAGTTGAAACTATACCGTTCCCATAATTAGGACAAATTACATATAATCTTGTGCTACAATCGTACCCGATGGCATGTCCAATTTCCATCTTAGATTGTGAACCAAAACTTTATACTTATAAGAATCGATGATTTAATCCTCTGTGTATAAGCTATGACTCTACACACTAAATCATCTACTATATAAGTAAATAGACACCATAAATGAATATATGATCTATTGAAATTGAGCAAATCTTTATTCTCTAATAAATATTATTTTTTAACACATGATTAATAGTATATATCCAACACTAAATACACTGATATTTCTACTATGGTAGAAAAAAAAATGTATTATACCAAAAAGTGTAAAGCTTAATATCCACTTATTTAAAAGTCTAGATCGCCTCTTTCGTCCAAACTCCAAAATAACCCAAACAGTTCTAGAAGTGTTAGTATTTGGAAACTTCAAAAAAACCAAAAAATAAATAATAAAAATAAAAATAAATAAAAAATAAAATAAAATAAAATAAAGACTTTTATCAAACAGCTGGGCCTCCCATCTTCCTCTTCCTCTGTTTTCTGCATGCTGTAATATAGCACGGCCAGCAGGGAAGAAACCGGCAGGCACCGGCACCGGCACCGGCATCGGCAACGACAACGTCACTGGCAGGGAAGTGTTTGGTGAAATCAGAAACTCAGTCGTTAGATTCAGAGTAATAATAATAATTCTTCCCTTAGTATTTTAACGGGAAAGGAATTGTTGCTATCGGGTTCAATTCCTTCAATAAAATTATAATAATCATGGCGGCTGCAGTGGTAGCTAATGGGAAGAAGAAATTAGAACAAAGAGGGCCTAAAATTGGGGTTATTAGTGGTCCGACTAATCCAATGGTGACACCTCTTTTAACAGATCTTTATCAATTTACTATGGCTTATGCTTATTGGAAAGCTGGAAAACACAATGAACGAGCTGTGTGAGTAATTGCATATTATTGATTTTCTATCAATTTGTCATGCATTTGATGTGTTTGATAATAATGTGCAAATACTAAAGTTATTCATTTTGGGAGTTGATAGAGTCTATAATTGCGGTAGATCATTTTCTTCATTGTTGATAGATTATGAATTAATATGATCAACTTGTGGAAATTTCTAACTGTTTTATTCATCTGATCAAATGCCTTATTGAAAAAAGCAAAATGGTTAAGCGAAGGGACACATTTAGTTATTAAGTTTATATATGCATGCCTTCTGACGGTTATGCATGCCTTGGCTGAAAACTATACTTACACATGGTAAAAAAAAAATTATGTGTATATAGTAGAGGTTGAACTCCTTTGGGCTTCATCGTGTTTAGTCCTTCATATTTTGAACCTGTTTAATGAAAAATACTGGCTCCGCCATTGCCTATCGACATGTGAGTATAATTCTTTTTTATGGGCTGTTTGGAGTAATGGAAGGCGTTAAGATTCGAGCTCAAGATATCTGATTGCTCTACCATGTTTAGTTGATGAACCAACTCATCTTTATAATTTTATTGTGGGACATACTTGTTTTTATGTTGATCAGTTCAATTTCGAGAGGGACATCATTAATTTATTTATTTTTAGTTTACAACAGTAATATTCTTATTCAGTTGTTGAGAAAATGTTTGTTCATCTAAAATCCAAGTGAGCCACTAAATGACTTATCCTTATTTGGTTGAATATTTCAGGTTTGACTTGTATTTCCGTAAGAATCCATTTGGTGGTGAATATACAATATTTGCTGGGTTAGAAGAATGCATAAAGCTTATTGCTAATTACAAATTAACTGAAGATGAGATAGCTTTTATCAGAAAATCATTGCCCCCATCGTGTGAGGTAGATTAATTATTGTCAAAGTAAATAAACAGCTGTAAAGTGTGTGAAAGTTATATTTGACGAGACATAGAAATCTGCTTGTATCTTTTTGTCCTTTAAGGATTATTCATTGTTTTTTTATTATTATATTATATGTCATTATAGGAAACTTGTGCATGAATTTTGGAGGATTAGTGTTTTCTTGTATCATGATACCTTAGTGAAATATGATTATGAGCGAAACCTGGGTAATTAATGAGATTATGTAAGCATGAGTGGTTATGAGTGAACTGGTGGCTTATTTCTAGTCGTTACTTTTATTCCAGATGTTGCTTTGTCAACATATCAAAGTGTATCTAGATAATTTTGGCAAAAGCTGTCGTCATCTAATTTATTTATCTTGAATTTGGCATATGTTCTTTTGCAGCTATGGGATTTTGGTTAACATAAAGGAAAGTATCTAACCCCGCATCTTCTTTGAGAATTGTTTTTCTGCTCTCTTGAACATACCATCTCATTCTGTTGAGAAAATCAGGCAGTGTTTCAATATCTCGTCTTCTAGTTGTTTTGCCTTCATACTACCTTTTGATGTATGCTTGAAGAATTGTTTGACATACTTAGGGCTCTTTCGGTTGGGGAAAGGGTTATCCCGGGATTGTTATGTCACCCTCAATATGGGATAAAATAACAAGACAATCCCGTGATAACTAATCTCAGGATAAGTCATCCCCTGATTTTATCCCAACCAAACATGGGATAAACTCATCCCAAAATTAATCCCGGGATTAATTATCCCTTATCCCTCGTAACAAATGAGCCCTTACAGTCTTAAGTGCTAGAGTTAAGCATCTGCAAATGGACTTTGTAGGATGCCTTCTATAACTACCTTCGAGGAATTGACTGTTCAGATGTTGAGATATTTTCTATACCTGAAGGTTCAGTTGTCTTTCCCAAGGTGCCGCTAATGAGGATTGAAGGGTCAATTGCTGTGAGTACCAACTAAACTATCCTTTTATTCATGCTTGTACGTGAAAGATGCATTGTTCTCAGTATTGATGCTTCATGCATTTTCTCAAACTTCTGTTCGTTTGTCACATCTGGTAATTGCTTTTGAATCTCGAAGGTGGTTCAACTACTAGAAACTGCACTTGTCAATCTCATAAACTATGCATCGCTAGTCACTACTAATGCAGCAAGACATCGTTTTGTTGCGGGAAAGTCCAAACTGCTGCTGGAATTTGGGCTTCGAAGAGCACAGGTTTCTCATCTTTCTTTCCAGTAACTTGAAATTGGAAGGTCTCTCTTACAAATGATTCCATGATCTTTGCTTCTTCAATGATTAGGGTCCAGATGGTGGTATATCAGCTTCGAAATATTGCTACATGGGAGGATTTGATGCAACAAGGTGATTCCATACACAATCTATCCTGTTATAATCTGTTTCCATGAAATAGTGCCATTATCTATTCCTCTTTCTAAATGAGATGCAGTTTTTAATTTCATGTGGACATCCTTTTTATTTTTAAATAATAAAATAAAAGTTTAAGATTCTAAGAACCAGTTAGTCATAAACGATATAAACAACTGGTCATAACAGTACAAATGTGTCACTATACAACTGGTATGATTGAGAACACACTCAACTGGCCAGACTCTTGAACAAGTAGTTCGCAGATAGTCACCAATAACAACTCCGCCTCAAATGTGTTTTTTTTTCAAGTGCTTTTAAATTCCAAAATTTTCTTTTATGAGTAAAGGATGTTCTCTCTTCTAGAAACAAAATTATACCTTTTCCGAAAGGATCAGTACACTGGAAGACCATGGAATTTGACCTTAAAATTGAGAAGATTACATGAAGTTAAACTCTAGAGTAGGTTCTCTATACGGATAGTTGACATCAATTGACATTATTCGAACATTTCATTTACTTTGAATTTCTTTTCCTTTTGCTTTCCAGATGGCTGAGCTTTGGTCAATAAGATGAATATGTATCTCTTGATAAGCAACTCTTAACTTCTCGATTATTTTTGACTGTTGCATTTGCTGAAACTTAAAGTTTTGTTAGCGTTTTATGTTTTATTAAGAATAAACTGCTCTTTCGGTAAAACCTAGAGTTTCATGGTACTTCTCCCCTATTTTTTGGAGATCTAATTTTTTACCATATCAATCGAGCCATGAGGATCATATCTCTCTTCAAAAACTTTATTTGGCAGCAATGTGGCAGCTGGGAAGTTATTCGGGATCCCGCTCCGTGGAACACATTCCCATGCCTTCGTTAGCTCATTCATGGTAGGTGGAACCTTGCAACAACTTTTCCTTCTGTGTAATATAAGTCAGACTTTTAGTACAAGTGTTTCTAAAGTTTGTTTGTCCTACAGAATTCACAATGATCTTTGCTTACATACTTGGCATGTTCAAGGATCATAACTGAAAGGTGTCTTAGCATTATCAAGAAACAAAGGGAACGTTTGGTAGGGTTTATAAAAGAACAGTACTGAATAGGGTGTAATACATGTATTATTTTCTCTAATACCTCCCTATCAAACAACCCCTAAGGGGTCAATTTGTTGCTGATTTGATTTATGCGTGTATTACTAATACAAGGATTAGTTATGCAAGTATAGTAATGCAAGGCTTAGTATAATGCACGGATTAGTTATCAAAACATTCCCATGTATGGTTGGCTTCAGTGTTTCAAATTATTATTTTCTTAAGAACACATTATCCTCTAGTTTCTGGAAATTAACCTCCCTATCAAGGATTAAGTCATTTGCCAAGACTCTCTCATGCCATTTTCAACTGATGGTTTCCACCCTCCGACCCCACATTCACCCCATCCCTGCGAAAGTTGATTAATATTTTCTACTTACTATCCAAAC
The DNA here is from genome assembly GCA_022817965.1 of Solanum lycopersicoides. Taxonomy (NCBI): domain Eukaryota; kingdom Viridiplantae; phylum Streptophyta; class Magnoliopsida; order Solanales; family Solanaceae; genus Solanum; species Solanum lycopersicoides. Next base: position 7,803,497 of record CM040620.1, read on the forward strand.
ACTAGAAAATCCAAACACACCCTAAATCTTCTAATTTCATCTTTTTACATAAAATCCAGTTTGCTTTGATTCAAGATCGAAACCTGCACCCATGGGCATACGGCCTGGCAGGCCTTCCCTTTCCGAATTAATTATTATATTACTGTTACTGTTATTTTGGTAGGTGCAGATCATCATTTAGATCTTTTAAGTATTTATTTAGATGCACACATACCACTTTTCCTTTAACACATCTTGTCATGGTGATAGAAATGAGCCCAATTTGGATATTGGAAAAGATGGTTTCTGGTTGCTAAGGAAATGTATATTTCATAAACTATGTAATAGAGGCTTGGGATTGAGGTTTAATTGATTTTGATTTGAACTCTTTAATAGAACTATTGATTGTTGGAAAGGGCTATCAAACAAAGATTTTCATTTGCAGAAATTATATTTGAAAAAGGTAGAACAGACGTGTCTTCTTGTTGGTCCTTGTATGCGTAAGTGCATACATTCTTGTAAATATGTGATTTCTTGGAGAACAAGTATCCTTAGTGACATATACTTGCATCACTTGACAATTTTACTCATGGATACTTGTGACAATGTAATAAGCAGAACATCTTTCTATAAGTTGAAGTAAAATCCACTTTATGTGAGTTCGAAATTCCGAATTATGTGTTTCTTGTTCTCCATAAATTAAAAAACAATATTCACTAGCTTTAGCACTTTTTACTAAGTGAATTGAAAATTGTGCCAAGGGGATTCAATAACTTATGTATATACAAATAAAATAATATTTGCCCTACTTACATAGTACCATAATTTTTCAACAAAGGGGGTTCAGTTGACCCCCTTATACCCCTCTGCCTCCGTCCCTGGTGATTTGTCAGGGTTAACTAGTGAGGCCTGGTCTTTAGCATGGTTTCTAATTTAAAGGTTTAGTTTTTTCTATTGATTGGTAATAATGAAGATAAACACAATGGTTATATAAGGACTATCTAGATTTTAGTTGGTCTCTAGATGCTCAATACTTCGGATTTTATGCTCACTGTCTTGTCCTGGATCAAGTTATCTGTTATCTGATTTGATCTAATATTATGCAGAGCCTAGATGAGATCACTGAGAGATCACTTAAACACCTTGATAGTCCCAAGATTTGTAAGGATTTTGTTTGTGTAGTGAAGACGTGGCTTACTAAATTAAAGGTATTATTTCACCCTTTTAATTAAACTGCTGTGTCCTTGTTGGCTTATTATTGTCTACTTCAATCTCCAGCCATCAGATTTTGTTCTAAATTATCCATTTAGTTCTGAGTTGCACTTTGAGCATGTTTCGTCCCGTACTTTCAGTATCCTTTATGTTTTTGCTTCACTTTTTCATTTCTCCATTTTAATTTTACTCGGGGGCTTCTAATTTTCTAGTATGACCACTCAAAATTTGATTAATCTAAGAAGTGTTGGGGGTTTATTCAATTCAGGTGGTTGTCCGGATGTAAATGCTTATCACTCTTTATCTGCGTAAGCCCATTCCATAAGTGTAATATGTTATCTTATATTTGGACCTAGTCACGAGTAAATTCACCTTAACCTAAGTGGTAGCTTGAAGTGGCTGGCAGCTCGGTGGATAAGTGGCTAACTCTTACTTGTGATCCCAAGGTGTCTGAATTTGAGCTGGTTTATTCCAAATAGCATTTCAAGCGGCTGTACAGTCAGTGGTAGCATATCATTCTAGATCATGCCCGTTCATCATCATTCCCCATTTGATTTACCTACTCTGGAAACAAATTAGGTGTCAGAATAAATAACACAGATCCCTACATACTACATAGGAGTTGATTACATGGAAACATTTTTTGTTTATTGCAGACTTAGCTTTTATTTTTTATATAATTATTGTAACCGGGCCAGCTTGTGGGGTCTCGACTTATTCCACGGATACCTGCCACCTCCCACTTGGTACCAGGTAACTCCATCTACCAAGGCTAGGACAGATGGGAAAAAATCACCTAGACCTCGTGGTTCTCACCCGCTTCATTGACCACTAGGTCACACCCTTGGGTGCTTTATTGCATACTTATCTTGGACTCCCATAATATAAAGCTGAAAGCCGGAAAAAAAAGATCTTCTAGCATCTGGCTGTTAGTTCCTGCAGATATCTTTATTTATATCTGTCTAATATAATTGAAGGGACTGCCTTATTTTTCCTGTCATCCTTCCCTCTATTAGAGATTGCAAACAATTGATTCTTAATCAAAATTGAGCAACTCTCAAATCTTGATAATTTTCAAATTTTAAGTGATGAAGTTGGTTGATGCTTCTTCTCTTCCATTTTGAACTTGGATATCATTGTTATGATGACTGTGCTATCTTCAGCGGTCACGTTTATTAGGTGGAATTTTCAGTGAGACAAACCAAAGTGAATTAGCAGCTTTCGCCTCATATGGGCTCGCCTTTCCTGGAAGCTTTTTGGCCCTTGTTGATACTTATGATGTAAGTGCAATTTTAGATACTTCTGCGACTACTTTATTTCGTTTTTTGGGATACTTGACCTTTTTATCTATAAACTATGCATGTGTAGTTGAAAGAGCAAAAATTCTTTGTAATTTGCACTAATATCCTAAAATAATGAAATCTACTTTGAAAGAGAAGGCAATAATCATGGTATCCACTATCCAGTTATCAGCTCAGGCATAATCTTCAGCTTGCAGGATTTTTAGTATCATGGTGTATTTCTACTCTGTTCTGATAATCTGCTCTGGCACATACATACTTTCTTATTGACCATCTATAACTTGTACTTTAACAGGTCATGAGAAGTGGTGTTCCAAATTTTTGCGCAGTCGCTCTTGCACTTAATGATTTGGGGTAAGTGCTTCCCCTGACAAGTTCTATTTTGTGTCATCTACTTTGTATGATGCTTATTATATTAAAAAGTGTGCTGTTGAATATTTGGTGATATATTGAACCTATGGAAAAGAGATGCCAGCTGGAATTCCTAGTGCTTTTTTGTTAATCTGATCTTCTCAAGCTTTGTAGTGTTTATGTTTTCCTTTTTGTGTTCTCTCCCATTTATGAACTAGCTAAGAATAGGGCAGAATAGAAGAGAAAGATCAACATAAGTGATAGCTACTAGTTGAGGATAAGCTTAAGACTCATATGCAACTTTTATAACTTGTAGCATCATATATATATATATATATAAAATTTAACTTATTTTTAACTTTTATTTTATTCATTATGATATGAGCTTAAATGACGAAATAAGGATCCATATAGACGACCCCAACTTATTTAGGACTGAGTCGTAGTTGTCGTTGTTTGTTGTATTTGTCTAGAAAGAGGTCTCACCGAAATCTGATATTGTAGGCTCCCTGCCTCCCATACCCAAAAAGAAAAGGCAAAAAAAAAAAGAAACTCAAAAGGAAAAGAAATAGCTGAAAAAAGAAAAAGTAGTTGAGAAGCTTAGATATCCAAGGCATTCTTTCCCTTGAGCACATTGTGTTCATGTTATGGAAAATTATCCACCTTTTTTGGTCGACAGAGTTTTTTTTCTTAACATAGCATGATTACCTCCTTTTACTGTCCAAATTTATAGTTCTCTCCTCTAAGGATTTATTATTTAGTTGAAACCATCATTTGTTTGACCAAGTCTGTTTCTACTTGATGTGTTTTTATTTTCTACTGTAGTTATTGGAATACATCCATGCCTTATTATGTTTGTCGTTTTTATGTTATATTTTCAGGTACAGAGCAGTTGGCATTAGATTAGATTCTGGTGATCTTGCTTATCAGTCAAGCGAAGCCAGAAAATTCTTTCAAACTATTGAAAAAGAGTTTGGAGTGCCTGGTTTTGGAACGATGAACATCACAGCTAGCAATGATCTTAATGAGGAAACATTGGATGCGCTAAAGAAACAGGTTAGAGCACCAGGAATCCAACACACGCGTAACGATCCTGTCCTATGTCATTGACCTCTATAATGTCTCCCATTGCCAAGAAAGTTTTCTTCTCTAGCTGTCTTCTTGTGCTTCACTTTGTTATAACCTGGTCCAGCTTCATTATTTCCATTTGTTTAAGTACGCGCGTGTGTGTGTTTATGTATATATATATCAGTAGTTCTTATTAATATCCTCATGTTTCTTATAATGTTATAGAGACCCTCCTTGAATTCATGCATTTGTTTTATGCACTGCCTTCCGTTGTTTTCCCTTGATTGAAAGGTAGATATTTGACTTAATTCCTAAACAGGGACACGAGGTTGATTCTTTTGGTATTGGAACACATTTGGTTACCTGTTACGCACAGCCCGCTCTAGGTGTTGTTTTCAAGTTGGTTGAGATAAATAATCAACCTAGGATCAAGCTTTCTGAAGATGTTACAAAGGTTTGCTGAGCTATGCTCTCTTCTCTTGGCATTTCAGATCCAATATGGATTCATTCTATTTCCTCTTTATTCCATGATATGGACGGTCATTCTGTTTCCTTTCTAGGTCTCCATTCCATGTAAAAAACGGTGTTTCAGATTGTATGGGAAGGAAGGCTACCCCCTTGTTGACATAATGACTGGTGAAAATGAGCCACCTCCTAAGGTACTTTGATTTTATTTTATTTTATCAGTACATCTTAAGGCATTTTATCAATCTTGCCATATCTAGTTCTTAAGTGACGCTCCATATGATTTATCTGGTGTATATAAATGGTTAACAAAGAAACATTGACAGGTAGGTGAACGAATTTTGTGCCGTCATCCGTTTAGTGAATCTAAAAGGGCATATGTTGTTCCCCAACGTGTTGAGGAGCTTTTAAAGTGTTTTTGGCCTGGAAGTTCAGGTGAGACTTGTTATCTTTCGAGTCATATTAATTTTTAAGCTGGAAAATGTTTTTTAAAGAATGTGACCTTATAGTCTTGGAATTCCTAAATACATATCGGGCTGTCTTAGCTACGGTTTGTGAGTTGCAAGTTATTGCTAAGTGACTAGGACTTCAAACTGCTGCATTTTGCTTTCATGAAGACATTCTTCAATCATCTTGTATGGAGGTTTAGGCATTAAAAACAACCAAGCCATTTAAATTTTGTTGTCATTTTTTTTTGGCATAATACATATATTGGACCCTAAACTTGACATTTTAACTTTGACCTACAACTTTCACAGTGCACAAATAGGCACTTTAACTATCCTACCTTTCAAGAAATAAACACGCGAGTCCAACTTGGCAAAACACGTGAAATGCACGTATTCTGCGCGCGTGAGGAGTAATTTTTGAGGCCCAAAACAGTAAACAAATGCTGAAATGACAATTCTAACCCCCCCCCCTTCCCCGATTCCGGCCAATCTCCGGCAACCCAAAACCCCCGTTCATTTTACCCAGCCGTTGTTCTTCTTCCTCCACACTAGAGCACAACCCATGAATCGAACGAGCTTCGAGCTCGCTAAACCCACCAAATACCCGACCCCAAACCCATCAGATCCGCTATCTCCGGCGAGAATCAATACGAAACCATACTGCTGCAACCAGCAGCTTGAACCAGACACAAAAACAGCAACCAAATGACCCCCAAAACCCCATGAAAACAGACCCAACAACCACAAAAAACCTAAATCAAGAAGACAGCCATCAACAAACCTCTAATCTCCGTCAAGCTCCAAGCTCTAAAAATGATTAGGAGGAATTATTTTTTACTCTTGTATATAAATTAAAATAAAAATTAATTTTGATTCTTCTATATAAATTAAAATTAATTTTGATTTTTTTTAGTTCTAAAATCGACGTGTAAAATATTTAACTAGTTGGCAGCAACTGATTGGCTCACTAATACATGTGGGAGCGTTTGCATTTCACGCACTTTGGCTCCAAAAATCGCGTGTTTATTTATTGAAAGATAGGATAGTTAAAGTGTCTATTTTTGCACTATGAAAGTTGGAGGTCAAAGTTAAAATTTGAAGCCAAGTTTAGGGTCCAGTATATGTATTATGCCTTTTTTTCTAGTCTGGGGGAGGTTAAGGTTAACAATTTAGATAAAGAAAATTAGATTGTACAATTTTTTCCTCGTCTCGTTTCCACAATCAGAAACAAGAAAAACAGTTGTTGAAATGTAAAAATTATGTAGCACTTGTTTGCACAAAGTCTACTTCAGGGGCAGATACACCTTGCCCCTACCGATGTCATGTGACACCAGTTCATATATATAGATAATATATAAGCAAAATGAATGATATTGAGTATAAATATAACAAATGAGACCACTTCCCATTATAGTGATCTTAATTACTTGCTTCTATGCAAAATTTTGGAGTGTTGACACTGCTTGCATAAAATTCTGTATACACCACTAAAATGATATGTGAGTGAAAATGGTCATGAATCTATGCCTCCAAATCAACTGCTTTTGCAACAATTTATCCAATATTGGGGAAAAAAATTGATGTTGGTTTTTATCGTTTCTCAAGAAAAAATACGAGAAGATCTGCCTCCATTGAAGGAGATAAGGGAACGGTGTATTGAACAACTGGAGCAGATGCGGCCAGATCACATGAGAAGACTGAACCCAACACCATACAAGGTATGCTGATGAGAAATCTAATACTTATTTGATTTTTAGTGTTTTTTCACATATATGTATATGCTCAGCATCTCGAATGAACTTTGTTGGTTTTGCTTGATTTTGTTCTGAGCAGGTTAGCGTGAGCGCAAAGTTGTATGATTTCATCCATTTCCTCTGGCTCAACGAAGCCCCGGTTGGGGAGTTGCAATGATCGATCAAATGAAGGAATAGAATCTTAGGAAAAGATTCTTTTAGCGCAGCTTAGTTGGTTTGAAAAGGATCTTCTAATAACATGTACATCTTTTTTCCTTTTCTTTTCTTTTTTTCTGGGCAGTGGAGCATCTAAGATATCTTGGATGTCTATTATGAATAGAATAAAAGCCAGGTTTTCCCCCCTTTGTATTCAGTTATATATAAGAAGAAAAATAAAGTATTTGAAATATAAAGCAGATGTAGCCTATGTTGGCTTGAGCCTGATGATATATGCGATCGAGGTATCTACATGAGCACTGTTATTGTGAGGAGCTCTAATTAAAAATAAATAAATTGGAATTGTTTATAGGAGATTTGAGCCGATCGGAATTTAAAAGAAGCTTCAGTTTGTTGAAGAAAATGAACCGGTGCAACTGCAATGTATAAATAGTATATCAATGTATGTACATCTCTGATACAAAGCTATACATTATTTATACATGATTATGCAATATTGGTACATTACATAAACCTCCGGTTATTTTAGTTGATATCTTTTTGTCGCATATATAGATACATAAAAAGCCTAAATATGATAAAAATAAACACACAAAGTCGAAACAACTCTAATATGTTATAAATTCATTGAATGAATGAATTGTCCATTGAGTTAATACGTGGAACTATTTATTCGTATTCTCTAGATTCTATGAACCTTTTTGGATAAAAATGTATCTATTTATTATGAAACTTAATATGATGACTTTTGAAGTAATTTCTCTAACCTATAAATAAGGTTGTTCTTTCACCATCGTAAAGAAACATATGAGACTTGAAGACATTTGAATAAGATGATGTCTACGTTCTACTCCCCATATATTTTTTTTCCATATTGTTTATAGTATACTATTTATATTTTGCAACACGTTATTAGCATGAGACTCTAACCAATTGAGATTGAGTTTTAGTTTTCCTTTAGCTTATGTTCTGATGGATCTCGTTATGAGAATCAAGAAGAAAAAATTTTAACTACTGCAATCTAGGTATAATCTACAATAGTGTTCGGTCACTAACATTGACCAGGAACCAAAGGCATATACTATTACTGGTGGGATATGACATGTTCTCAAAATTCCTTAAATGGAAGAAGGTATAAAGCTTTAGTAGCATGAGTTTGAATATTATTTTGATTATTTTTAAATATTCGAAGGGTGAGTCATGTTGTATTTCACACTATTATATCGTTGGTTAAGGTAAGACAATGGATTCAAGTCCCATCGCATAAAAATGGTAAGATATCAGGTTAAATTCTGAATGCACCATAATGAAAAATGGTTGAGGATAAGACGAGAGATTGATGTTTTATCACACCAAGAGGGTAAGACATCAATTTGAATTTTGATGCACCATGACGATAAGGATTGGGTTCTAGTATCATAGAATTATGGCCTAACACGTCTTATAGGGGTAAGACAGTGATGATATAATGATGACTAATGCTTTGATGAAAAGTCATGAAATTCGTCTTATTGAATTTGCTTCATTCCCTAAAGCTAATGTAGTCGCACATGATAAGTTTGAAATACGCCCAATTGCTTTGTTCTATCATATGAATGTGGTAGCAGTGAATAATAAGCCTCAAAAATAATAAGTGTTCGAATGTATAAAGAATGAAGGTGTGGATGGACAGAATTAAAATAGTTATCATATATTATGGTAATTATGAAAGGAAGAACACTGTGGGTTCTCCAAATAGGACATCAAAATGTAAAGATAACTCTTATCATCATAATGGTACAGAAGGTCATTGGACTCATTGTCGTTGTGCGACCTAATATATAAAAATCCTCCATTGATGACTTTTGTAGATACACTAAGGTATATCTTCTAAAGTCTAAATATGAGGCTGAAAGCATGTTTTTGAAATTCAAAGCAGAAATGGAAAATCAATTAGACAGGAAAATCAAGAGGTTTAGATCTGATAAGGGCGGTGAATATAGTACTAAAACTCTAGAAGATTTTTGTGAGAAAATGGTATTATACATGAGGTTAGTTCTTCCTATACTCCCCCAACAAAATGGTGTAGCCGAACAGAAAAATAGAACCCTTAAAGAAATGATGAACTCTATGCTTTTAAGATCTGGTCTATCTGACAATATGTGGGGAGAAACAGTCTTGTTTGTATGTTATATTCTTAATAGAGTCCCGCATAATAAGTTAGACAAGACCTCATATGAGTTATGAAAAGGGTTTGCTCCTAAAATGAAAATTCTTAATGTGTATGTGGGGGGGAGGGGGGAGGGAAGGTTGGCTAAGGTTGGTCTACCTGATTTTAAATGAATAAATGTTGGTTCTAAGACTTCTGATATTGTCTTTATTTGTTATGCTCAAAATAGTGTTGCATACAGATTTATGTCTCTAAATGATCATTCTATTTGTGAATCTAGAGATGCAAAAAAATTTGAGCATATGTTTCCTTTGAAAAATAATGTGCCGAGTGATGTGCAAAATAATGCTTCTACATCTATATCTATTTATTCTCATGTTAATTTCTAATGAGAATGTTATTTCTCATGAGCATGAAAATGAACTCAGAAGAAGTAAAAGACGTAGAATTGAAATTAGTTTTGGTCCTGATTTTATCACTACTTTCTTAACTGAAAATTTTAATATTTTAAATGACGAATTAGTGTCTATCTATTTAATAGAAGAAGACCCTGTTGTGACGAAAAAGATGAAACCGAAAATCTAACAATAAAGAACACCAAGTTTAACGTGGAAAAATCCTTCAAACCGAAGGTAACCACCACGGAATCGACAAGATCCAAATTGCTTCACTATATCAATAAGAGGGTTACAAATATTCTTCTAATGGCTACACAACAAGTGCCAAAAGAAAACAAAAAATAGATACACCAACAAAAGATAAACAGAAAGAAACACCATCCAAACCCAGCTTCTGTTCGGGACCTAAACTAGGATCGTGCTGACCTCCGAATCCGATCTTAACCGTTCAAATCAACCACCAAGATGTCAGAAATACTCAGTCCAAATTGTAGCCCGATCCAACGGTTAGTTAATTGGAAAACACGATCTGAATATTATTGGTCGGAGAAAAAGACTGCAGCAAAAGAACCCTTTTTCTTCTCTCTTTTCTCTTGTTGAAAGCTCTCTCAAAAAACCTCTCTTATGTTCTATTGTCTTTCAAAGACAATACCAATAAGCAATTGAATTATTCTCTCAAGACCATCCTCTATTTATAGAGTTGTGCTTTTCCTTACAAAGCCAAAACCAACTACAAATAGGATTACAATTCCAATCCTTTTCCTAATAGAATTGGAAACCAAATAAAGAGAATAATTCCAATCATTTTTCAAGTACAATTAGGCCATGGGCCTTTGTCTGGAACATGGGCAATATCCCAACAAACTCCCCCTCCAGCCAAGGGGCCAAATGGACTTCAAGTGGAGGAACTCTTGACAAGCTTCATGCCTGCCATACTTCTACAAAACTCATGCTTGTCTACGATGAGTTCTTTACACTTATCTCTATGAGTATCTAATATGACTTCATCATAACCTTCATGTTCTCCCATGTTAGTCAATAGAATATACTCATCATGAGAATAACGTGTTGAGCTTCGCTTCTCTCTAGTAGAACTTCTACAAGAGATTTCTAAAGCATCCGAAGCGGTCATCCCAACATGAGTTGGTTGATTATCAACCACAACATCATCAGTAGGAATAACTATATGTTCTACACTCTGATCATTATAGTGGGTTCCTTCATGTGCAGAAGATGTATCAATAATAGGAATCTGATCAATATTAACTAAGCTCTCATCAGTCTGAGAATCTGGTTTCTCAGTCTTGTTAATATCTTCAATAGTTTGATCTTCAAAGAACGCAACATCACGACCTCTAATGAGCTTCTTATCAATTGGATCATAAAAGCAATATCCAAACTCATCTTGACCATAACCAATGAAGATGCACTGCTTAGTTTTAACATCCAATTTCGACCTCTCATCTTTTGGAACATGCACACAAGCTTTACACCCAAACACTTTCAAGTGATCATAAGACACATCCTTATCAAATCAAACTATGTTTGGAACATCACCACCCAAAGCAACAGTAGGAGACAAATTGATAACATAAGCAACAGTGTTAAGTGCTTCAGCCCAAAAAGAATTTGGAAGTTTAGCCTCTGAAAGCACACATCTAACTCTCTCAACTAAAGTTCTGTTCATCCTCTCTGCCAAACCATTTAATTGAGGAGTCTTCGGAGGAGTCTTCTGATGACGAATTCCTTGCGATTTGCAGTAGTTATCAAAGGGACCAATATACTCACAACCATTATCAGTGCGAATACATTTTAATTTCTTTCCCGTTTGTCTCTCAGATAAGGGTTGGAACTGTTTAAACACATCAAGCACTTGATCTTTGGATTTTAAAGGATATACCCAAATCTTGCGAGAATGATCATCAATGAAAGTAGCAAAGTAAAGTGCACCACCTTTTGACTTCACTTTGAAAGGACCACACAAATCTTAGTGTACTAGCTCCAATAACTCAGACTTTCTTGAAGGAGGATGACTGTGAAAAGAAACTCTTTTCTGTTTTCCTGCTAAGCAATGAACACATCTTTACACCTTTGTTTGTTTCATACCAGCAAGCAAATTCTTCTTAGCCAAACATGTGATCCCCCTCTCGCTCATATGACTAAGCCTCTTGTGCCACAATTCTGATGAAGTCTCGCTCTTCACCAAATTTATAGAGTCACCAAGAATCGATCCTTGTGTCACGTATAAATTTGAATGTTTTCTTCCTCGAGCTAAAATCAATGAGCCTTTGATGAGCTTTCATTGGCCATTGAACAAGTCATTATGATAGCCATCATCATCTAGTTGTCCTACAGAGATCAAATTTAAGGAAATGTCTGGAGCATGCTTGACATTCTGAAGGATCAACGTTGAACCAGTATTGGTTTTCAAACAAACAGTGCCAACACCGAACACCTTAACCTCACCAGCATTACCCATCTTTAACACCTCAGAGTTAACAAAAATATAAGATGAAAAGAAGTCTTTTCTTGGTGTGACATGTGATGTGGCTCCAGAATTTACTATCCAACTTGTATCTTGAGATACAAAATTGATGACCTTTTTATCACAAGCGAATAGAAGGTCATCTTGGACAACAGCAACAACATTATTTTCATTGTTTTCTTCCTTCTTTCCTTCTTTAAGATCTTGCTTCAATTATTTGCAAAATCTTTTATTATGTCCTTTCTTTCCACAATGATAATATTTAATATTTGGATTCTTGAATTTTGACTTGCTTCTGCTTTTACCTCTACTCCTCGGATCTCTTGTCTTATGTCTCCCTCGATCTTCTGTATATAGAATATCTGAATGTGAAGATGTGTCTTGAGATTTTCTTCTAACCTCTTCATTCAACACACCACTCTTCGCATATTCCATAGTCACCTTTCCACCAGTGGTAGAATTTGTTAAAGAAACACGAAGAGTTTCCCAAGAATCCGGTAGAGTATTAAGAAGCCAAAGTCCTTGTATTTCATCATCAAAATTAACACCCATTCCTGATAGCTGATCAAGAATACCTTGAAAATCATTTATATGATCAAGAATAAGACTTCCCTCCTTGAATTTAAAGGTCATCAATTGTTTTAACAAGAACAACTTGTTATTGCCAATTTTTGAAGAGTAAAACGTCTCCAACTTCTCCCACAATGTTCTAGCATGTGTCTCATTCACAATATGGTTGCGAACATTATTTTTAATCCATTGTCTTATATATCCACATACTTGTTGGTGCTCAAATTCCCAATTTTCATCGGTCACATTCTCGGGTTTATGAGCAGAAAAAATCGGAAGATGCATCTTCTTCACGAACAATAGATCTTTCATCTTGCTTTTCCATATGTTGTAGTTTCTTCCACTTAGACATACCATCTTGCTCATATTTCCCTCCATATAGATAACTTAGCTCTGATACCAATTGTTGTGACGAAAAAGATGAAACCGAAAATCTAACAATAAAGAACACCAAGTTTAACGTGGAAAAACCCTTTAAACCGAAGTAACCACCACGGGATCGACAAGATCCGAATTGCTTCACTATACCAATAAGAGAGTTACAAATATTCTTCTAATGGCTACACAACAAGTGCCAAAAGAAAACAAACAATAGCTACACCAACAAAAGATAAATAGAAAGAAACACCATCCAAACCCAGCTTCTGTTCGGAACCTAAAACAGGATCTTTCTGACCTCCGAATCCGATCTCCACCATTCAAATCAACCACCAAGATGCCAGAAACACTCAATCCAAATTGTAGCCCGATCCAACGGTTAGTTAATCGAAAAAACGATCTGAATGTTGCTGGTCGGAGAAAAAGACTGCAGCAAAAGAACCCTTTTTCTTCTCTCTTTTCTCTTGTTGAAAGCTCTCTCAAAAAACCTCTCTTATGTTCTATTGTCTTTCAAAGACAATACCAATAAGCAATTGAATTATTCTCTCAAGACCATCCTCTATTTATAGAGTTGTGCTTTTCCTTACAAAGCCAAAACCAACTACAAATAGGATTACAATTCCAATCCCTTTCTTAATAGAATTGGAAACTAAATAAAGAGAATAATTCCAATCCTTTTTCAAGTACAATTAGGCCATGGGCCTTTGGCTGGAACATGAGCAATAGCCCAACAGACTCTAAGACTTATGATGAAGCAATGAGATCAATAGATTTTATATTTTGGAAAGAGGCTATTAAAAGTGAATTAGACTCTATAGTTTCTAATCACACTTGACACTTGTATGATTTACCTAAAGGTTGTAAACCCATAAGTAGCAAGTGGATATTTAAGAAGAAATTGAGACCAGATGGTACAAGTGATAAATATAAGGCTAGATTTGTGATTAGAGATTTTTACCAAAAGAAAGGTATTGATTACTTTGATACTTATTCTCCTATGACTAAAATAGAGACCATTAGGACTCTTATTGCTTTAGCCGCTATTCATGATTTTGTGGTACATCAAATGGATATCAAAACCACATTTCTAAATGGTGATTTAGAGGAAGAGATCTATATGACTTAACCAGGGGATTTTGTGATTCCAGGACAAGAGGATAAAGTATCCAAATTGAGAAAATCCTTGTATGAACAAAACAAGCACCTAAGCAATGGTATGACTTTGTTCTAAATTCATCTGATACATGTGTTTATTCTAAGATGATAGGTTCAGATTGTGTCATTATATGTTTATATGTAGATGACATGTTAATCTTTGGTCCTAATGTGAATGTTATTAATGAGACCAAGAATTGTTTGTCTTCTAAATTTGAAGTGAAAGACCTTGAGAAGCAGATGTGATTTTGGGAGTTAAAATCAAAAGAACTGCTAATGGTTTCTCTTTGTATCAGTCTCATTACATTGAAAAGATGTTGAATAAAATTTGATTGTTCCAGTGAGAACTCCTTATGATCCTATCATACACTTGAAGAAGAACAAAGAACCTAGTGTTTCTCAATCTAAATATGCTAAAATAATTCGGAGTGTAATGTTTCTCATGAACTATACTCGGCTAGATATAACTTATGTTGTTAGTAGATTGAGTAGATATACTCATAATCCCAGTAGTGAACACTGGAATGCTCTTAATCGGTTGCTAAGGTAATTGAGAGGTACTATGAATTGGTGTTTGTATTTTAACAAATTTTCTGCTATTTTAGAAGATTTTTTATATGCAAATTCGGTAACTACAATGATGAAGTAAGCTCCACAAGTGGCTATGTGCTTACTTTGGGTGTAGGTGTTATTTCGTGAAAGTCTTCCAAACAGACTTATATAGCACGTTCTACCATGGGATCTGAATTCATTGCTCTTGAGTTGGCAGGGCAAGAAGCTGAGTGGTTGAGAAATCTTCTGGCGGATATGCCATTATGGGGAAGACAAGCTTCATCATTCTCTCTTCATTGTGACTCACAGGTAGCAATTGAAATTTCCAAAATAGTGTGTATAATGGGAAAAAGAAACATATTCGCATCAGACATTGTTTGGTTAAACAGTTGTTGAAACTAGGTGTTATTTCCTTGAAATATGTAAGGTCCGAAAGAAATTTGTCAGATCCTATGACCAAGGGCTTAACAAGGAAAATAATCCTTGAAACGTCGAGGGGGATGGGGCTAAAAGCCCATTGATTGAAGTAATGTGGTGGATCCATAAGACCTTAATATACACCACATTTTATATCCCTATGACGTGAGGCAGTGTCTTATAAGGTTGAGCTTATTTTGCTCTTAATAATTCTATAGCCTTAAGATGGTCTATTTGAGATAGACTTGATGGAATCACCTACATGAGTGTAAAATTCTTATCGCCTTTTATGAAAGACTTGGGTCGTCTTTCTAGAGCACTCATAAGACCTAAGGTGTGTGTGCATGACCATAAAAGCACTTTATTTGTATCACGGAGGTTGTTTAAAATTTAAGAATATAGTATGTGTTATGGGGGTCTAAATTTATATCCATTCAGTTTAAGAGTACTTCACTTTGTGGATATTGAGTTGTTGCCCCATTTCACTATGTGTTAATTCAAATCGAAAGATATTGACACTTAAGTACATGTTTCTTTCTTTTGCCCAAAATTTGTTCTTACTCTTTATCTTTGCATTAGTAGGGATTGTAATATTAATTTTACAATATTAATTAAGAGTAATGCAAAGTATATAAAATATTACGTTACAAAAGGGATGAATGACCTATCCGTTCCAAATTACATTTTTATTAAAATGTGATGTAGTGACTTTTAGTGTCATTAAGATTTCACATACGTTTCTTAAGAATTCACTTCTTCTCTTTGAAACTCCTATTTGCAACTCCTATATGAAGATGTATTTTGAGTGAGCATAAAACACTACTACCAACACAAACAAAAAGAAGAGAAAAACATTTTCATCCTTTCTTCTTATCTTATTCTTAGAATATTTTTTTGGGCAATTGGTTTTGGGCAACCTCCAAACTTTCAGTCACCAGTGCACGTGTTTGAGAGTAATTGTGGAATCTTGGGGAGCGATCGACTATTACGATTTGCACCAAAGTCGAACCAAAACCGCTTTCAATGCAGTGATTTGCAACAACACAGTGTTTGTGATACGTTATTTATTAGTTTATAATTCCAATCTTATATCAATATTATAGTATTTTTTTCCAACAGTATCTACTCTGAGTTGCAAAGTTATCGCATTAACTAGATCACTATATAGGCTGACAGAAATATATATAATTCTCTCCATCTGAAATCAACATACTTTTATGTTCCATCATAAACTATTGTGTCGGTGTTACAAGATACAAAAGATTAAATAACTTTTATACATATTTTATCAGTTTTATGCGAATGTGTATACAATTTGTAAGAAATTCATGATATTATTATGTAAATAATATATAATGGTCACCAAAAGTATACAAATTTCATATCATTTTTATGCATACTTTCTATACCTACTTCATGTCAAATATAAATACTGATTCATAACAGATTCATGTTAAAAAGAATACCAAAATCATGTCATTTCTAACTAGTAATTGTATTTTATTAAATAAACAATATACCAACTTCATTCATTATCATGAACAATTCTGTATCAATATAATTCCAAAAATAAAAATTGAAATATGATATTCATATTAAAAAAGTTATTTATTTCCATACAAGTTTGGTATAACCAATATACCAATTTCATACAAATTTTATATCAATTTTTATACCAGAGTCATACAAAAAATGATTAATGGTTCGTACAAAGAATGAACAAATTTAAGTGTAGACATTTTTCATGTTCATACCAAAAACTAGTAATATATATAAAAAGAATACAAAAGTAAACATATTATACAAAATCTAGATTTAATAACTATGCACACAAAAATGAAATTATATTTTTGTCCAGTAACCTTCTTTTTCATATCATTTTTTAATGTTTTGTTGGTATAAAATTAGAAACTATTCATTCAAAAAATTCATTGTATTTTGTAACAACATGTATTAGGTGTATGCTAGTTCTGTTCGTGTGATAATTGACATAGCCTTATAGTATAGGCGATTGACCATGTTTCTTATATGATTAGTGTTGGTTTAAACTATCTCGCAAGGTAATGTAACGCATTGCACGTTTCAGCATGTGTACTGTAAGTTAACTCCGACGAAAGCATTTATACTAGAGATAGTACCAAATTGAGCTTAAAGTTGAAAGTTAAGTACTAAGTTAAAACAAAATGAATTAATATTGAAAAAATAAAATAAAATAATTGAGCTGTTTGCTTGACTTAATTAAGTTAGTAGGTGAAAAGTAGGTGCATCACGTACTTTAACTTATTGACCAACCCAAAGGATCAAGTAGGTGCATCACCTACTAAGACTCTTTTAATCATGTAATTGGGTCAAGTACACTACCACCTATTTGCTTTAATCAGGCCCATGTTGAGTAGAAAAATAAGGGAAAATGGACAGTCAAGGCCCAATAGTCTTAAGTCAAAAAAGGCCCAAGTGAAAAGTCCAATTAGGTGGATCACCTACTTGCATTAATTATGACCCAAATTGACAAAAATAGAGGAATAATTGGCCGTAAGCCCCAACAAATGTTGAAGTCCTCAAAGGCCCAAGTTAAAAGGCCAAGTAGGTGGGTCACCTACTTGAAAATATATGGCCCAAAAATGATCAAGAAAGTCGGCTAATACACCTCACTTTTAAAGGGATAAAGATCAGATCTTTTGCTCCATTTTAACTTGTAAATATTCAGATTTCTTAAGTTTCTCCCTTAGTCTCTCTTGGCTTCAAACAACAGCCCTAAAACACCTCAGGGTTCTTGAGTATTGTCCCTCTTTTCGAGTAAAAGTTTGAAGGAGAGTTTCAGTTCTTGAAGTACACGTTTAGAGGATAATTTTCCAAAAACTCAGGTAAGACTACTGTCCATTTTTGTTGCTCTTTAAATACAGGTTTGAGGTGGATAATTTGTATATATCTATCAAGAACTAATGGATGGTGATAAATCTCTTGGGTCAATATTCTCCTATTATGCTGAAATATTTTTAGAGATTGATAGTGGTTGTCTTATGTATATTTTTGTAGGGGGCAGCTTGGGTATTTTGGAAAAAGATGTATGAAGTTATATTAACGTATAGAAGAAGGGTGTGGTGGTTCACCATTTCTTTAAAGGTTGTATGAGCCTGTTTTCCGTTAAATGTTTAGCTACTATTTTTCGAGGTTCTTAATGTGATTAGCTGCTAACATTAGTTTAATCATGACTTATATTGTAGATTAGCACCCAAAAAGAAAGGCTAAATCGTGATAGTTGTATTGGTAAAAAAAAAAAGGTATGTAAAGCTATTCAATTCAATATTCTTCGACATGAAATCTGATACTTGCGATTAATATCAATAAGTGAATTTACTAAGTTATATTCCTAGTAAAGGAAACATAGTAGCAACAAACGAACTCTAGATAACTAACAATATTTCTCCTTCTCCTTAGTGTATAGAATTACTTCATTGTATGCTCACTAATCTATACTCGTGTAATTATATAGAAGTGGTATTTGCAAAAACAAGTTTGATGAATCCTTTTATTAGTCAATTGAAGTCAATTGTGTCATTTAAGCTCACAAGTAATGCGTAGATGTTACATATCTCCTTGTGTCATTGTTACTATCTTGAAGTATTATTTTCATGTCTTCTACTACTAGTATGTATTTCCAAATCTCTAAAAATGATTATGACCACCAAAACAACAATCTCAAAAGAGTTATGATTATCTAAAGAATAATCTCAAAAGAGTTATGAACTGATAAACAACAACTCAAAGATTAAAGAATCTAAGTGAAGCAATCTATATATTTACGGGTGGCAGCCTAGGGCAAATGCGTAGCATGGATCAATCCCAACTAGTACATAAGGGTGGCAGCTCAGGGGCGAAAGCCTAGCATGGGACGATCCCTATTAGTAAAAAGAAGTGTGGCAGCTCAGAGGCGAAAGCCTAGCATGGATCGATCCATATTTGTGTAATTATGAGGACCGCATCACATGGGTTAAAATGCCTAGCATGGATGATCCTCTTCTACCACTGATCAGTTGGTCATTCGTATCACATGCCTTATAACGATCATAACACATAAAGATAAAGACAAGAATGTAATATACATGATCCCACAAGATTTAACAAAGGTGATCTTCTGTTCTGATTTATGCACACATATACTGATACTTGGTTTCATTCGAACTCTTATTTTATATATGTTATTGCCTTACATATATTAAATACATTTTTTCGTACTGACATCCCTTGCGGGAGACGCTACATTTCATGCTGCAGGCACAAGTACTCCAACCAGTAGACCTCCTCAGTAGTAGCACACGACACTCAACTACTTTTGCTGAGCTCCAGGTTGATTCACAACTTTACTGAGTCCTTGGACCAAGATTCATTTTGGTATTGTATCGTAGTTAAGGGTAAGGCAGAGTCTGTTGCGACCTACTCTAAGGTTTACTATCTTCTAGAGGCTTTGTAGACTTACGTATATGGTTCAGTTGCATCTTAATAAGTTGTGGCCTCAACGACCAAGTCTTGTATATAATTTTTGGGTCTACTTATGTTGATTCGTATCGCTTCATCCTATGAGGACTTGTCACATGATTGTTATAGTTACATGCATAGTAAGCACAAGTTACAGGTTGGTTCTCCCGTGCCTTTAAGGCATCTGGTGCCTATTTGTCTTAATGGAATTTGAGGCGTGACAATTTTCACTGAATAGAAAAAGAATTACACAATATTATTTATATAGGCAATACAAAAATAAATTCGAAATAAATAATAACCTGAAAGATGTCAGCTATCATCATGCTTTATTAATATTGATAAGAAACATTCCATAACAATATGAACTAAAAGAAATTTCAAATTTAAGAAAGTGACTACTAACAAGAGAGAATATTGAGAAGAGAGAGAAAGTGATGAATATTGACAAAAAAAATCTATTTAAAAGACAATTGACAAATAAGAGAAAACGTCAATAACTGCCTTGAGTTAAAAAGGGAAAACAATTTTTTCTTGTTATGTCTCCTAATTTTGTGCCCCTACTAATTATCATTAATATTTTCAAAAATTCTGTACCTTAAATTTCTGTTTTTAATTTATTTATTTTTTCAACAAATGGAAATTTCACGTTTTTTAAACCTTTTTAAATTTAGTAAAATGTTATAACCCATAATTGTTTATTGTTAAAAGTTGAAAGATAAATAATAATGTGATAATTTATAATTATTAGTCTTATAGATGTCAATTATAAAAAAGAAATACTATCAAAAAATCTTAGTAATTTGGACATAAACTAGTGGGATTTATATAATTTGTCCTAAATTTAATTAGGCTCCATAGCTATAGTTTGCTAATTATGATTTGTTGTTACATGAAGAGAAGATAGGCGAGCGAGATTGGGAGAAAGAGGAGAGAGGTGAGTGAGAGATGGCCAGAGAGTGGAGAGAGACGAATTGTATTTGTAAATCTGTCAGATAATATCTATATGTAGCCGGTATACATGTTAGCATTGATTGTTTCTGCATATCCGGCGGATGAGATTGGAGAGGGAGGAAAGAGACGAATGAGATTGGAAGAGGAAGGAGAGAGACGAGTGAGGAATGAGATGAATTGAGTATATATATATATATATATATATATATAGTATGTGTACGAATTAATGAATACAACAATTTTAACCAAATACAATTTACATCAATGAATGAATTGTATACAATCATATCAATTTGTATTTCTATATATATATAAGTGACAAGAGAGGCAAGAGATAGGAAGATAGGAGAGAAACATAAAATTACAATTAAAATTAAGTTGTCATAGAAACTATAGTTATATTAATTACACCCTCCGTTCATAATTGTTTGTCATATTAAGGTCATGCACACCCCTCAAGAAAAATTTAATATAATGTGTAATTTGACTAATATAATCCTATCAAAATATCAAAAGTCTCCTAACTTTCCAATTGAACTACATTATCATTAAGGGCAAATTTGAAAAAGTGACTAATTGTTTCTTGATTATTTAAATTGACAATTAATCTTGAATATCTATTTTTAGTATACCTGCCAAACAATTGTGGACGTAGGGAGTAATTAAGTAATGTATGTTAATGAGTTCTATTTTTTTTTATTAATTACACTTTGCCTTCTCCATTTTCTTTCTCCGGCGAAACCCTGAGGTAAGTTTTCCTCTCATTACGCTTTTTTTACAATGAGCTTTTAATGGTATAAGAAAATGGGAAATTGCAAATTGGGTTTTGTAGTTTTGTGTGTATTTCTTGATACATGTAGGGAAAATCAGTTCTTGATTGTTCAAATAGTTGAATTTCAATGGTACCCAGAAGTGTATTTATTTTTTAGCTAATACGATGAACTTTTAATGGTAGAAAAATGGAAATGTGGATTTGGGTTTTATAGTTTTGTGTTTATTTCTTAATATATGTAGGAAATTAGTTTTTGATTAATCAAATAGTTGGATTTCACTTGTACCTAAAACCAGAAGTGTATGTGTCTAGCTGAGTTTGTGTATGTTACCTGTTTGATGAAATGTCTGTGCAAGATTCTCTTCTATATTGAGCGGCAAAGTTCGCAAATCACAGTCGTTGGTGGGTCGAACGGAAAATTCCGAGCTCCCTTTTTTGTTAAAAAAATTAAGATGGTTCAAGGACCAGCTTGCGCTAGCTTATGTCGACTAATCGATTGGTACACATATCACATAGTTCTCCTCAGGTAATGCTGACCATAATGGCTTAGGCAGACCGTAGATGGGATGAGTTAACCTAGTGCATCTCTTCAACCGATAGGTCTCTCCCTTGTCGGCCTTCTATAGTGTTCACTCTTTTCCTTGCCCAATTCATGCAGTCATTGGGTTACTACTGGTTTCATGACTTATTTTGCACATTCTATTCTTGTTAATATGGGATTAGTTGTTCAAATGTCAACCCACCTAGAGTAGATGAACATCATTAACAGTCTCTGCTTGCCTTTCTGTGTGTGTCCTGAGTTATCTCAAATGTAATGGTAGATTATCTCTCGAGCCTAAAAGGTCCATTGATGAAGTTCTCCTTGCTTGAATGGTGGAGAGTGTAGCATTTCTAACAAAATAGTATGAGGCGAGAATCATACTAACTAAATTTTTGGAAAGAAGAACATTGAAAGTAATTCAATGTGGACACATGGGGGAATAAAGTAATTTACCTTAAGTTATAATGCAAAACTCCGGCTTGCTGCATACTTTCATATTTGGGTGTATTTGTTTAGCAGATACAATGAACTTTTAATGGTAAAAAATGGTAATCGTGAATTTGGATTTTATAGTTTCTTGTTTATTTCTTGATATATGTAGGAAAATGGATGTTTTTTTTTTCATTTTTAAAGTCTTACAATCAGTCAATACAGTAACTATAGGTGAGTCATCATGTTCATTAGACTTCCAATTTTTGTATATATAAGTGACAATAGATAGACAACTTTTAAGCTAGTTTGGGTCCAATTGTGCTTTGTGAGGCTCACAAAGACCATGTTCACCATTAGCACTTGCTTAAAATATGTTTTGCGAAACGCACCCAAGGCTGTGGCCTAGTGGTCAATGAAGTGGGTTGAGCATGATGAGGTCAGCAAAGGCAAAAACACTAGGTGATTTCTTCACATCGGCTCTAGTTTTGGTGGACAAAATTACTTGGTACTTATGACTTGTGGGAGGTGATCTCATGGAATTAGTCGAGGTGCGCACAAGTTGGTCTGAAAACTACGGTTATCAGCATAAAAGAATATGTTTGGGAAACTATTGGTTAACTGCACCCAAGGGCGTGGTCTAGCAAATCTCGATAGGAGCAAAATATGCTAGATGATTTCTACATGTACTTGTATATGTGCGGATTGAAGGCAGCTGGTGTGGATTAATCGAAGTGGGTAAAACTTGCTTGGACAATACAATTAAATATAAAATAAAGCAAAACAAATAAAAAACAGCTTGCGAATCATATTTTTCTCCCAATTTTGCACTTAGAGAATTTGATTGTACTTCTACTTCTTTCTTAATGTTTTCATAGGGAACATTGACTTGCATTGACAGACTAAAGTAATTACTGTGCTTCTCTGCTTTGTAGACATACTGAGATTGTCTAGCTGCACTTTTGGTGTTGAGGGGGATTTCTTTTAGCTGACGAAATGGTGGGCTGGCAACGGCATCTTCAATGCATAATTCGTTAGGCTGGGAAGAGATATCAACAAAACCGAACTGTTCCATTCAATTCATCGTTTCACTCGAAGGCAACTCCAGTACTTGGTAAATCTTAGTTTTCCTATTTGGTCGGTGGTCCTATGTGAAGCATGATAAAACTGATGTTAGAAATGTCTCACGTTGAATGTAAATAGTCAGTGCAACGAGTCGATAAGCAAGTCAAATCATGGGATCCGTAGATCTGCCTTTGGTAGCCTTCAAGTCCTTTTTCAATTCGAATGTCTC
Source organism: Solanum lycopersicoides (assembly GCA_022817965.1). Lineage (NCBI taxonomy): Eukaryota > Viridiplantae > Streptophyta > Magnoliopsida > Solanales > Solanaceae > Solanum > Solanum lycopersicoides. The sequence goes on from CM040620.1 coordinate 7,826,802, forward strand.
TACATCAACTTATCTGATAGCTGAAAATTATGGATTTTCTACGTTCCTAAATTACCAAGCCTGCGGAATACACTCTCACCTTGCATCTCAAGGCCATTGTACCAATATCTACAATATTTGGTAATGCTTAAAATGTCCTTTACTTTATCTATTGTGCCCATATATGGTGTGCTGAGTTGACATTCTTGAGATTGTGTTTTTCTTGTTTCAGTGCGATAAACTTTTATATGGTAGAGCTTCATGGTGACAATTTCTTTATTAGTAGGACATCTAATCCATGTTCAAGTTGTTAGGGTGTTAGCCTAAAGCATGTGTCGTGCAAGAAACTAGCTCCTGTATTGAAACATTTACAATACGATCTAAATATGAGTACCTTAATGTACACATAGCTATTGCTTATCAAGAAAGATGTACAGAGTTTTTGGCTAAAATCATCCCTCAACTATGGCTCAAATCTAATGTACATCCTTATATTATCTAAGTGAGCAAAAAACATCCTTATACTATCCAAAAAATAACAAGTATCATCCTTCAGTCTATATTTTTAAGAAACTAACCAATAATTTTTTTTTTTTTAATTTGGTAATGTCTTAGCCACGACAAGAAGATCAAAGTTAAATAAAAAGAATAAGGATATAGATAGAAAATGAATATTTTATTCTCATATTTTAAATTTTGTGAGTTGTTAGATTAAATGTTTTTGCATCATCAAGAAGTTGACTAGCAACAATATATAAGTTTTGAAATATTTATATAGTAGGTTGCGGTGATTACTGATTAGAAAGATTATGTTAAAAATATTACGTGCAATTATTTAGAGATTTTCTTTAATAAAAAACATATATAATATACTATATATACAAATTCACATTTTATATAATATACACAAATACTGAAAATTTAGTGAAATTATGTAGGTGTTTTTTTGTGAAATTTGAATAATAATTACTTTATTTGAAATTTTTGAAGTTAATTTTACTCTTACCAACTCCTACGTTCGAAGCAAGATGTTGAGAATTGGATTTGGCCATATTTTTTACTAATAATATTTAGAATTTGAATATATTTTGTCGAAATATGATCTAACAATCAATTTCTAAAAATTTTAAAAAAATCATTCAACTTGAATAGCTTAACCTTGTGTACATATATTTCATTCGACGCGACACATTTTTTTGTTGGTGGCGTGAGTTTCTTAATAAAAAATGGATAGAAGGATGAATCTTGCAACTTTTGGGATAGTGCAAGGATGTTTTTTGTTCACTTGTATAACACAAGGATGTACTTTAGGTTTAGATCATACTTCAGGGATGATTTTAGCCGAAAACTCAAGAAGTACACATACACTTAGGGGTCGTTTGGTAGAGTGTATTAGAGAAAATAATGCTTGCATTAGCTTGATGTATTAGTAATATCTTGTTTGGTACATTTTTCTAACCTATGCATAACTAATGCTTGTATTAGTAATACACTCTATTGTGTATTGAAGAGTGTATTACTAATACCATCTATTTCTATGCATTAGTAATGCAATGGGTTCTAATGCATGCATTAACATTATTAAAGATACAATTACCCGCAAAAACGTTTTTTACATCCGTTCCACTATATTTGTGGAGGGTACTTTTGTAAACAAATATTTTTTTCTAAAAAAATTATGTAATGCATAATATTTGTAGTACACCAAACCAAACATTGCATAAAAAGACTGTCCTCATAACTAATGCGAAGTACCCTTCGGGGTGGCCCAGTGGTTTGAGCTTGGGACTTCCATGTTGGAGGTCTCAAGTTCGAAACCCCTTGCCAGCGAAAGCAAAGGGTTTGCCTTCTGGGTCGAGCTCGTCGCACCAGGCTTGTCTAGTGTGGGTTACCTCTCCTATGTGGTTTGCGAGCTATTGCATAGGAGCGGGGTTTTTACCCTGTGCGCACCCGAAGGGTAGCGGCTGCGGGTTTCCCTTGTCATCAAAAAATAACTAATGCGAAGTATAACTAATACAAACATTACTAATACACTATATTTTACATTATTCTTATACGCTCTACCGAACGACCCCTAATAGTTTAAGATATCTATAAGGACATATTATCACAATATGTTTTTTCTAAATGCTTTTCTTATTTTGACATCATGTTCCAGTTTAGATATGCTAACTCCTGTGCCTATAATCTCCTATTCAATTGCTTATCATGACTTACACTTGCAAGCTACAAAATACCCTTCTGCTTTTTTTTTTCCTTATTTATTTTTATAACCGTGGGAATTTTGTTCTTTAGTTATCAAACAGCTCACCTGCAAACTAGAATATAATTGATTCAAACAGTTCCATTGTTTCTGAATATTATTTTTCTTTTGATAGAGGTTGTCTAGTTCAAGGACATTACTTGCAGACGAGCAACACCAATTTCTTCTCCATTAACACCACTGTTAACATCAAGTACTTCCAGTACAGAAGCAGAGAAAGCAATTTCTAAACCTTCAAAAGTGTAAGCAGTTTTGAAGGGTATAAAATAGGTATGAGATGGCACAGCCTTCTGGTTTTGTGAGAATTATGTCTTCTCTTGTTTCTTTCTAGGTGGAGTTTCTAGTTCTTTCTTCTTCGCCTTCTTGATTGCTAAGGAAAGTCGCACGGAACTCCTAAATGTCTTCTACCAGATTCACTCCTTACAGAGCAGTCATCCATATATCTTTTCTACCAGATTCTGTCTGCCGGACAAGGGACTTGGCCTTATTTACAGGAAATAGTTATTCACCATTAAGATAGGGCGAGTTGATTTTCTTTTTTGATAACTTGGTGCTGGGGACAAATTACATGCACCTCAACTAATCCACTCTTTACCTGTGACCTCCCACCAACATAATTATCAGGTAACTCTGCTCACGGTTTAGAGTTTAGACAGATCTGAAGAATTCACCCGTGTGCAGTTTGCACTTTACTTGGATTGCTTGGTCCTCAGGGTTATCACTCCCATTCTTTGACCACTAGGCCATCCCTCAGGGGCTGAAACATTTATTTTTTCTGAACTCTCTTTATCATCTTCTCTCAACTTTTTAACATTTTTTATTCCCAATCTATTGTAATCCTTTGTATCAGCAAATCTCTCTCCTGTAAAAAAGGACTCATTTCAACTTCTGTATCAATCAACTAAACTTCCATCTCAAAATAGTTGTGGTTGCCTTTATGAATCTTCTATGCTCAAAGAATTGATCATAGTTAAACTATAGATGAACTACTTCTTTGACGACTGTTAACTCACTGCAACCCTCCTTTATTTGAGCTTGGAGCCAGCTTTGCTTTGGGAAGTTTGATTGATCTATCATTTGAAGCAGTTTATTGGTGCTTTCTACATCTGTAACTTGCCTTTATTTATACCTCGTATATTTGCATTTTTACCAGTCATGACATCTCCTCTTTACCTGGTTCATAATCTTGTTTGATTTTCATAAATTTTCCAAATTTGGAAGTGTGTGGTAGTTGTAAAATTTTGTTGTTTGTTGAATTGTGATCATTAACAATCTTTATTGATGTTACTCCATCAGCAACAACTGCTAATAATCCTGGACCTGCCATTCTTTTATACTTTAACGTGTTTTCCTTTCAGAGCCCAAAGAAGGTGAATTTGGTTGCTGCATTAGTTCGTGGTATGCGCGTTGAAGGTGAATTTGGTTGCTGCATTAGTTCGTGGTATGCGCGTTGAAGATGCATTGTTACAATTGCAAGTGACAGTAAAGCGAGCTTCCAAAACTGTCTATCAGGTAAGGCCACTGCAGATATGATATTAAAAGTAATTGCTTCTATGTCAAATATATTGCCTATGGGTCCGTCAAAATAGGAGGTCAAAAGTGTTTCTGTGAGAGTTTTGTCTATCCACAAGACAGCACACCAAGCTGTGTCTAACATGAGAACTGAAGTATAAAGAAGCTCATGACTCAAATTTCAAGTGTGTGATATAATGGGAACATTTGTCATGTAGGTTATACACTCAGCTCGGGAAAATGCAGTGCATAACAATGGATTTGATCCGGATCGTCTTCTTGTTGGTAAAATGAGAGACAAAATTTACATATTTTCATCTCATTTCTACCCTTTTGGAGTACTTCTTCCTTATCATGTTTGGTGCAGCTGAGGCATTTCTTGGAAAGGGACTTTTCAAGAAAAGGTTGTCCTACCATGCTAAAGGAAAGTGTGGACTGATGGTGAGACCATAATGTAGACTGACAGTGGTACTTAGGGAGATAACACCGGCGGAGGAGGCCGAGATAGCTAAGTTGAGAGTAAGCAACTTCAAAAAGCTAACCAAACACGAAAAACGTCTTGTCCCTCATAAGCTCATTGAGACTACTCCAATATGGAACCGCAAGGGAAAAGTTAGAAGTAGTGGCACAGGTGCTGTTGCTGAATGAGCCGCGATATCATCATAGTTTAATTTTTCGTTAGAAACGTATGCAATCACATAAAGATCAGTGGTTGATGAAAATCCATTGCATCTTCTCACATTTCTTTTTTGTAAGAGCTGTAACTTGAGTTAATACCTGACTTCTGTTTTCTTTTTGTAAGGCAACAGGCTTTCCTTTATATAGCCAGGGGCGGAGCCAGGATTTTCGATAAGAGGGTTCAACATCTGAAAAAATGGACATACGAAATAGCCGAAGGGGGTTCGACATCTACTATATATACCTAAAAAATTATTTTAACCATATAAAAATAATATAATTTTCCGCCGAAGGGGGTTCGGATGAACCCCCTAAACACACTGTGGCTCCGCCACTGTATATAGCATTGTTGAAGTGTCTCAATTTTTCTTCCGGTTTATTGTTGCTCGGAATTCATTGGCCTGACTAATTTTGATTCATGTCGGAACGGTAAAGTTGACTCTGTGTGATCTATTGGTCACGGGTTCGAGTCGTGAAAGTAGTCCACTAGCCCCTAATGTTTGCATTAGGATAATAGATTGTCTACATCACACCTCACCCGTTGAGATGTGGCCCTTCCCCTAACCTTGTGTAAATGTGTGATGCTTTGTGCATCGAGCTATCTCAGGCAAATGTGGAATGCTTTGTGCATCGAGTTGTCTCAGGTAAATGTGGGATGTTTAGTGCACTGAGCTATTTTAGACATTGAGCCAATCTTTTCAAGGAAATATAAAATAGCAGGAATAACCAACTCTTATGTTGCTTATTAGTTATCAAAAGCCAAAAGGCCAAAAAGGATGATGGAGGCAGACGATTTAAATAACGAAAAATGCAATATTTTAAATTGTATCAAGACTGGAAAGGTAGTTTTTACTTTTTAATAGTAATAAACATGTGACCACATTGAAAATGATTTAAGGACATTTACAATGAATTCAGTGGATTATACACATAAGAAGGAATCATCTAGCCAATGGGAAACAACTACTTTTATGTGCTCATGTCAATAACATATTCAAGGAAACATTTTTTTGTTCTCAATTATATATGGACCTTCAAATCCATGCACTCAACAAAACTTTATGGTAAAGTAAAGAGAAGCCACCATCATTGAAACAAGAATAAATGCAGATGGAAGAGATCAAGAACTATGTATGTTATTGAACAACTGGATTTCAAATTACCAAAAGAGCAATAAGACATGGTTTTTCAAACATCAAAGATCTCTATGGATCAACGATAGTAACAACATATCCAGTGTAGTCTCTCTAAAAGGTAGATAGACTGTTGCCACTTCTCAGATGAGGAAAATGTTTTTTAATTTTCTCATTATGGTTGGTATAAATGTTTTGAAAAACGTTTGCCAAGTCAACTTAAATTCCTCAAATTTGAGGAAAATGACTTCCCTTAAAAAAGTAAAAAAATAAGGAAAACATTTTGCAAAATCATTTTGAACCTCACACCTCAACTTTTCATCCCAACTTAAGTCTCGAGTATCAATTCTCAATACTAATCCCAGATCCAACTCCTAATTCAATTCGAGGCCCGAATCTCGACCTCGATCCGAGACCTAACTCCCGAGTTTTGGGTTGAGTCGGGTTCGGATCTCAAATAAGGTGTTGGGATAGGGTTTCGAGTTGAGTGTCGGGGTTGGATGTCAGGGTTGGATGTTGAAGAAGGATCTCGTTTCGAAAGTTGGGTCCTAAGTTGGGAAAGGTATCGATTTGAAATCGAGTCTCGATTTGGGTGTCAATGTCAGTCAGATTTTCAAATATCTAAAGTCAAGTGGTGATGTTAAAGTTTGATCAAAGTTCGGGATCGGGGTTAGGGTTAGGTGTTAGGTTGTGGTCTCGAATCGGGTCGGCGTTAGGATTAGGATTAGGTGGGGTCGAGGTCACGATCTCAAGTCGGGGTCAGGGTCACGTCTTGAGTTGGGTTTTGGGTTGGGATCGGGGTCGGGTCTCGTCTTTTGTGGGGGTCCAGATCGAGTATCAGGTCAGGTCCTTGGTCGGGGTCAGGTCTCAAGTAAGGATCGGGTTGGGGTCTTCGGTTTGGGTGAGGTCTCGAATCTGGTCTCAATTTGGGGTCTCGGTTGGGGTCGGGTCTCTTCTTTGTAGGGTCGGGATCGGGTCTTAATTCAGGTTTTTGGTCGAGGTCAGGTCTCAAGTAAGGATCGAGTTGGGGTCTTTGGTCGGGGTCAATTCTAAACTCTGGTCTCTATTTGGGGTCTTGTGTTTGGGTCGGGTCATGGTTCGGGATCTCAGCTTAAGGTCAAGGTCGGGTCGGGGTCTAGTCTTGGGATAGGGTCCGGGTTAAGTCTTAGTTCGGGATCGAATCTTAGTTCAGAGTCAGGGTCGGGTCGGGCACTAGTCTTGAGGTTGGGGTTTCGGTTGAGATATCGGGTTGAGATTAGGTCTAGGGTCGAGTTTGAGTCTTAGTTTGTGTGATATGTGCGTCCGATGTTATTTTGGATGAAGTTTTTGTGAGTGTATGTGATGACCTATCAAATGACGTGGATTAGTTTAGAGAGGAAGACATAACTATTTTGAGTTAAAATGATGCCAACAATAGGAAAATTGGGATATTTTCATTTTTTCGTGTGTTAGTCCAAGAATTTTGTGTAAATGTCTAATATTTTTTTGGTTGAAATTTTTCGTGGGTGTTGGTGATGAACTATGAATAGTATGGTTTGGTTCGTAGGGGCAAACATAACTTTTTTTTGAGTCAAAGGGAGGAATAAATAAGAAATGGAGATTTTTTCATTTTTTCTGTGTTAAAGTCCATGAATTTTGTTAATATGTTCACCCGGTGATTTTTTGAATGAATTTTTTTGGCCATCCGTGACGACCTATAAATGGTGTGGCTGGTTTAGAGAGAAAGATGTATGTTTTTTCGAATTGAAATGAGATCTATAATAGGAAATCACAATTTTTCTATTTTTATGTCTGTTCATCCATATATTTTGTTTGATACGTGTGTTCGGTGGTTTTTTTGCAAAATCTTTTGTGGGCATCCATGACAACCTATTAAATGTCATGGTTGGTTCAGAGGAGCAACCATATATCCATTTTGGAAAAATGACAGAAATCTCACATTTAAGTTTTCTTATTATCATTATCCCCTATTAGTTTTATAAATCTCCAAAATCTCTCATTTTTGCGCATCAAATTAATGTATCTAGCGCATCAGATTAATGTATCTCGCGCGTCATATTAGTGTATCATGTATAAAATATAATGTATCTTACTTAACAATTAATGTATCTCGCGCATCAGATTAATGAGTGACAACCTTTGTGGGCGTCCGTGACAACTTATTATATGACGTGAATTGGTTCAAAGGGGAAAACATAAGTATTTCATGTTGAAATGAGGCCCGATACATGAAATGAAATTAGTTTATTTTTTTCACGTGTATTAGTCCATGTAATGCGTGTCGTATGTGCACCCAATGATTTTTTTGGCCAAAATTTTTTGTGGACGTTCGTGACGACCTATTAAATGGCATACTAGAAATCTGAAAATATAAATTTTTCTTTTCTATGTAATTTGTAAGTGATCACAAGAGACCATTTCCTTGAATTCTATATATAGTTTGCTTGGGTTTACTAGTATGGAGGATGAGATAAATAAAGTTATCTCATCATATATGGAATACTTTATTTCATCATTATAATATAAATGGTGGGAGAAATAATTTAGGGACTAATTAATATCTCTAACCAATCACATGATAAATAATCCTATGATTTATCTTGAGATTAGTATTTTTTTTATCCCTCATACAAAATGACCCCGTAATGGATGAGCATGAATACCCTAACCTATAACTAGGTCATTTTGGATCACTGCTTACTTTGTGCCTGAATTATGGGATACGACACAAGTAGAGCCCGTTTGGATTGGCTTAAAAGTTGGTCAAATCTACTTTTAAGTCAGTTTTTGACTTCTGAAAGTGTTTGACAAATATAAAAAATAACTTAAAATAAGTAAAAAATAACTTAAAATAAGGTACGAAGTAATTGACAAAGTAAAAATGACTTAAAATAAGTCAGAAACCAAAAGTAGGTCTCCCCCTACTTTATATTTTTTACTTAAAAGTCACTTCAATTTGACTTTTTATTTTTAACTTAGAAGCTATTTTTTGAAGTCAATCCAAATGGGCACGTACTCCCTAAATTATCATTTAAATTCCAGAGATACTTAAATTCAACTAGTGTCCTATTATCCCAAAACTCTTTTTTTTTTTTGTGCACCTTTGATGCTGATGTGACATCTTCAACCACCGAAGTTGGTTGTGTTTGTACACCACGTGTGTGAGTATTTTTTATTTTTTAAAATTATTTCTAAACAATATTCTTATTTTTAATCTTGTATTTAAATTAAGTTAATACTCTTTTTTTTTTCTTGTATCTAAACTTTTTTTTACCTTTAACCATTACTTTTTCACATTTATTTTCTATTGATTTTGTTTACTCTATTTCAAGCTTAATTCCAAAGGTCTTGTATCCAAAATAAGTTAATTTCGAACGGATATCAATATAAGTGAAGAAAATCAAATAAAACATACAAAATTAAAATGTTAAAATTAACGCATACTTTTTAATTATTTTTTGCAAAAAATATACGTTATTTTTTATAAATAATTAAAAGTGAAAAGATAAGAAATTAATTAAAAAAAAAGTAAAAAGTTTAAGTTGAAAAAGAAATTAAAATAATTAGATGCAATATATATAAACTTTATTATCATTAAAAGCCAACTAATTTTAAAGTTATCCATTTAAAAAATAATATGTATCTTTTGCGTTCAAAAAAATATGCACACTCTTTATGTCATGAGAAATATTTTTCAGTTCACCCTAAATAATATAACAGACACCTCATGCAATTAATAAAAGAAAAAAACATTAACTTCTTTTTTTTTCGCTTACAACAGTACGATACTTTGATGAAATAAAATATTACTCCCTCCATTCGATCAATTTTAATTGTCATTTCAGTATAAAAAGGTATTCCAAAATAATAATTATTTTAGAAATTCAAAATGAGAGTTGATTATTATTTTCAAATATTTCCTTAATATTAATAAGAATACTGCAGTTTGTATTTATTGTTTTCTTACCCTTTGTTTGGATATTTGTTTCATATTTTTTCATAATGTACCACATTGTATTAAAATTATATTATATTATATTATTTTAATAAATACAATATTTTGAATAAATTTGTATTGTTCTATGTCGTTACATAATATCATGCGTCCATAATTTGTATGATAAACTACAAGAAACATCCATAATTTGTATGGTAAACTTCAAGAAAAATAGAATACGAGATAAAACTATGAAAATGTTGGATAAAAGATAAAAGTGAATTAATAAATATTAAGTAAAGATAAAACGAAGAGAATATTAAGACAACGATACAATCACACCAAATACACAAAATGAATCTACTCAACGTTACCTAAAGATTTTTTCTGAATCGAGACTCGAGAGTATTGTCAATTGAAAAAATAGTTAATAATTTAAAATAAAGTTGTTACACGCCCAGTGAGACTCAAACCCACAATCGCTTGATTAGAAGTCAAGCGCCTTATCCATTAGGCCATGGGCGCTATTTTGATATTCACTGGTTATCATTTTATATGTAGCATTATTGGTTTTACCTTTCCATATTGGCACTTGGATAGACTAATTATATGAATAATTTCAAGTTAATTGACTAATTTTCTTACAAAAGTGATTAAAACAATAAACTTAATTTGCTATACAGGCATAACAATATCAGGATGATGGAATTGTGTGAGTTATATATGTAAGGATTGTTTGGTTGGCAAACAAGTTACATGGATTATAATATTGATATTATAATACATAAATTAAATAATAACAAGGTTATACTGCGAATACTTTTCTAATGATAGTATGAGAGACACGACGATTCGAGGTAGAGGCTAACAAAATCTTTGGGTTTTAGGCTTTCAAGAATTTATTAGTGAATTTTATGATTTTATTTTTAGCTTAAAATAATATTAAAATTCATCCAAAGAATTACAAAAACTTTATATTAAGATAAAGAAAGAAAAATGACATAGTATTGAAAAAATAAAAATATATTAGACTGAGAATTAAAGTAATCAAATTTTCCTATTAGTTAAAAAAACTTTTTACAACAAAATCCTAAGAAATGTATTGTAAACACATGAGTTGAATTGAGGAACAAGACAAGGCTATTAAAAGCTCTTGTATGATAAGGCAAGGAAACAAATTATGCTTAACCGGCATGAGGTTATACTTTTGTGAGATTTCTACAAAACTTACTTGATAGAAGAAAGATTCCAAAAAAATCCAACTATACTAGATCGGGCTATTGTGGTCTGTTTCTTGGAGGTCCAAGAAATACAATTTGCACCTAGGTAGATGCTATAACATGTAGTTGATCTCCTAGTTGTGGTATAACCTCCCCAATCAGCATCTGAGTAGCCATACAACCTACAGATTGTGAAATAATTCTGAGTCCAAAGTATAGAGTACTTTTGATGTACCTGAGAATCCATTTTACCCCTTGATGATGTTCAATATTTGCGCTTGCATAAACTGGCTTGCTAAATTCACAGCATGAGTGATATCAGGTCTTGTGAGGGTCAAATATTGAAGGCTCCCTACTATTATTCTGTAAAAGGATGCATCTACAAGACTTCCCACAACTTCATACAAACCATGTTTTGAGCCAAAGGAGTGGCTACAGCCTTTGCCAAAGTCATTTTTGTCCCTACTATCATTATCATTGTGTAAAAGGATGCATCTACTCATTATAGTTCTAATTCTTAATCATATTCTAGTTCATGCATTAGAATCATTGCATTACAAATACCATGAATTTTCATATATTAATAATACAAAACTTAATAGAAAGTGTACAAAATGTATGTCATCTTTTGATTGATCTATATTAGATCATGAGTAATTACGATAGTAGATGATAATAAGTTGACCAAAATGTTGGCAGTAGCTTGATTACAGTAGCAAAAAAAAAAAAGCAGTAGCTTGATTGCAAAAACAAATTTCATCAAGCTTACTTATAATTTGTTGTTGTTCACACATGTGGTTCTCTTGCAAATTAAACATTCGTTCCTTCTCTTTCTTTTGAAATTCTCACCGACACATTTGATACGTTTTCTTCCCCGCTTGATATCGACAAGAGGCGGAAGAATCTTCATATTAAGCAATTCTTCTGGCACACACCATTTCAACTCAAGAGGGACAACATTAATAGAATCTAAGTATGCAAGGAGGTATGATTCAACTTTATACAAAGGCGAAGAGTACTCGTAAATGCTTATACCATACTCGTTGACATGATTCGATCGCAAAGCGACCATTGCGTGAGCCCAATCTATCTTGATCAAGTCATATTCTCTACAAGAACATGAATTTTTCAGTAGGTCCACATAGGCGGTAACACTTGCACCGAGCACAGTAAATTAATTGTCGTCTCCGATTACGTTCTCCACAAATAAGGAGTTGCCCTCGATCATTTTTTTTCTTGCGATTTTTTTGGCAGAAGGCACCATTTGTTTACCCATTGATTTAAGTATATATGCATGCCTCTCCCTGAACAATTCTTCAAACCTCTTAGCAATCAAATTACATATTGATGCCATGGGATACTTCTTTTAGTCTCTCAACATAGCATTGAGAGACTTGGCGATATTTGTGATCATCAAATCATATTATTGCCAGGTAAACGTGCCCTGCTCCACTCAAGAACGACGAATTTCGTGAGACATTTGTTCTTGAATTTGACAAAATGATTGTCAAACTCTTCCAAAGAATAAGCCTTTGCCGCACTGTAAAGATAACGATAATCTCCACAATGATGATTTACGCAAAGATTTTCATCGAGTTGCCTCATACAATATATGTGGTGAGCATGATTGTAAAAGTTCACAATGTCGTTGGTGATGCTTTTGTGTCTATTAGAGATAAAACACAAATATGGTTTATCGACCACACTTTCCGTTAATTTCTCAAAGAAGAATGTTCAAGATGCATCATTCCCTTTGTCCACGAAACAAAAAACAATTCGATCAACATGATTCTTCGTATATTTTGCAACAATGCTCAATAACACACCCTCGTATTTATCTTGTAAATGAGTACCATCAACCGCAATTACATTTCCCATGTGGGCAAATCCCTTAATGCAAGCACCGAAGGCCATGAAATAATACATGAACCTATGACTATCCTTGTTTACCATGATAGAATAGCTAGAACCAACATTAAGTGTCTCGAACATGTAGGAAAAAGCTGGTAAGCATGAATGCCCGTTCTCCGTTGTCCCTCAGACCATTCCTTCGCAACCACACCTTCCTTTCAACATTTCCAATAACTTATACTACAACAAAAAGAATTAAACATAACCCTTTAAATCTCTTTAACATTTGGACCCTTGCCATCACGATACATATTTACACAAAGTGAAGCAATGCCTTTTATTGAGATATTTAACGCCACAACTATGCTGGTTAATGTACTTGTAGATACAAAATCTATCCGAACACTCATATTTCCTCGCCCGAAACATCCATGCACAATTCTGAGATACACATGTCACCTTTAAATATTTAGTAAAACTCCTCAAAGTAGCAAAATCAAAAGACTTATTTGCCGCCGCTTCAGTTAATAACCATTGCAACTCATTCTTGTTACTGAAATTTTGATTTATGCATAAATTAGTTCCATCGGAGAATGAATGGTTCGATTGTGATCTCAATTTCTCTCTCCATGTATTTTTTCACAACATTCACGTTTGGAATCTTCCGCATCTACTGACTAATTTTCCATATTAATTGGATCATCATTTATATTCATTGAATGATCACCCAAGCTCTCCTTTGAATGATCACCCAATCTTTCATTTTCAATAGAATTATTGTCGTTGCCAAATGAATTTGTTTGTTCAATTGGAGGTCTCGCATTGACGTGTATCTTCAATGTAGGCCTAGAGCCATCAATACCAATATCTAACACGTACAAGCTAACATGCCGATCATTTTTTTTATGAATGTGAGATGTATTTTTCCCCTCACATTCATTTGATAGCTAATCACCAAGTCATTTAGCTGACAAGTAAACTCACCAGCCCCAATTACGCTTGCAATCATACCGTCATATGAACCGTTACGACGCAACACATTGGGCACTGTCGTCTTACTAAAAGATTTTCAATTTCAGCTTTTAAGAGTCTCCTCCCATATTCTCATATAATCTCCACAACAACAACAAATTCAACTACTGTCATTATATACTACAAATATCAATAATAGATTACAGTAACAGTCTATGAGGTACAAAATCCGTACAAAAATACGAACGATTGAGATCGGGGTTTAAAATTCAGCTCCTGCAATAGCGAAACAGATTTTTAATGCTTTTAAAATACTAAAATGTATCTATAATGAGTTATAAAGTAATTATTATGAGGAATTTCTCAAATTTCTAAAATGGGGGGAAACTAATTTTGAAGCTTGGTTTTAAAAGAAAATGGAGTAAACATGAATATGGAGTAAGAGATGATGATGATTTCACCTTGTAAATGGATATTACGGCCAAAAAACTCATCGGAATCGACAAAAACAAAAACGAGTTGTTCTTGTTTCCGTTTGGAGACTTTTTTCTTTTTTTTTTAATATAAATTTCAACAATTGCAAATAAATATATTATTCCAAATCAGTTGGAAAAGAAGGGGGACCAAAGTGAAGATATGAAAACTTAGTGCGGTCTTTTGTATGTGCCAATTAGGGCATGTGGATGATGTCATTAATAGTGGATTGGCAGTGAAAATTGCATGTTTTGTGAAATGTGAAGTAAGAGAGAAGTTTGGAAACGGAGAGTATGTTGAATAATTGGTCTACTTGAAAGACCTCACAGACTAAATGTACCAACACTATATCTATAAGTTTCAGTTCCATATTCAATTCATTTCTGACATCACATTTAAATTCAGCTCATTTGATTATCATGTTCAAGCTCCTTAATTTTATTACTCTTCTTTTAAAAAAAATTCTAATATATTTTATCAAATTGGCATGTCATCTTCAAGTCTCTACTGTTCAACTTTTTGTCGTAATTTAGATTGCAGTCTGTTTAATTTTTTGTAGTACGCCTAAGTTACAGAACCTTCAACTTGCAGCCACATTCAACTATGATTAGTATTATAGAGTGTTTGAGAAATATTGATATCTATATTGTGCTAGCCATATGAGAAGAACCTTCCATCTTATTTAAGAAGTGTAAGAATTGTTGATTTTGATTTTTAGTGTTGATTCACTTGATTTTGACTCATTTAATCAACCTATTTTGCAACTGTATATTCTCTTGCATAGTAGCATATCTTGCGCACTAGACCGACCCCTTGAATAGCTTATTTAACCTTACTATGTAATTTTTATAATCTACAATTTGCACATTATAAGTTGTATTATGCAAAAACTAAGATACACTTTTCCACCATATATTTTTTTATTACTCAAAATATTGCTTATCTTACCACTGAATTAACAATTTTCACCATATCTAACATTTAGATGCATGTATTATTGCTATCATCTACACAAAAATAAGGAGAGAGAAGAGTGAGATTAGGGAGAGAGTAGAGCAAGATTGGGGAGGGAAGCGAGTGAGATTCGTATGTATCCCATATACATGCAAATAACACTAGATACAATATGTATTTATTTGTATGTATCTCAGACAAGATACATGGAAGAGTGGAAGGTAAGATGAGAGAGAGGCGAGCGAGATTTGTTATGTATCTCAGATACATGTGAATCCACTTAGATACAATGTACCTCGAATAAATTACACCTAAATTTGACTCATGTATCTAAGATACATATATTTGAACGTATCTGGAGACACCAAAATCTGATAAAATGTGTAATATTACAAATGAGAGTGTGTCTAAGTAATTAGTTCTTAAACTAGTGGGATTTATGTAAGTTCCCCTTGTATTATTCCCTCATTTCATATTAGAATTTTGAGGATATTTAACCAACAATCAGTGGCGTAGTCATATGGTGGTCAGGGTGTACAATTGGACACCCTTCATCAGGATAAATACCGTATATACAAATAGAATGATACACGAAATGATCAAATAACATACTTTGGACATCTTAACATAACAAATTGTTATTGTCCAATCTATTTCTGGATACCCTTTGTGAAATTCCTAGCTCCGCCAATGCAAACAATCTTATAAAAGTTTTTTTCTAATGCGATCTTCCAGTTTACAAAGTTCACATTGCACATTATACACAGTTCTCGAATATAATAAAGTTCTTTGAACTTGTATAGCAATTGTCTTATGGATGTTCAATGTCCTTGATCCATCTATTTTGTGAAACCTTTCCTAATATGTTTTCCACACAATCTATTTATTATGTATACATTAACCATCTTATTTACCTTTGCTACAAAATTTAATAGGGATAATTGTATATAATAGCAAACTAATAACCTAAAATAAATGGAGTAGCTAGGGTTTGATTTAATTGTGCTCCATAGCAAACGTTTGCCAAAATTTGCCAGTCGCCTCTCTCCCAAATATCTCGCTCGCCACTCTCCCTCTACTCGCCTCTCTCGCTTTATACACAGAAGTGTATAAATTGTTTTCTGTTTTGTATAAAGCGAGAGAAAATTGTATAAATACATATATTTTTGTTCCCCTCTCTCCCCTCTTCCAGATCTCGCTCGCCACTCTCCCAAATCTCGCTCGCCACCCTCGCCTTTCTCACTACAGAAGCGAAATGTATAAATTGTGTTTCTGTTTGTATAAAGCGTGAGAAAATTGTATATACACATGCAAGTTCATATATTTTCGTCCTATACACTTATAATTCTACAATAAAAATACTCCCCTACCCAGTTTCTTTTACCTTTCTCTCTTTCTCGTTTTATACAAATTCAAATTGTATCTAATTTCTCTCTTTCTCGTTTTATACAATTCGATTCAATTGTATGTTCCCTGCCCAAGTCTCTTTTGTCTTTCTCTCTTTCTCATTTTATACAAATTCAAATTGTATATAATCGTTCTATACACTTATAATCATACAATTCATTTTATACACTTCGTTTTTTATACAGTTTTTCTGCCCAAGTGTCTTTCTCTTTCTCGTTTTATACACTTCATTTTATACAATTCGCTTCAATTGTATATGTATAACGAATTATACAGTTTCTATGTTTGCTATGGAGCGCAATTATGCAAACTTTGCTATAGCATACAAATATGAATTTTTTATTTGCTATATGTGAAAGTTGCCCAATTTAATATCCAAGAAAGCATTATTATATTACATTAACTCTTTTTCAATGATTATTCAATTCTGCAATTTTTTTCTTTTTTAACACAAGAACCATTATCATATTCAATTTGTTTCTTCCTTGCATGGCAATACTCATAAATCTATATCAGATAAAATAGTTTTTTACTTCAAACAATTGAAAAGAATATTATCCAAATGTTAGTTAAATCAGAGAAATGCAAAAAAAATGGGTGATTGTAATCAATTTTAGAAGATTGGTTCACGTTTAATTTAGTGTGGGAATTTTGATTTACTTGATCTTCTTCAATATACATTTCATAGTTCAAATGTGGTCTAGATTCATTAGTCTTAATAATTTGTCTCATCGGTGCATCAACTCAAACTGGATTATTAGCGGATGAAATATGTGGTTAATCTTTAAAGGAATAATTGTATATAATAGCAAATTAATAACTTAAAATAAATGGAGTAGCTAAGGTTTGATTTAATTGTGCTCCATAGCAAACGTTTGCCAAAATTTGCCAGTCGCCTCTCTCCCAAATATCTCGCTCGCCACTCTCTTCCAATCTTTCGCTCGCTTCCTCACTTTTTTATACAAACACAAGTGTATAAAAATTGTTTCTATTTGTATAAAGCAGAGGAAATTGTATAAATACATATATTTTTGTTCTCCTCTCTCCCCTCTTCCTGATCTCGTTCGCCACTCTCCCAAATCTCGCTCGCCACCCTCGCCTTTCTCACTTATACAAACAGAAGCGAAATGTATAAATTGGGTTTCTGTTTGTATAAAGCGTGAGAAAATTGTATATACAAATGCAAGTACATATATTTTCGTCCTATACACTTATAATTATACAATAAAAATACTCCCCTGCCCAGTTTCTTTTGTCTTTCTGTCTTTCTCGTTTTATACAAATTTAAATTGTATCTAATTTCTCTCTTTCTCGTTTTATACAATTCGATTCAATTGTATATTCCCTGCCCAAGTCTCTTTTGTCTTTCTCTCTTTATCATTTTATACAAATTCAAATTGTATATAATCGTTCTATACACTTATAATCATATAATTCGTTTTATACACTTTGTTTTTATACAATTCTCTGCCCAAGTGTCTTTCTCTTTCTCGTTTTATACACTTCGTTTTATACAATTCGCTTCAACTGTATATGTATAGCGAATTATACAGTTTCTATGTTTGCTATGGAGCGCAATTATGCAAACTCTGCTATAGCATACAAATATGAATTTTTTATTTGCTATATGTGAAAGTTGCCCATCTTTAAAAGATTAGTAAAAACATCTAGCAGTTGATTCACAATATTCTGTAAATAAATTATTTTTTAAACTTCTTGCTCACATTAATTTATTCAAGGATCCAAATGAGATAGTGATGATAAATTTCAATTCTCCCCCAAAATGTTGGGTATACTGATTCATCAAAATGACAATCATCAATTTTTTCCTTAAATAAATCTCCAATCATAGGCTCCTAATACTTATGATTAAAGGAAATTCATATCGACATATATCTCCAATCTTCTTTGGGATCCATCTTTGTGGTGGAGAAATCAGAACATATACCTCACATTCAAAAATTCTAAGATGAAAAATATTTGGCTCTTGACCAAAAGTCAATTGTAATGGGGAGAATTTATGATAATTGATCGACCTTATGCGCACAAGTGCTATTGCATGCAAAATTGCATGCCCCTACATAGACGTATACAACTTTGTTATCATTAGCAATGGTCTAGAAATTAACTCAAGACGTTTAATTAATGATTCTTCTAGACCATTCTAAGTAATGTTCAATTGTTTTTTCAGTAGACATACAATGATCATTAAGTATGTGAGATGTAAGCTTACCAACATTATCTAGACGAATTGTCTTTATTGCATAGTCTGAAAATTGTGTTTAATTTTATTATTTGAGCCAACAATTATGCAAGTCATTTTTTGAGTTTATAACAAACACATATATGACCATCTTATAAAAGCATCTATCAAGATCATATAATATTTATAATCATCCACATGCAGGGTTTATTGGTCCACATATATCACCTTGTGTACATTCTAGAAAAATAGGATTCAATTCTAACATTAAATCTTCATGGTATGATGATCAATTCGAATTTCAACATCGAGTATCCATAAAAGATAATTTTTTTTAGAGATATCTTTACAAGTAAAAAATTTTGTGCTGATAACGTATGATAAAGTTAATCTCAAAACAATATTCGTATAAAAAGAAGAAAACAAGAAATATGGATGGAGGAGAGATCGTTTCTTCTATACAAGTGCCCTACAAATGGTGAATAATGTCATGCCCGAGCCTACACTCAGGGTGAAACTGACACTCGAGAACCATTGTTGGCCCAAGCGAACCCTTGATTTAGCTTACTTACTCAGTAAAAGACTTAGACATAAGAAAGATAATTTAAATACAAGATAACTCAACATGTCCCAAAACTAAACTCAAAATGCTCAATGTGGCAATCCAAATATGAGCATAAGCCAATAACAAAATAGTCACGAATGAAATATCGACTGTCTGTTATGAAGCCTCTAAAACAACTGAGATGAATGTCGGGACAAGACCCACGACATTCTAATGAACTATCTAATACTGAAAGCAATAAAAATGGATCCTCCAGAAAGTAATAAGACTCACCACAATACTCTGAGTGCTCAACTGGATCAACAATGTGCAGGGTGTTGATCTTGGTTACCTATGTCTGCATCATAAGAAGATGCAGTCCAAATGGAATTAGTACATTGAATGTACAAGTATACGAGGAGAATTCTAAAACAAGACATAATCTTGAAAGGAACTGAAGAACTTACCTGGCTCAACTCAACATAACTGAACTCATTTCAATATAAAGTAGTTTAAAACAAGTGCAATATAAAGAAAAGTTGTTTAAAACATGATGTCAACTCTGTGTGTATGCAAAGATACATATAACTCTGAAATGAATGTAAAAGTATAAATAAACTGTGGATATATATATAAGGTAACTTATGTGGGAGTTTCTCTGACCAAAAACAATCACGTAAGAGTTATTGTGATTAAACATCATTTTGTCTCACACTGTCAGGGCCGTCCTATACTTTGACGAGGGTATAGAACCTGAACTACTAAGTGGATCCACTAGTATATGCTAAAAAGCACTAAAGGAATCATCTAAAAAATATGACCCTTTTCTACCCATGGTGGTTACATGGTTTATGGGGGCTGTGAGTTGTCTGAACTCACCCCCATATCGGTGCTCAATACTACTCTAAAAATATGATACTAGCTCTTATGTTTTAAAAAATATATATATTTCTTTCTATGATTTGAGATAATTGATAAAAAAAAAACTTAGCTCAGCCATCTTGAAAATCAAAATTTCCTCTCTTGCTTAATTGTGAAAGCATTTACTCTTTAAGTGAAAACTAGCTCAAAGGCTCTGTGGAAATCAAAGTTTCCTTTCTTGTTTAAATGTGAAAATATTTACTCTTTACTGAAAAAACTAGCTCAAAGTCTCTTTTAGAAATCTCTATTTCCTTTCTGGTTTTAATGTGAAAATATTTATTCTTCGGGAAAAGATAGCCCGATATACTCTTTTGAAGTAATGACTTCAATTTTTACTCTTTACTCAACTCAAAACTGAAGTCTTAAAATAAGGTTAAAACATTTGTAAAAGACTTTTGGAAGACTCCATGAACTTCTCTTGACTTGACTCTCAACTTTCCTTGTATTGATTTATGGATTGTGATTTGTGATAGGAAATATCTCATGATGTTTAAGAATGATTTTAGATAGCTAAACATGAGAAATGATCAAGAAAGCAATGTCTGGAAGCAAGTCCATGATGCGGAGATGAATTTAATTATTTGATTGCGAAATAAATTCTGAGGAGGAATGGTTTGTGACCGCTCTACTCCGCGAGGAGAATTTTCTCTGAGGAGCAGGTCCGCAACGCGGCCTCAGTGCCCAGATTCTCCCAACTTTTTCCTTTTTCATTTTTCAGCCCCAATTCGACTAAACTCGACTATTTTATCAAATTCTCGTTATATTCAAATACCCACTGAATATACGCAAGAGCCTAACTCAAAACAATTCTATAATTGACTCTATAATCTCAAGAAACTCCTCAATCTCTTCAAGAACATTCAAGCTTTCAACCTTTTTAGAACGAATTCACGCTGAATTAAACATGTTTGGCTCGTGGGTGAATGAACCCAACGTTGTGTGAACTCACATACCTCGTAAGGATCACCCCTTGACGAAATCCACAAGTGATTCTTGAAGAACTTGACAAATCTTGCCCCTTCTCATCCTTTCACTTCTTCTTTTCTCTTCTCTTAAACCCTAACTCAATATCATAAAAGCATAAACTGAATCTTATCAGTTTAGATCCCAATTAATTACCAAATAATGAAATTGAGTCATGGAATACGGAAAAGACCATAATGCCCTTCTAAAATTTGGATTAGACTTTCCTTATTTGAACAACCCAACTTCAAATGGGTATATCTCACTCATATGAACTCGAAATCGCGCAAGCTCGACGACATTGGAAAGATTATTTCAAGATATTTTCTAAGATATTTGGAAGCACCTAACTCATCCTAATTTGGGAGTTATTGTCGTTTGAAGTTGACCAAAAACCCAACTTAACATACTTAACAAATTATTCAGATTTTTATATTCTTTCCAAAAGAAGACTATTTTAGATTTTTAACTTCTTTCTAGTTCTTTCTAGTTACCGGGTGTTACAAATAATATCTCTATTTATAATATTGAGATATCACCCCATATATCACCATGTTAAATATCCAAATTAGTAGATGCGTAGTTATCCAAAAAGGTTTATATCAGCTTGAAAATATACATACATGAATTTAAGCAGTTTATAAATGGATCAACTGGATAATCCACTAATCAATGAATTTATAACAGACAAGATTACGAGGCAGTGTAGTCGTATACAATATTCATTCTTTTCAAACATATTTTAGGATTCCTCTCCGTACTTCACTTTTAACTCAGAATCCTAAATTAGGCATGCACTTTTCTTTCTCTTTTTGAATTTGCATCATTGTTATTAAAGTTATTCATCTGCGGTTGGACTCTCAAATTAAATTGTACACACTTCAAATATCTAGCTCTAGGCATGACATACGGAAAAATGATAAAGCTCCACATTGATAATTAATAAGATGAATGATATTGTTATATGGACTTGGGGACAGGGGCCGCGGACTCACATGATACCGAATGGGTGCTCGAGCACCAATTAACCTCGTATCTAACTATATATACTTATATAGAAATTAAGAAGAAACATATAAAAACCTAAAGTCGAGCACTCAAGTAACAAATGGCTTGATTGGTGTAGTGGTTATAACTAGGTGCTTGAGGTTGTTAACTTTTTTCTAATTCTAGGTTCGCTTCCCTTTATGCACATTAATTTTAGTTAAAATTCAAACTCTTCTCTTTCTACTTCTTAATTTTATTTTTCTCCCTATGCTGATTGTTCTTTTTTCCCTTTCACCAACTGTCTTTTGGTTAACTTTTTCTAAATAAAATTTTATATAAAAAACAAAATTCCTTCTTCCTTCTTCATGTATTCGAAATAATTTTTATTGTAGTTTTTTATATTGATTTTTTTGCTATCATGTTTAAAAAGGAAATTTTACACAAATCTCACGATATTAAGGGCTAATTAAGTATTATTCCTATTCTTTATAAAATTATAAAAGTTCTTAAATTTGATGGAATTCGTATTCATCCCAAAACTTTTTGATACATCACGTAAATTAATGTATCCAATAATAGGAGAGAGTAGGAATTTTCATAATTTTTTCAAAGGTTTAACCCATTAGTGGCCTCGTAAAGTTGGCACAATGTTTCACTTAGATACCTTAACTAAGCGATATTCATTTTAGACACCTCATGTAGGGTCCCTCTATTTATTTTTGACACCTTTTTAAATATCAATAAAAATATATAATATGTGTGTGTTATACTCACGGATGACGTGTAAAATGATGAATTAAATGAGGACATTTGTCATTTGTATAAAAAAATAATTATTAATTAATTAATTTGACTAAAAATAGAAACTAATCAATAAATTAATGACACATAATATTTTATCTAGATAATTACAAAATTAAATAAGAACAAATATAAGAACCTGCCCCCCGGTCGTCTCCCCCCCCCCTAACCCCTGACGATCGTCTTCTCCTAAGCGCTCAAAAATACTCTACTATGCACCATTTGAAATTTACATTTCCAAAAGTAAAAACCTCCCTATCCCTTTTGCAGAAATTACCCCCACCGCACATCTACATATCATTGCTAGTTCAAAGAAATTCTTAGCTTAGTTTAAAGAAATTAATATTAAATTCTTCCGAGAAGAATTTAATGAATGCGTTTATTCTTAAATTTTAAAAATATTTACGTATTTCTTGTTAAAACCTTCATTCGTAATGGGTGAAATTTAACTTGGGCAAAATGGTGGCTCAAAATGGGGAAGAAGAAAAAAAATTAAAAATTAACTTAAAAAGCCATTTCACGCGTTGGTCAGTGAGTGTATCACACTCATTATGCCATCTAAGCAAAAAATGTCAAAATGATACAGTGAGACACTACAAGAGGTGTCTAAAATAAACATCGTCCAGTTAAGGTGTCTAAGTGAAACATTGTGCCAACTCTAGGAACCAACGATGGTTAGGTCTTTTTCAAATCGTATTTTTTTTTTAAAGAATATGGTAAATAAGTCGTGTATTTAGATAATTCTTTCGTTTAAAATAAATATGATTGTCTTTGTGAACTCAAGTGTTAAATGTTGGGTATGTAGCAAGAATTAATGAAAATGGAGGGAAGATGAAAAGAGAAAAACTTGAAAAGTTGGGAACTTGAAAAGTCCTCTGATGCTTTAATGAAAAGGCATTTTGTCCCTCATCGGTGGTGAAAAGAAAAATAGGAGAGTTTAGATATAGAAACACTCCTATTAATTGTTAAAATGGTTGGAAAGAGGGACCTCCCTCGCGCCGCCGTCGTCGTCGCTCACTCGGCTCGACTTCGGCTACGACTTCGGCTTCGGCTTTGGAAAATGATTGAGGGATTATTTTTTGGACAAAGTTTGTAAACATTTTCAATTAATTAGTTGATAGCAAAAACGTTTTTAATTATTTAGTTGAGATTAACTGAAGCATTTCAGCTTTTTAGTTGATTAACCCGACCCGACTTGGATCCGTGCGACCCATTTTATTCAAAATCTTTCCCGTTTTTATTTAAATTTTCCATCGTTTGGAAATGACTGTTCTGAAAGGTTGAGTTGGAACAATCAGCATCATTTGAAAGGTTGCAAACTTTCATTAATGGTCGTATAGATTCTGAAAGGGTTGCAACATTTTCGGAACATGTTCCTCTTGCCTATAAATACCATTCATTCTTACGAATTTTTCTGATTCTTTCTTCTTCTTCTACACAAAAGTTTCTTCGTGTACGTATTCTACTGTTGTTGAGTGATTCGCTGACACCAGAGTTTTGGTATCAATATGCTGGTGATTGAGATCATTCTATCCTGGGAGGACATATTTCAAATCAAACATCGGATACTAGAGGGTAATAATTTCCTTAAGGGGACACTGTGAATTCAGTGGGCTTGATCTTCTTTTGTTCTAATTTTCCAGATTTTGGTACGTTGATAGATTTTAGTTTTTTCTGAATTAATTTTTGTTCATCTCCCTTATTGATTCATTAAACTTTGGTAACTTCTTGTTTCTGTAAAGTTTTGTTGGAATCAGTAATTCTGTTTTCAAACACATATTGGCAACATTAAATTTGTTCATTTATATTTTGTGATTGGTAGCTAAAGGAGCACCCATAACCTTAAAATCCAGGATCCACCACTGTTTGGAGAATTCTTCCCTTATACGCTAGTTCTTGAGGTTGAGTTGAATCTAAGATCCGTCTTTTTACAGATTAACTTATTTATGTAACAAGCATTAAAAAGTACATGTCGAAACTTTTTCAAAATTTTAATTAAATATATTTAATAAAAACACTTTATCATGTACGCTAAACTTGTTACTAAAAGTTACATGTTATGAATATAACTTTAAGTGTAAAAATATAGTAATATTCTCTACCTTTAAGTTTTAAAGTTACATGTAGCGTAAAAATATAGTAATATTATCTACCTTCTTAGTTGTGAAATGGTTAACTCTTGAGTTATGGGTGGATTTTGGTTCATGCACCTTACTCATTTGCTTTCCCTTCTTTGATTAATAAGACCTGGGTACTTCTCCAATTATGAATGGATTCAGAATACAACTTCACCGCAAAGATAATTATTGCCTTTTTCTTAATTTATGAGGGAATTCTTGAATTTTGAGATTCATACAAAAAAAATTAACTATAACTTTTTCATATCT
The DNA here is from genome assembly GCA_022817965.1 of Solanum lycopersicoides. NCBI lineage: Eukaryota > Viridiplantae > Streptophyta > Magnoliopsida > Solanales > Solanaceae > Solanum > Solanum lycopersicoides. Next base: position 7,851,988 of record CM040620.1, read on the forward strand.
TTTAAATATTTTGAATTGTCAATTATTATAATTTATAGTATTTTTTACGTAATTTTTAAATATGTAGTTTTATTTCAAATATGTAAAGATTTCATGCTCAAATTTACGCTCAAATTTAAACTATTGGAATGATGTCTATACCATCCAAAATAATCGATGAGAAACTTTGTTTGAATATTTTTATGTTGTATATGTTATGTATAGCCATAGTATAAAGAAAAAAATTGTATTAGTTACTCAACAAATTATAAGAAAACAAACAAGGAATTTAAAACTTATTAAGAATTGAATGATTTTAATTATGACTCTTTTTCAATTTGTTTTAGTCAAAGTAGCTCAATATGTTATAACATGCCCAATTTCAACTCAACTTGTCCATTTAGCATCTCTTTAAGTTAAAGATACATACTATGAATTCCATAGAAATATATCAAAATGTTGACAACATAAGGTTCTAGATTGATGTTTACTATTTCACATATATTTTGGAATAGTGGAGATATATTTCTACTATTATAGAAGAGTGGGTTTAACCTTGAGGGATCTAACATGTATGCTTTGTCATTTCATGATTGGTTGTTGTAATTTTAAAAAAATAAAAATTCATATGCATAATATTAAGAGATCCACAAAATTATATATGCACAATTATTAATGAAAATCTATTCCTTCATATTATTTGTTCATATTTTTATTTACACACTTTTCAAAAAATCATTAAAAAAAAAAAAAACTCTAATTTACCTTTTAATTCTTTTTAATACTTTATTCCTTCCTATTGTTTGTTCATATTTTTATCTACACACTTTTTAAAAAATCATAAACAAAAAAAATATTTTTTTAATTTACTTTTTAATTATTTTTATTACTTTTTCGTTTACTTTGTACTTATTACATTCGTATTTGATATATTTATTAAAAAAAACAACGATTGACATGATTATTGAAGAGTATTTTTTACTAATTTACCTTTTCATTCTTTTTAATATTTTTCCGTTTACTTTTTATTTATCACATTTGAATTTGACGTATCTATTAAGAAAATAATGATTGGCATGACTATTTTACTACATTTACCCTAAAATTTGTTGTTAGTATTGTTGGATATTTTGTAATATATGAAATTTTAAATTAAATAGATTGTTCATGAAAGAACATGACTTAAGTCATATGTTCATGAAAGAACATTACTCCTATGAAAATTCATCTCTTAGGGTGTGTTTGGTATGGATGAAAATGTTTTCCATGGAAAATGTTTTTCTAGAAAATATTTTCCTGGAAAACAAGTAGATTTTGGACTTATTTTCTCATGTTTGGTTGGTGAGTAGAAAATATTTTCCGGAAATAATTTTGTGTTTAATTTATGAATGAAAATATTTTTTAAGAGACATCTTTTATTTTTATTAGAGTAAAAAATAATTTATAAAATTAAAAATATTTTTAAAATAAATTTTTTTACTATTTCTTTTGAGTGGTGGTGGTGGTGGGGTGGGGGTAGTTGGTGGGGCAGGGGAGGGGGTAGGAGTGAAAAAATAAAAATTTGAAGTTGATAGTATTTTTAAAAAATAAAATTAATTTTTTTGGGGGGTTGGGAGTGGGTGGGTGGGTGGGCTGGCCGGGAGGGGGGGTAGAAGTATAAAAATAAAAATTTGAAGTTGAAAATATGTTTAAAAAATAAAATAAATTTTTTGGGGAGGGGGTGAGGTTGGCGGGTGAAAAAAATTAATTTGAAATTGAAATATTTTTTTAAAATTCATGTTTTTCCCCAAAACAATGTAATTTGAAAATTGGAAGAGAGTTTTGGAAAATGTTTTCCTTAATTTTTGAAGGGAAGTCATTTCCTTAATTTTGAGGAAAATGAGTTGATTTGGAAAACATTTTCCAAAACTTTTGTCCCAACCAAACATGAGAAAATTGAAAAACATTTTCCAGAACATGTTTTCCTTCATACCAAACACACTCTTAAGTTCTATAAATATAAATACTCTCTATAAGTTGTCTAAGAAAAATCTGCATGTATAAATAAAACATTTTGTTGTATCCTAAAGGGATTTGTTTGTATTTTCCAAGATGTATACGAACAATATCTCTTTAAAGAAAGTGATTTTACACACCTCAAAGCCATCTTCTTCGTCAATTATATTTCGTATTTTTTTTTCTAACAAGCATCAAGTCTTGGAAACTAATTTAGAAAATAAGTAATTAATGTTAAAGTCTAAAGATAAAAAGTACTAAAATTTGAACCTTTTATTTTATGGTAGATCGAACACTCATCAAACCATTTGCCTGAACTCGAAATTCTAGAACTATTACAATTCATATTCAAATCAAATGAATTCAATTTAATAAATATTATTTTAATTAATTAAATTATAATTATTTTTATTTACCTAAGTCAGTGCTTGCACGGGCTTACCATCCTCTAGTAGCAAATATAAAAACATAGAAGTAAGCCACAACTCGCCATGTATAAATATACATATATGTTCACTAACATCCCCATGATATATACTAACTCATATAGGAGGATTTCCTCTTTCTTACTAATATTAGTTCAACTTTTCTCACCAAAAAAAAAACATGGATTTAAATGAGATTACACAATCCATCAACAACATTGAAATGATTCAATTGCTACCAATCCACAACTCATCATCAATTGATCATGAGACAATGAGGGAGATGATTTTTCGTATAGCGATGATGCAGCCCATCAAAATTGATCCGGAATCAGTAAAACCGCCTAAGAGAAAGAACGTGAAGATATCAAAGGATCCACAGAGCGTTGCAGCTAGACACAGGAGGGAAAAAATAAGTGAAAAGATAAGGATTCTTCAAAGACTTGTTCCTGGAGGAACCAAAATGGACACAGCTTCTATGTTAGATGAGGCTGTCCATTATGTTAAGTTTCTTACGAAACAACTTAAATCGTTAGAGCAAGCAACAACTGCTTGCTCTAACGATAGTAATAATAATAGGTCAATAGTTAGTGGATTTAACCAATGTCCTCATATTACTACTAATATATGGAAGTGTAAGAGCGTATATAGGGTTAATAAACAATCTAAATCATGATTATGTTAATTGCTTTTGTACTTTAATAGTAAATACTTTTCTCCGTCTACTTTTATTTGTCATGTTGCGCTTTTCGAAAGTCAATTAGACTAATTTTCAAAGTTAAATTAGATTACATTAATTTGATATTTTTAAACAAAAAATTTAGATATTCAAAAACTACATAAAAAGTACTATAAAATTACATTTTTTTTTCATATCAATATGATGAAAAAATACATCTTAAAATGTTAGTCAAAGTTCTTGCAGTTTGACTCTAAAAATAGAAATTATGACAATTAAAAGCGAAGAAAGAGTATATATTTTCCGTTTACGTATGGGGAAGTATTAATTTCCTTTTTGTATTTAGAAATGTCGACTATCCCAACTATTATTTTAAATTAAATTACGATTGGACAAAATTAAATAATAAATTATTATAGATTCGTCGTCTCTTGATTAATCTAAGAGTACATTAATCATCATCGTATAACAATTTTATAATTGACTCAATTATTTTAAAAAAAAAAAAAAAACAAGCAAATAAACAGATTTTTTATTAAGCAATTTTACGGATTCAAGTATTAAGTGACAGTAGAAGCCTAGAAGGTTCTTTTAATTTTATTTTTTTTCAATTAACTAAGTACGTACTCCTTTATCCTTAATCAAGAGGTCTCATATTCGAGTCCTCTTAAATACATAATGATTCAACTAAGTAGTTCTTCTACTGTCTGGTTAGATCACAAAAGTCATACGTTCTTATAATTTCTTGATAAAAAATTAAAGTGACGATCAACCATCCACTATCGAGATTCAATTGGCTTGGAACAAGACAAGAATGACTCGATGATAACATGATCAATCATGACCATATAATAATGAAAACAAAAGGTATATTTATTAGTTCTAGATGAAGCCCTATGGTAGTACAAAATGTAAAGTGTCACAAAATGTGGACTCTCCAAATAAAAAATTGTTCATGATTGACTCCAACGACTTGACAATCATGGGTTGCTCCTATTAATGGAAACCAATCAATTTTGTGTATTATGTGGAGGTGTTAAAACTTTAGTCATTATCTTTAATTTTTTTTCTATTATTTTATTTGTTTGTGATATAAAAAGTGGAATATTCAGAATATACTTCTCTACTAAGATGGATGCATTGTATTTTGTAGTACTTCAAATTGGATATGTGCATGCACGTAAGTTAGCCATCTTTATTTTTTTTGGGATTTTTTTCTTTCTTATTTTGTTTTTTTCCAGTTTGTGTTTGATTGATTGGGAAAAAAGAAAGAATAATAATAATATTAATTTCTTAGAAGGATTAAAATACCTTATCTCAAGAAGAGGTCGAACTGCCTTTCGAGAAAAAAAATACTAATAATTTGTTTGTTCTTTAATTTTGAATAATAATTTTGAATTTACATAGAAAAATTGACATTGTATGATAAGTTGGAAAGCTAAATTACAATAAAATAACTAATATTTATATAATTGACACATGATTTTTCATATTTATATAACTAATAATACTTCCGACCAGTTGTAATTCAAGTCATTCTTATTGCTGACAATCCATTTTCACAAGGAAAAAAAAAGTGTTGGTACACATACCATAAATTACGGTAAGTAACAACTGAAAATAAAATGAACAGAAATGAATAAATAAATATTCAGTTTGAAGCACATACATTTTGTTCTCATTGTGGAGATTCAAGCCTATTGTGGTATAATCTACACCGATATAGTCGTATATCTCCTAACTTGTCCCCTTAAGTATACAACGTCGTATAACTCAAACTCTAAATTAGTTGAAGAGTCCAAAACTTCAATCAAGACAATAACGCGCATCTGGCATAAAAGGAAAAGAGCTAGCAATACGAGAAAAATCATGGAGCTAGAGCATACGTACGTTGAAACAACTTTGCTAGATCGAACCGCGTTCGTCTTAGAGTATCGCTTAAGCTTACCCGATTTGTTGGATTAATTAATTGGATACTCGAGATCCATAATCTTTCCTAGATATAGCTTCCACGACGATAGGCGTACAAGCATGATTCACACTGCACTAACCATAGTAAACTCTTTCTCGTCGTACCGAAATAGAGGTCTGATTTAAACTACCCAGTGCAACATCACATTTAACACCTAAGGAAGGTACAACCCAACCATGAGGTAAATCAGCAGATATTACAATAAAACGTATTATAAACTTGAATTCAAGAATTAGGAAACTATCAAATCTCCCAAAGTAGAATTTAACCTATGACCCATCGGTTAACAGTTGACTGCTCTATCACTAAGCTACTGAGGAATAACATGAATTGAAAGTGCGAAATATCTGAAGGAAGCGTACGGAGTTTATACTCGCACCAAACTCTAAGAGCTGCTTGAACTTTCTTCGGTCTCTCAAAGCAGGGAGGAACTTCTAAATGAAACTATTTTCGAGTAGAAAAGTTAGGATAATGAGCGCACCGGAGGCGGTGAGAGAAACGGGCAAGTGCTTGGTAAGACAATAGCTCACTGAACCGGGCGCACACTCGAAGAAAAAGGGAACATTGAGCAGAGAAATTGGTCCCGCTCTGCATTCTTAAAAGCGAGGACTACTACGAGAGGTCATACCAAGGATAAATGGAATTGGGGAAGGGATGAGGAAAAAAGAGTCATCTCTTCCTGGTGCATAAATAAGATACATTCATAGTTAGTCAGTCTCTCACTAGGCCTTTATCCCTTTTCATGAATGAGATTGTCCTCGAGATGAGAAGTGTCTACATAAGTTCTTTGAGGTGTTTACACAGGTTTGTGGTCTTGTTTTATAATGTATGTTGTGCCGATCAACAACTAGATGCTATTTATGAGCTGGTCGAGACAAGTTTCGTCACTTCAACAATAATTATGTGATTAACAAAGTCTGCGCTACTGCTTCACTTCCCCCCACCAGTCACCAGTGCTAGATCTGGCTTCCGCCCATTGTCCGTTGCCCCCTATGTGAGTCCTCTTTTTGTCATACCCGCAGTCTTTCAGATTTTATATTGAACGCATAGTGTATCTAGGATTCTTCAATTTTTTGAAAATCCTTCTTTGTAGCTGATCTGAAGAAATAATAGGAAAGATTATTTCACTATATTTTCTACCGGGAACAAGGCCTACGACAAGACTGACACAAAAGGGATATTAAATGAATGGAATTGAGATATGGATGAAATATAATAAAATAAATCCACTTGAATTCTTTTTGAAATCACATTTTTTTTTCTTATTAATTTCTCACATATACAAGCTCAAACTACGACCAAGAGGGTGGAAGTTATGTGCTTACAATCACTCTTTTATATCCTATAATAGCATAAACAGAGTATAGAGCGTTCATGTCACGTTTGCCATGAATCATCAAGCTTGCACTCAGATATAGTAATGCTGTAAAAAATCTTAATTTATTAAGTGATAGACGCTAACCGAATAGTTATAGAACCTGCACTCAGGAATGATCTATTGCTTCCCTAATGCCTTGACTTACTAAAGACTGGAATGGCCTTGAGTTAGCAAGGTATCTTCTTTCCTTTGGTTTATTCACGTGATGTGCCTTGAGATGGTTGTATCTTATCCCTCTTCCGGTTGGAACCTACCCCCGGTCATTGTTTTACTGTGTCAAGCCCGTCTTCTAGGTACCTTTGAAAGGAAGGGAGGCTACAAATATTTTATGATTTTGTAGAGAAATTTATAGTATCCATTTGCTAATGTGTAATGTTCTGACTAGTGGCCCTTTTATTGATTTAGTGTCACGATCCGGTCTACACCGTGGACGTGGCTGGCGCTCAAGAACCATTGTTGGTCCTCAAGCGAATCTTCATCCTGGCTAACTACAAGCGGAAGACTAACTTAAGCATGCAAAAACTTAAAATAAAATAAAATATATGAAACTGAAATACAAAACTTTTACTCAAAGAAAACTTTGAATAATATAATATATTCAATTCGCCATAAAATAGGCAACTTAAATCTTTAAAACATTTAACAAAATAAATAAAGACTTCTAAAACTCTATTGTCTATCTATAAAGCCTCTAAATGATAATGATGGAATTCGGGACAAGACACGACCTCCTAACAACTGAAAGTAAATGAAATCCTCTGAAGCAAGAAGGCTCACCATAGCTAATTCGAACTCCATGTGACATCAACGAAGCTCCTGTTGATGATCCTGAATGCCTTATTCTGCATCATGAGAATATGCAGGCCAAATGACTCAGTACATGGAATGTACGAGCATGTAAGGGGAATTCTAAAGCATAACACATTGTTTTAAAAGACTCTTCTGGGACTCGCCTCGGGGCTCGCCCTAAGGCGGGCTAGCTCTAGCAAAACACCTCGAGACTCAAGTGTGAGACTTAGTTCTACAAGACTTACGCCCTAAGCGCCCGACTGTATGCCCTAAGTACGCCCAAAGCTCAGGACTCGCCTAATAGATCTTACACAAATTATGTGTTAAAATCTTTAATTAACATTGTTGACACTCATAATTCTTGAATAAATGAATGATACGTAACTTTTTAATCTATAAAGATAACAAGATTGAGAGTAACTCAAACAACAAATGTAGTATCACATATTTACTATTTGGTAACACTATGAAGGTAATTATATATTACGTAACATTTCTCTTAAAAATATGTAGCAAAATTTTACTTTTTCACTTATCATTGGTCTTCATGTTTTTGTCATATGTCTCAAATTATCATATATTTTTCAACTTTTTGAAAGTAATTTTATTTTTATTCATGAAAGAGTGATGTTTATATTGTAATACTTGTAAGTTTATTGATTATTTTCTTTTAGGGTTGGGGGAGGGTAAATTGTATAGTATGATATATAATAATGATTCTTTTATTATTAGAAAGTTAAGATATTAGATTATTTATACTTGTATAATCATGTTTTACTATTATCGGTGCAATGATATTTCTAAAATAGTAATTATAATTTTTTTTTCTTTATTATAGATTATCAATACTTATATCAAATTAAAATCATAATATAATTTCTATATATTATAGGTTTTTCATAAAAAATTATTTGTAAAATCATTGAAAGTAATTTAATTAGTAATAAAACTATAAAATTAAATATACATGAGATTACGCCCCGTAGATCCATGGGACTTACGCCCCGTATCTCGAGGCTTATGCCTCGCCCCGTACTGTATAAAACGTCTCGTCTCACGCCCCCGTCTTTTAAAACACTGGCATAACATAAGCTTGAACTTGATAAAAATGGAAATATACTTACCTTTTTTCATACTTACACAACTCAAGGAGTACTCAAGGATACTCAAAACTACTCAACTTACTCAACTCAAAAGTATTCAAGGATAACATCCTCAATTCAGAGATTAGATACTCAATTCAAAGATTAGATACTCAACTTCAAAGATATGATACTCGACTCAATGAAGCACATATCAACTCAAGATACTCAACTTAAGGTACTCAAATCCTGATACTTAACTAAACTCATTTCAATATAAAGCAGTTTAACACAAGTGCAATATAGAGAAAAGTTATTTAAAACATAATGTCAACTCATAATCATAATATCATAAAAGACATAATATGCTCCCTCTCAAAGTCTACTTGTGCAATGCATGAATGAAGTCTCATACCCCATTCATACTAAGTAGAACCCCTTGATGAACCAAGCAATTACTACTGTGGGGGCTTTTCTAACTGACAACTACCACTATGAGCCCAAGTGGTGATACAATGTCTTGCCCACGCTGTCAGAAATGTCCTATACTTTGGCGTCATATAGAACGCTTAACTTAGTAGATCAACTAGCTTAACTTAAGTGATCATCTAAAAAGTATGACCATTTGATACCCATGGTGGCTACATGATTTATGGAGACTTGAGTTAATATGAATTCGCACACCATATCAGTGCTCAATACTACTCCCAAAAATATAATTAGCTCATATGTTTTTAAAATAACTTATTTCTTTGATTTGAGATAATTACTTAGAACTTAGCTTAAAAGCTTTCTTTGGAAATGATGTTCCCTTTCTTTCTCAAATGTGAAAATATTTTTAAGCTCTTTGGGAATACATAGTCCTCGTATAATTCTTTGAAGAAATGACTTCAATCTTTACTCTTTACTCAACTTGAACATTAAGTATTTAAAATAAAGTAAAAACGTTTTTAAAAGACTTTTGAAAACTTTATAAACTTTACTTTGACTTGTTCTTAACTTCTAGACTTGACTCTTTAACTTCTCTTGACTTTGATCTTAAATTTCCTTGAATTGAATTATGGAATCAAGGTTCGTGATCTCATGTTTATAGATAATTTCATGATGTTCAACTTGGAGGGTTCATGCAGAATTATGAGCATGAACTACTCAACTCAAGGACTCAAAGACACTTCTCATCTCAAGATTGTTCGACTTATAGGGTTCATCCAGAATTATGGGCATGAATAATTCAACTCAAGGACTCCATGGGTAACATGTTATAGTCCCATAACTAGAAATATAAACTCAAATATGTTAGAAACTAATTACTCAAGACTTAGAACTTGCAGATGCTACTCCTCTCAAAGATACTCAATTTGTGGAGTCCGTGCGAATTTATGGGCATGAACGACTCGACTTAAAGGTATACATACTACATGGAACTCATGTATACGACTCTTCTCATTCTCTTACTTACTTCCTCAAAACTTAGTTCAAATTGATAGTTGATCTCAATGATTCACAATTGAACTCAAATACTTTCTTGAACTCTAATCTTTACTCTCTCATGAATGTGAATTATGAATGCAAGAGTTATGGTTCATGATATGAAGGATCTCAATAACGATATAAAAATCTGATAATTAGGAACAAAACTTTTAAAAGAAATATGAACTTAAGAACTCAAAATCAACTTATCTCAAGAATACTCAAATCTAGGGGGTAGAATCCTAGATTATTCGTTATACTGATCTGAAAGTAGATGTAGGGCATGAGGACGAACTAGTCCAACACTATGATAGACTTACATACCTATAAGAACAAGATTCTTGAATCTTAAATAAGAACTTGATTAGAAGCCTTGAAACCCTACCTTGAAGGTAAACAATCAATAAAACCTTTCTTGAGATTCTTGAATTAGTTTCTTGAAATCTCTATGACCAAGGATTATGATTTTCATTTATGAACATGAAAATATGATTGTTTTTAGTCTTTTATTAGTCAAGAAATCGTTTATCATTTTCTTGGAGGTAAAAAGACAAAAAATAACTATTTTTAATATTTTCCCGTCGGCTAATTCGTAACAGCACTGTATAGGTTACTAAAATCGTAATAACTTTTTACTCAAAAATGGATTGATACGAAATTGGTGGCGTTGTAAAGTAGTTTTATTATCTTTAACTAGATAGGTTATGCTCACGTAAATCTTAATATTCTAAGAGATATAGTCATTTAAATTTGACCTAAGTAGAATCTTAAATTAAAACTTAATCGATAAGGAAACTTCAAGATCACTTATCACGAACTTAAATCCTTAAATTTCTAGAACGAAATTACACTGAAAATAACATGTTTGACGCGTGGATGAAAAAATCATACACTATGGAAGCTTACATACCTCTTAGGGATTAAACTCATGGCGAAATTCCTCAACAAGACGCAAGAATCTCGACGAACGCTTGATCATTTCCTCTTTTCTCCTCTTTTCTCTTATATTCTCTTCTTGAACTCTCAACTAAAATCCTAGGCATATATTAGGATTATAAAACTGAACCTAATAAGATTACATCCTAAAATATTAGTAAAAACTAATTAAATCTGATTGGGTAAGGAAAAGACCAAAATACCCCTCACTATTTTCGGCTAACTTTCCTTAACTGGAAAGTGTAACTTCAAAAGGTCATATCTCACTCATCCGAACTCAAAACTTAGCAAACTCAGTCGCATTGAAAAGATAATTCAAAGATATTTTCTAAGGTATCTTGTAGCACACCTAACTCATCCTGTGATAGAGTTATGGTCAGTTGAAGTTGACCCAAAACTCATACTTAGCTTAACTCTCCGAATTTCAGATTTTTTGTTATTTTCAATTTAATTCTTTTCGGTACTCAAAATGCTACATCTGGTCACGTGACCTTAAAACTTAAGAAATTTGTAAGTCCTTGGTAAAATCTCACTCACTACAAGGAACGGTTGAGTCTTATCTGACGGTTGGATCTCTCTATGAATGGAAAAGAGGTGTTTTGCATCGAGAGTAACCACTTAGCTTGTGGTAGGGCAAAAATAAGGGCAAAGGACAAAACAAAGAGTGATGCCTACAAGTGATTTCGCCCTTTAAGTGACAAGGAGGTGAGCCGCTTCAAGCCGAAAGTGGTGAGAACTTCGATAATAACATGGATTAAGCCCACTCGAGATGTGAGGTTTTTCAACTACTATTACGGCTCGTATAACCTGGAGGAATTGAGGCTAGTCTAATAAGTTACTAGCCTAGTGTTACTCCTCAACAAAAGACTTGCTAAAATAGTTACCACCCTTTTTCTTGACTTTCCTTTGCCAAAAAAAATCTCACATATGAAGCTCTCATATTACCTATGAATCAAATAAACAATTTCTTGCATGACCAGATGGATCAAAGTCACATTCGTAGGTCGACAATTTTTATGGATATGTCAAGTTTATCACGGAAAACTCCTTGCTCAAGTGAGTAAAAATTACGACCTACACTGTGTAGGTTTTCAACCACAAATCTCCACTAAAATCTCAAGAACAACGTTTCAAATTGCAACTCAACAATCTAAGGGTCTAACTTTAGTACCTCAACTCAACAATTCACTTAATTTGTTTTAACTACTCTGCAAGAAGTCAAACTCACTTCTTGTTACAAACTTTACCCACACAACTACTCATTTCAATCCAGAAATTATTATACTCAATAATAACCATAGAACAATATCAACTACAATCTCAACAATGAATAGAAGCTATTACAACTCTAAAAATACTCATATACAAGAACTAATTTTGACACCAACACCACATTAATAAGTTGAAATTGCTTGATTTTTTATCTTCTCTTTTTGCCCCTTCTTACCGTTACAATTTCTCAATTATGTATGTGTAAAAAGGTGCAGCTAAAGTGTGCCTTTTTCAAATTTATCATACAATAACTGTATTTCTCGAAGGATAAATTTTTAAAGGGGCCAATTAGAATCACCGACACATGTTTTTCAGATGATAAATTTTTAAGGCACTTTTTTACCACATATTATTTTCAAAAGTTGGCAAATGGAGAAAGACATGAAAGAAGATGGTTAGTTTATTTCAAAGATTTGAATAAGGTATTTTGTTTGTGTTATAAGTTATTAAATGTGACCTTTAATGCAAAGAATAATAAGTTAGCTAATGAAGGTAATAGATATTGGAAAAATCTTACTACTAAGCTTAGAACTCATGAAACAACTAACTAATATATTATTAATATGAGTTCATGGATTTATATAGAATTTAGATTGCATGATAATAAAACAATCGATAAAAACATTCAAAGATCAAATTAATAGAGATAAAGAACGTTGAAAAAATGTATTGTCAAGAATTATTTCTGTCATAAAAACTCTTGGAAAAAATAATTTGACGCTCAGCGATAAAATGAAAAAACTATCAAGAAAATAACGGAAACTTCTTGAGTCTTATTGAAATGATTGCAGAATTTGATCCAAGTATGCAAGAACATATTCAACGAACCAAACATGATAAAATTCATAATCATTACCTTGGACATAATATACAAAATAAATAAATAAATTTATTGGCAAGTGAAATTACGAACAAGATTATTGAAAAAGTTTTTTTAACAAATAAAGTATTTCTCTATCATACTTGATTGCACGCCGGATACAAGTCATCAAGACAAAATGTCTTTTATAATACGGAGTGTAGATATTTCGCTACTTGAATATATAAGTTTAGCCGATTATTTCTTTGAATTTATAAAAGTAGATTATACAAGTGGAAAAGGCTTTTTTGAAGTTATTTTAGATGAAATAAAATGTATTGGACTTGATATTGATAATTTAAGGGGATAAGAATATGATAATGGGTCTAATATGAAGGGAAAACAACGAGGAGTGCAAAAACAACTTCTTGATATAAATTCTAGATCATTTTATATACCATGTGGTTGCCATAATTTAAATTTGGTACTTTGTGATACGGTTAATTCTTGTACAAAAGCTATATCATTCTTTGGAGTGGTACAACGTATATATTTACTATTTTCTTCGTCTACTAAGCGGTGTAAATATTTAAAAGATAGTGTACCTAGTTTAACTCTTAAATCATTGTCACAAACACAATGAGAAAGTCGCACTGAAAGCGTTAAAGCAATAAAATTTCAAACTCTACAAATAAGAGATGCTTTATTTAATTTAGAAGAAGTTAGTGATGATCCAAAAATTAAAAGTGAAGCTAATTGTTTAGCATTTTTTTAGCTTGAAATTTTGAATTTTTATTGGGTATGACTATTTGGTATGATGTATTATTTTCTGTAAATTCAATTAACAAAAGCTTACAATCAAAAGATATGCATATTGATGTCTCTATAGATCAATCAAGAGGCTTAATTTTTTTTTAAAAACATACAAAGAAGAAGGATTTACAAGTGCTATGATTTCGGCTAAGAAAATTGCATTAGAGATGAATATAGAACCTAAATTTCGTAAGAAACGTGTAATTTATAGAAGAAAACAATTTGATGAGAATGTTGATAATGAAATCACAAGATCTCTTGAAGAATCATTTAGAGTTGATTACTTCTTATATATAATATACTAAACCATCTTTTCACTTCAAAATAGGTCTGAACAATTTGAAGTATATAAAAATATTTTTTATTTTGTATTTAGTGGGAAAATATTGAGATCATTAGATGACGAGAATTTAAAAAAAATATTGTCTTAATCTTGAATGTTCCTTAAAACATAATACTCACTCTGATATTGACTTATTTTCTGAGTTAAAAGTGTTAAGGAAATCATACAAATGAAAGACAATACTCTAATCAAATAAAAAGATTTAATTCTTTTCCAAATGCTTATATTGCTTATAAAATCACGTTAACAAATCCTGTAACAGTTGCCTCAGCAGAAACAAATTTTTCAAAATTAAAAATAATAAAATCTTATTTAAGATCAACAATGTCTAAGAAAGATTAAGTGGATTGACTATAATATCGATTGAAAAATAATTATTAGAATAGATTGACTACACAAAAATTATTAACAACTTTGCATCTCAAAAAACTAGAAAAATAGATTTAAAATAAAAATATATATAATTTTTTTTCAAAAAAAATAAGGCCTCTAGTTTAATTTTGGCCTTAGGCCACCAACGGGTTTGAGCCGCCCTATATATGGGTCATTTGGCTCCTTTAGGTTTGCATATTGTAATTGGATTTTATCCCTTATGTTATCTATATTTTACGGAAAATTACGCGATTAACCAAATTTGTACTACTTAATTACTCGTTATAGCTATAGTTTGCTATAATTATCATTCGTGACTAACATTAACTATTAATTATGTGGCCTGACTTCGAGTTGTATAATTAGTCACGTTTGTATAATTAGCCACATTTGTATATTTCGCAACTAACAAGTCTTTGTTTGATTTATATTTATATATGATGATTTTTATTTGTATATGACGATGATCTCCTTTGATTTTCAGTTTTCTCACTTGATATATTCAATCTTTTTGTGTATAGCTTTTAAAAGTTTGTATAAACGTGTACTTCCTTTTGTATAATATAATTTATTTAATGTAATTTGTATAATATATTTTGTGTAACTATTTAAAGTTAATATATTTATGTCTATATCAATTCGTTATTTAGAGTTTTTCATATTTGTAAAATTTTAAACTTTATATTACTCAATTATGCAAAAAAAAATGAATTATAATACCGTACCGCGAATTATACAAATGAGATGCAAATATACAAATTATTGCCCTCTCTCGCTTGCCTCTCTCCTCCCTCTCCCGATATCGCTCGCCTCTCTCCTTCCTCTCCCAATCTCGTCTGTCTCTCTCTTCCCTCTCACAATCTCGCTTGCTTCTCTCCTCCTTCTCTCAATCGTGTTTGCCATATATACAAAATACATATGAATAATATACATTTATCTAACCAATATACATACACAATTCACCTCTCATCTTCCTCTCCCATTCTCGCTCGTCTCTCTCCCCCTCTCCCAATCTCGCTTGCCATATATACAAATACATATGTATATTACACAATTATCTCACCGATATACATATATAATTCACCTCTCACTCACTCTCTGTCCTCTCTCGCTCGTCTTTCTCCTCCCTCTTCAAATCTCGCTTGCCAGTCTTTTTTCTATAACATACAACTATGAATCGTAATTAGCAAAGTAAAGCTATGAAGCATAATTAAGATATTTTGAGTGACTATATGTGGAAGTTTCTTTTTTATTTTATGGCCTATATGGACCAATTGAAGTTTTTTTTAAATCTATATATATATATAAAGGAGAATCAAAACAAGGTGATGTGACCTCTATATGGCCTCCATTTGTTTCTTCTTCTTTTTTTTTGTCTTATTTTCTTCATTCTTTTCATAAAATAATTTGTTTATTAAATAAAAAATTCAATAATATTTAATATTGTAATTATATGAAAGGAGTTACAAAAAAACTCTCATCTCTTGACATTCTTTACTTAAATAGCATGTCTTTTCAATTCCCTTTAACTATTTTTATGGCATATTTTATCTATAAATATCAATCATCTATGGAGATGTTGCATGTTCATTTCCATTTTTTCATTCTTTCTTTTTAGTAGTACAATCTTTTAATTTTATTATCTTCATCTTTTTCTTCATCAATCATGTACTTAGGGCATCTCTAACCCTATACTCTATTTTACTCTCCAAATATAGAGTTCTCTACTTTTTCAGACAACCAACTCCAACCCACTTCTTTATTTTACTCTCTAAAAAATAATTTTTTTTCTCTCCTCAATATTATATTATTATTTCTAATTCTTTTTTATTTTTTTATTCTATAATATAAATCTTTATTGAAATTTTATATTATATGAAATTATATAGGGAAAAGGGACAAATATACCCCCGAACTATTGTAAATGGTACGTCAATACCCTTCGTTATACTTTAGGGCTATATATACCCTTACCGTTAATATTTTAGGTTGTGTATACCCTTGAGGTTAACAGAGGAACACGTGTCTTCATCTAAACGATTCAACTAAATTTATTTTAGATTTTATCCATAAATAAAAGCCGACCCATATGACCCGCCCATGACCCATTTATGTTGAGCAAAATTTGGGTAATTAATTCTACAATTCTCAGTCACTTTTATTTCCTTCACCATATTTTCACCATTGCTTCCCCGATCGGCTCGTGCGCCTCGAAATTCAAACCCAGGCGTCAACACCGCCGCCATCGATGACAAACATATAATTCTGACCCGCAATTGAAAATTCAATTATGTAGTGTCGAAGAGAGATTTGATTGATCTGGGATGGTTGACTTTGACGGCGATGGCATGTGGGGAATCGGAGGCGGAAAAGCAACAAGGTCTCCCCCAAGTCCATTATGATTCCATCTGTGATCTAACTGAACTATATTTCCGACGAATACTAGCATAAAAGGTTGGCGACGAATTCAATTCATAATTTCTCAAACACTTCTTTAATTCCATTCATTCTCCCATCTTTCTTGTGTAATAATCAGTTCTCCATCACCTCTATGTTGAAGTAACAAGTTTTCCGATTCACAAATGTTACAGAGAAATGGATTTGATCATAAGTTGGTGAAAAATAAAAATTGAAATTCATTGCAGTATTCAATGAAATTATTTTAGTGCATTTGGGTGCTTTTGGGTTATGATTTAGGTATGGTCATATGGGTTAAACTATCGGGTCATGTGGGTTTGATTATGGGTCGGTTTTTATTTATGGATAAAATCTAAAATAAATTTAGTTGAATCGTTTAGATGAATACACGTGTCCCTCTGTTAACCTCAAGGGTATACACAACCTAAAATATTAACGGTAAGGGTATGGATAGCCCTAAAGTAAAACGAAGGGTATTGACGTACCATTTATAATAGTTTGGGGGTATATTTGTCCCTTTTCCCAATTATATATTATTCTAAATTTCTAAAGAACAACTACGAATAATTGAAAAAAGAAATCAACAAGCACAACCGCAATCACAATCACAACTTCTTTAAATCATACACTAATTCCTTTTTCGAATATCGTTAAATCTAGAAATGACTTACCGGATTACTAAATTATTGTTGTGACATTTTTTAAGTTATTATGCTATGCATTGTATCTATTGTTATCTTGTATTTAAATTATTAGGTTACGTATTATATTTTTTTAGTTAAAATTTTTATCTTAACATTTAAATTTTGTGCATCCTTCTAAGTCAAAATTAATATAACATCAAATTGTATCACAAAGTGACGAAAATTAAAAATATATTTAAAATATTATTAATTCGAGATGAAAGTAGTATATATAAAATAAAATATTTTAAAAAAATGTTATATTAAATTTAAAAAGAATTGCATGTATTAGAAATTTAATTAATAACCTTATGTAAAAAATAATATGTTAATTACAAAAAAGCAGAAATAATAATATAATATTCAAAAAGTGAAATAGAGAGTATGAATAGTAGTTCTCCAAATTGGGAGAACTACTATTCAACTCTCTATAATTGGAGAGTAGGGGATAAAATAGAGAGTGATTGGAGAGAACATTCTCTATTTTACTCTCCAAATATAGAGAATGGAGAGTAAATAGAGTAGGGTTGGAGATGATCTAAGTAATCAAAAAAGAAGACATAGAAAAGATGATGTCACGATATGACCTTCGCTTTGATGAAGGTCATTGATATATTCTTGAAAGATTCATCACATTATTTGGTACAAGTTCAACAAATGAAGAAAGAAACTTAATTAGCTTGGAGATTCATGCATAGAGAGTTATAGTAGTATAAAAGTTTGAATGATTTTCAAACATTTTGAAGATTCATTGTTGTATTTTTTAATTTCAATTAATATTATTTGGTTCTCTTTTATTACATATGGTACACTTTTTTTATATCTACTGAACATTTTTGTCCCTAAAAATATATGATATGGTCTATTACATTAGTAATCAATAACAAAATAAATGAATAAATATTCTTTTTAGTATTGAATATTTTTAATAATATATTCTAATTGAGCACACCAGATATCACTTTGTAAGAATACACTACATTGTTTTTGTTTTAATTAAACATATAAAGTTTGCATTTTTTAAGTTAGTAATGAAATCGTATGAGAATATATGTAAAGTTGTGATTAATAAAATTAATTTCGAGTAGAACACTTTTTATTGTAATTTGTTATTAATAACATTTTAAGTTTCTTACCTTTTCATTTTTCTCTTATTAAATAGATAAGGGAGAAACTAATCTTACAAACATAATTGGAACTTTGAATTTAGCATTCCCTATCTCATTAATTTTCCCTTCTTAAACTAAGAAATATGTTTCTCTTTGTCTTCATAACTTATATTTCTATAATCTCTATAACTCCTCATAACTCTCAAATTTTAAATGTGTAAACTTATGATAATTTATTGTATTTCTCAATGAATATCTATATAAATGTGTATGGTAATACAATCCTTTTTGAAGCAAATGTTAATGTATTCTAATTCATATTTGATGTACTCATGATAGAGGAAAATGTTATGAATTATGCATATTGATTTTTTCTTGCTTTTTAGTTACTCATGTTGAAGAGATCAATTCTTGAGCACAGAATCTTAGGCTCTAAATTTATATTTCCATAATCTTTATAACTCCTCATAACTCTCAAATTTTATTTCTTAATGAATATCTATATAAATGTGTATTGTAAGACGATCCTTTTTTAGGCAAATATTAATGTATTTTAATTCACATTTGATGTAATCATGATGAGGAAAATGTTATAAAATTTGCATATATATATATGAACATGAATTGACATGAAGATTAAAGAATAAAAAATTAAAAAAATATATCAAAATTAAATTTTGAAAGAACTTGATTAAGACCATGCAATACAATGTTACAAGTTCTCAACTTGTATTGCAACTTATTCCTTAAAGCAAAAGAAATAGAATTACGATAGAAAATATTTAATTTATTTGCCAAAATCAAAAATAACAATTGAAAAAAAATAGTGTAATTTGATGAACCACATTTTTATTATTTTATTTATTGTTTTTTTATTTCACTTTAGTTTATCTATTTTTTAGTTTATGTTTTATTTTAGATGAATTGAAATAAGTAATTGAAAAACAAAATCTAATAAATGAAAATATTGATCTCATAATTGAAGATTTTGCAAATTTTGAGTCAAAATTGTTCTCTGTCTGCTTTTGTTTACTTATATGTTAATTGCGCTCCACGAATATATTTTAATATTAAATACTTATATTTTTTATACTATGAAATTCATACTTTTGCAACTCTTCTGAAGTATATTAAAATATAATTATCAAAATAAATAAAATAGTGAATATAAATATTTAATATATATTTTATGGAATTTAAAAATAGAACAAATATATATGCCAAAAAAATGTATGCATGCATTTGATAAATTAATTTATTTTTATTAAATATATATCTTTTGAAAATTTTAAATAAAAGATGAATACAAATGACTAAACAAGTTTATTTGATTTTTAATATATTATAAAATAAAACACAAAATTTGTACATAAAAACTTTATGATTAAAATTTTAAATTATATTTTAACATACTTAGTTATGAATATATATCTTAGGGTGTTCATGTATTAATTTCATATAGAAAGAGGTGCAATCATTAATTTGAGATGCAAGAAGTATATTTGAAATGGAAGCATATTATCATAGTATTCAATTTAATTAACTTCAATTTTATTATTTTATACATATAATATGTGAAGTGGTTTATTATCTATCAAATATTTTTACGCAGTTTATATGAATATATTTATCTTTATATTTCATATAAAAGATATAGATAAAAATATAGTAAACGAGTTAATAATTTAAAAAAAAAATATATTCTCATTCGAGGTTGAATATATTGAAATTTAATAATCAGTAGCGTAACATTTTGGATAACTTTATGAAAAAACATATTTGACGAGTGATAATATTTATCTTTTGATATAAATGCAACTAAAGAATCTAAAATACCAATAGATGTGATTCATGCAAAAATCAATTGTATATTTTAAAAAGGAACAAGAACGATTGAAAAATGAAATATTCAAAGGAGTTTATCATATCAATATGAAAAAGAATAATAAGACGTGTAGATGTATTTCATTAGAATTTTTCAGTTACTTTATAATATAATTCTTAAATACTCAAATGTACACCGGAGTATATCTTGTAATATAAAGATTCAAACTCATTGATATTCCAATAAAATGTACAAAGTGACATATTAAATTGTCTAAACAAAAAAATTACTAAGAAAATATATCTTGGCATATTGATTAATAATGTACTATCCCTCATTCAATAGATTATAGATGTTAATTTGTTATGTTTCATTTCAATTGCCATCTCAAAACGATCTTCATAATAAATGCTCTCTCCGTTTAAAAAAAATGACTTAGTTTGACTTGGAACGGAGTTTAAGAAAAGAAAGAAGACTTTTTAATCTTGTGGTTCTAAATTAAAGTTATGTCAAATGTACCAAAATGCTCTTTAATCTTGTGGTATTAAACATGTCACGTGGAAAATTAAAGTTAAAGTATTGCCAAAAAAGGAAAGGGGTCATTTTTTTTAAAACAAACTAAAAAGCAAATAGGGTCATTCTTTTTTAAACGGAGGGAGTATATAATTAAAAAAAATAAAGTGATAATATTACGTTTGGAAATAAAGAGAACTATATAATTGTGTAATAACCCAGATACGAAAAGATCATTTTTGATAATTTTGAATGGTCATTTAACTAAATTGATTAATTAAGGGTAATTTATTTATTTTTAATAATAATGGGACAAGTTTAAAATATTAAAATATGTTACTAAGAATTATTACTTTTAATACATAATTAATTTAGAAAAGAAAATAAGAGAAGAAAGAAAAAAATTTGTTCGTGCGGCGAACACAAACAGAGAGATCGTCGCCACCTTCAAGTAAGTAAACATTTTTTTTTTAATGGAGTTCAACTCTACACTCACAATCATTAGTTTCCAATTGTTGATTATAGCATTAAATCCAATTGTCATATGAAATTAATTAGAGTATATTGATTTTCTTCATTGATGGACTATTGTAATGATTCATGAAGTTTTTTTTTGGAGCGTAGTGGAGGCAATTAATATTTATTATTATTATATTAGAATAATAGGTATAAGAAATTGAAGGTTGACAATTGTGAAGGCATATAGGTGTTGTTGTATCGTTCTTGGCGGCTTGAAATTTAAGGGACAAGAAACAATGCTACCATTAATATTATTATTATATTCTTTTTGTTTGTTTTCAAGTTTTTTTTTTGGGGGGGAGAGGGTTGGGGGGATTTAGGGAATTGAACTGTTAGGAGTATATGTATAATTATTTTCAATACATGCTACACTACAGTTTCAAGTTAGTTTAGGTCACAATTTTTTTTTTTGGAATTACTACATGTTGTCCGTGGTTATGGATTAAGCATAAGACGTAAATTGAGGGTCGGAATACAATATAATTGTTTCTAAGACAAAATGGTGTTGAAATTGTTTTTTTTTGTATAAAATTAAGTATTGGGTATATTGTATTATATGAATACCATTAGAATGGTGATATTGGGGAAATTGAAGCTTAACCTTAGGAGTGAAATTTAGAAACCTATACTAATATGAGTGTTTTTAGTTTCAAAATCTTATTGTGTTTATGTACTTGAATAGATTGTATAAATTTGGAAGCTCAACGAAAAGGGAAGGCTCAAGTATCAGAGTGAATGGTTGATTAATTAAGGCAAGTGGATTTCTAAACTCTTGTTAAGTGTATGAAATTCGTGTATTTCCTTACGTTATGTGTTTGAGGGTAATGAGACTTGGTGAAGGGTTGATTTGTCCATCTTGATTAATTCTAATGATGAAAAAGGGTAACAAAAGGCAATGTGATTAATTGTTTATGTGTGATCTGTTGAGAATGGTACGCGTACCCGTGTTATAAAGGGAAAGTTTGTTACTATAGAATACGGATTGTAATCCGAGAATGCCAAAGCATATGGGCATTAGCTGATTTATTATTAACTTGGTTTATTATGTGTGATTGTGTTCTCTATTGAACCCGTATAGTTGTGATAATTGAGGTGATTATATGTCATAGCAACATTTGATTTATTGAGATGTTGCATCATCCCCTTTATATTGATATCATATTGTGCACATGCATTGACATGAGATTGAGTATGAGTAAAGGTCTAACACGTGGAGATCGTCCGTGTTGAGATCGAGTATGATAATAATTTGGGCACGTGAAGATCGTCCGTGCGAGGAAATGATTATGATTATAAGTTGGGCACGTGGAGATCGTCCGTGTTGGGGATTGTTTGATTTTATAATAGTGCGTTGAGATCGTCCGCACAGACACGTGGAGATCGTCCGTGTCAGTATATGGACCTCGCGAGTCCCCCATGGGTCATGAACTCTCGATGTATTTCCGAGGAGTATCATGTATATACGGTTGAGAGAAAGATTGCTATTCTGAGGCATATCACTTCATGGTATCATATTGCATTGCATCCCATGACATTATTCATTCTTGATGATTATGTGTTTTATTGGTGGTTGGGAAGTACTTGATATTTGATTACCTCTATTTGACGAACTTGATTTTGTGTATTGCTGATATTATGAGTGTCTTTTGTGAAAGTTTGTGATTTTTGATATTGAGTTGTAGTTAAGGATGTGTAATTTGTTAAAATGATTTTGAAGAGTTGGATGCTATGAAATCTGTGAACTGTTAGGTTGGGCTAATTTTTATGCAGGTTGTAGTTGTGGAAGTTCGATTGGTGTGTAAGGAGTACAAGTATTTTATCCCCTTAGCTTGTGTTTAGAAGTATACTGCTGGGTACGTGTGGTTTGGTACTCACCCCTTGCTACAATAATTTTTTGTAGGTTACTAGCTCGGACTTTGTAATATTTCTCTTCGCCTTGTCTGAGGCTTCTTGGAGATTTGTGAGGTAGTTATTTGTCGTCTCAGCGGACTTTCTTTCTCCTTAGTTATGACCTTGTTCTATTCTAGAAACAAGTTCATTTGAGACTAGCGTTTCTTTTGAATCAATTGTAATACTTTAGAGGCTTGTACACGTGACAACCAGATTTTGGGGGTATTTTTGAGTAAATTATAAAATTTCCGCATTTTATTGTAATAGTCGAGTTTTAGGCTGACTTGTCTTAGTGGGATAAGACGAGTGTCATCACGTCAAAATTTGGATCGTGACAAATTGATTGGAAAAAAGTAACTTTAATATTTATTTTAAAGACTGCGCGAAACGCGGCCAAATTCCATAGTGTAGTTATAAATTTGATAAAATATAATAAATTTGGTAGAAATAATTGATAAATCAAGAAATGCATTTATTTAAAGTGAAAAAATTCATATTGCGAGAATAATCGTTATATAAGATACAAATAGCTTATAAAGCAATGATAAAAATTATAAATTTTATTTACATATGAAATAAATGACTAGTAAATATATATAAATAAAACGTGATTATTTTATAAAATATGAACTTGTTGATCAAATTTTGTATTTCAAATCCTGATTCAAAATTTATCAAATCGTGGCTTTTAAAAATTTGACATTCTTCTCATAATATGAAATTATGAGATAAAAATGAACATGAAATCACATATTTAAACACTAATATGAAATCGCAAGGCCAAACACCGATTTTCATAGGATGTTATGAAATCGCATGGTGAAACACTTACATCTTCATATATAGGGGCAAATCCAGCAGTGTGTAAGGGGGGTCACTTCGGCAATTTTTTTACTATTTATACATAATTAAAATTATTTTTTATATATATACAGTAGATGTCGAACCCCCTTCGATTAGTTTGTATGTTTATTTTTTTTTCAAATTTTGAACTCCTATATTGAAAATGTTAATACTAGCTCCGCCACTGTTCATATATAAAATTACGAACGACGACGTGTTAGATAGAATAGATTCCCACACCGCACGTGACGTTCCTTTGCTTCCCAAAAAGCGTAGAGATAGCAGTGAACATGGCAGTTGTCCTGCTATGGCTGTTTCACTCTTTTCTGCCCAATTTCACACTTCAATTCTCACACAATCACTCCCCTCTTCTTCTTCTCGTTCTTTTTCCGTCGGGAAACGCTTCTCTTGCTCGTCGGCGTCAACTTCCATGGAACATCATGAATCGAAATTCAAGGAATTTCCTTATGCATCTGTTCCGCATAGAGAGTTAATGGTGGAACTTGTATCAACTGTGGAGAATCGTCTTGGAGAATCTCTACTTCCTTGTACACTGCCTTCTCATGTGCAGTATTTTGAGAATGAATCTGCTACTGCTCATGCTTCTCTCTATGTCAGATCTGGAAATTCCTCTTCTCAGGTACTATCCGACTGCCTCCTCAATTGATTCTACTATTCATTACCTATTAATTCATTTCTGCAGTTGTGCCGATTATATGTAGTATGATATAGGAATTACTTCCTGTTGATTTATTAGTATACAGGATGGGGTTACATCTATGTTATAAAAGCCTCTATGGAAACTCGAGTGGATAATCCAATTCAGGCAACTACTTTTAGCAAGACTGACATTCGACTGAATATACTCCTTCTCGTCCCATTTTTTATCTTAATTTTGTGTTGTTGCATCACAATGTTATGAAAAACGAAAAGCATACCAATAGTTTAGAACCCTTATTAGCAAGGAAAAGTTTGTCTTAGGACTTAATGACGACACTGAAGTGCACATTAAGCGAAGCGAGGTGCTCAACATGTTTTGAAGCCTTGCTTCAAGGCTTGAGCATGCTTAAAACATGCCTTTTACAACATTGTTGCATCACTCCTATGTGAGACCAAAAAATGCGCCAAGAATTTTCTCCTAATACCCTCCAATATGAATGATGTCACTGCTATCTTGTACATGGTGAAGTTGATAAAAAAAAGAAGAAAATTATTATGTACTACAGAATAATGATTGAGAAGCTAGATCTTGTCATCTAATTCTAGTGGATTTGCTTATACAGAAGAGTTAATCCATTATGAATTGTGCTTTTGTAGACTGTCCTTTTTACTATGTATGCTAATTCTTTTAAGGGAAAAGACTTAAAAATGCCCTTAACCTATTAGAAATGGTTCAAAAATGCCCTCCTTCCATCTATTGGTTTAGAAATGCCCTTAACGTTTTCTTTAGGTTCAAAAATGCCCTTTAGTTAACAGAAATATGACATGGAATTGTACTAGACAAGTGACCACTTTTCATTGATCCACAATTCTTTTATCAAATAAAAAGACCCACCCAACCCAAACCTAACCCGTTTTCACATGAACACTTAATTTTGGTACTTGTTTTCTGGCAAAAATTAAGAGGTAAATCATCCGCAAATAAATCGCTTCAACTTTGATTTCGACGATCTAGGGTTCTTTTCATCCTTTGATTACATTGGAAATACAATTTTGAATCTTGGAGTCATCAAATTCAAAACCCACTTTCTTAATTTAGCTAATTTTAACACAGGCCTCGTTTTTGCTACATAAATGTCGTGTAGATTTATTTAATTTTTTAATTGTAAATAGCATTTGTAGTGATGGACAGCAATTATTCGGCTGTTTCCAAGGAATCTTTTGTTGAATTACAAGTTAAAAGATGATAACTTTAGCTATATATACATATGGAAACTTAATTTTGGTACTTGCTTTCTGGAAAAAAATGGGTTAGGTTTGGGTTGGATGGGTCTTTTTATTTGATAAAAGAATTGTGGACCAATGAAAAGTGGCCACTTGTTTAGTACAATTCCATATCACATTTTCTGTTAACTAAAGGACATTTTTGAACCTAAGAAAAACGTTAAGGGCATTTCTAAACCAATAGATGGAAGGAGGGCATTTTTAAACCATTTCTAATAGGTTAAGGGCATTTTTAAGCCTTTTCCCTTCTTTTAATAGTAGTAACATGAATTGAAATGCCAAATACTTATCTGTATACTGTGCTGATGGGAGTTAAGAAGATCAGCAAATGTATTTGTATTACTCTGTGAATTTTTCTCCATCCAATGAAGTCAGACAAGATCTTTATCAAATCTGTTTCCTTTGAGCTAATTTCTGATTGAGTATTTCTTGTTTAAGCTATATATCTTGCACTTTCTAGCAAGTAACAATCTTAAAATTCTTTTTAATTGGACATGGCTCTAAGAAAGGTGTTTGGATTAGCTTACTTTAAGTAGCTTTTGGCTTTAAAGATCCTTTTTATTTTTGAGGTGTTTGGGAAAGACCAAAAGTGCTTTTAAGCACATATTTTTAGGCGAAATAGTACAAAAATAAGTTAAAAGCCAAAAATTGCGCATGACCAACTTAGAGCCCGTTTGGATGAGCTTAAAAAAAATAGCTTTTAAAAAGTGCTTTTGAAAGTGCTGAAACTTATTTTAAAAATAAGTAGTTATGTGTTTGGATAAAAGTGCTGAAGTTAAAAAAAAAAGTTGTTGATGTGTTTGGCAAATAAGTGCTGGTAAACACTTTTTTTTAATCAAAATGTCTGAAATACCTTTAAAAGCTGTTAACATGATAAAAGTTGATTAATTTAATAATAATAATAATAATAATAATAATAATAATTATAATAAAATAATATGCAAAGAATAATAATAATGATATATATAATATATAATATATAATATATAATAATAATAATATATAATAATAATAAAGAATAATAAAATAAATAATAATAATTATTATAATAATAATAAAGAATAATAAAATAAATAATAATAATAATATTAAAATAATAAAATATTAATAATAATATATAATAATAATAATAATAATAATATAGAATTAAAATAATAATAAATAAAATAATAATAATAATAATAATAATAATAATTAAATATAAATAATAATAATAATATAACAATATGAAAATAATGATAATAAAAATAAAATAAATAATAAAATAAATAATAATAATAATAATAAAGAATAATAAAATAAATAATAATAATAATAATAATAATAATAAAAATAATAATAGATAATAATAATTACAATAAAGAGTAATAAAATAAATAATAAATAATAATATAAAATAATAGAATAATAATAATAATAATAATAATAAAAGAAATAAGGGCAAAAAGGTAAAAATTTGGTCAACTTAAAAGAGCTTATAAGCTTAAAAAAAAAAAAAGCACCCCTACCCCAGCTTTTAACTTTTGGCTTAAAATAAGTTTTTTTTAACTTAAAATAATAAGCTATTTTGAGTATTGTCAAACAGCTAAATAAGTCAAAAATCAGCTTTTAAGTCAATTTGACCAGCTTTTAAGCTGAGCCAAACATGCTCTTATGACTTTTAGCTTTTAGCTTAAAAACTACTTAAAAAAGGTCAATCCAAACACCCCCTAAGTCTGTAGATTAAAAAAGGCATCTAATTCTATAATAGGTTATAGATGGGTTGTTGATATTCAAAATTGATATAAGCCAAATGGCAAATGTAAAAATAGGCCCTTAAAGCAATGCTGTGTCTTCTTATGAGTTTTAAGTAAATCAATGGAGTCTGGTGTCTAGAGTCTAAAGGGCACTTTTTTTTTTTAGGGATAGTAACACTAAAGGGCACGTTTTGAAAGCCAATAAACAAAGGGGCTTGTCATAAAAATCATAACCAAAGGGGTTGTTTGTGAATTGTATTGCTAACTGCCATATTTTTCAAGGACAACCCCTAACGTCCATTCGTGACATTTAAAAAATATATGGCAAACTCAATTCGTGAATGTGCTGCAAACTCCCACTAATTTTAATAGTTTTGTAGCATGTTCTGTGAACTACATCTCAACTAGTTTTTCTGTGACCTTGTCAAAGTAGTGTGAGCGCTGCTTGTTCCCCCTCCCTAGCTTGAGGAGCTGTAGGGGGGAAATTCATATGATCTGCAATCTCACCTTCTCAGCATTACCTTTCCCAACTTCAATATCTGGCGGCACTGAGTTTCCCATCTGAATAGGTGCTGAGGTAGGTTGTGAACTAGTATCCAATCTGGAACAATAGAAGTTTCTTGCTCTGGTTTAAAAATCAGTGCGCATCTCAGGACTTTCATAGTGTATGTATGACCCAATGTGAATGAATGACTTGAAAATATGTGATTGAAGTCTGTTTTATTACAGAAAATCAATGTAAACAGTGTTGTAGTCGTAGTACACAATCTTGACTCTTCCTTTCAATTGAAATTGACTCACAAAAATTTTCCTTAGTTCTTTCATAGTAGGTTCCTTTGATAATTTACCCACTATAGTCATTTGCAATTATTGGCCAAATTCACGAAACAGTCATCAGCAGAGAAATATATGGTTGGCTTACCGAGATGAGTCCCATGCCTGATTTCAACAGGAGCTTCAGCGATTGAGGCAATTGCCAAATCAGCTTGAACCTTTCTGCGAAGGTTGGTTTCGATGGAGTAGCATCCTTTTACCTTTCCCTGCTAAATTGGGATTTTTCTGTTGGAGCTGAATATTGGGGTTCTGATCTGGGCTTGAAAGATTGGTTATAGCAGGATTTTTTATCAGTGGCGGCAGGGTTATAATCAGTTTCATTGATGTTGGTCGTGTCAACCGATTTCAATTTTGAAGAGGGTGTGTGAAATCTGAGGACATCTTTGGCTGAGGGGTTGTATGATTTTGTTGGGTGGATTTCGAATGGGTAGTGTTTCCTGTTGAGGTGTTGCATGCGTGATCGGCAAAAGAGTAGGCTGAGTGTTAATAGCGTGCTGGAAGTTCTGGAGAATTGTTGGGGCCGAGCTTTAGGACTTTATTATGGACCATGTGTTGTTCCTCTGAAGGATTGGAAGAAATAGGGGATGATGTTTTATTGGTGCTAGAAGGAGTTGATTTTGGTGAGTTGGGATTTTTCGGGTGGATTGGTTCAAACTAACCATTGGGGGTTGGAGGAGAGCAGGTGTGTTTTGCTGAGTTGTTGGTGTAGGAGAGACTGCATTGAGAGATCTTCCTATGCTTGTCCATTCTTGAATTTGGATATGGCTTCTGTTCATTTATTCTTATCCAATTCCATTCCTCCGCTTATAGTTAGTAGTTCCATTGAGAGTTCTTTGACAAGTCTTTTTCTCTTTGTGATTTAGTGTTCTTTTTCTAATGCCTATAATAAAAGATAAACTGGCAACACACAGTTAACGATTTCAACTTTCTCATCAGGAGTATATGCAAGGTTAATATTTTTGCCTTTTCTAAATTGTGACAGGTTGATTTCATACTTGGTAGTTGGGTTCACTGCAACTTACCCACAGGTGGAGCGTTGAATATTACAAGCCTTTCAGCATATTTGAGACCTTCAACTGATGCACCAAACTTCTTAATTGAAGTTATCCGAAGCAGTCCAACAACTCTCATCCTCATTCTTGATCTACCTCCACGAAAGGACCTTGTCCAACATCCCAATTACCTCAAGACCTTTTATGAGGAAACGCAATTAGATAAGCAGAGACAACTTCTCGAGAAGTTACCTGAGGTAAAGCCTTATTTCTCCTCTTCTTTATATATTCGAGCCCTTGTCTCTCCATCGTCTATCTTGGTTTCTATAGAAACCGAACCTTCCCAGGCCATTCGCATTGATGAGATTATTCAGGATCACATAAGTCCTGTTGCTAAGGTAATGCTGGATACATGGTTGGATCTGTGTGCTTGTACTGAGAGAAGATTGACAGATGATGAAAGTACAGATCTGGCTAAGAGGGATCGAATAATTAAGAATAAGACTATCGAGATAGATCTTGAATCAAGCTTCCCTAGGCTTTTTGGGCAACAAGTAGCTAACCAGGTTTTAGGAGTACTAAGGGAAATCTATAACAGTTGAATTTCTTGCTCCTGCTGCTGTTTGATTGTGTGATAATTGTATGTAATCTTTATAATTCTTCAACAGATAATACATTTAAAAAGATGTAAATTGAGAATAACAATATGTGCATTCCCAAAGTGTTATATCATATGCCACTTTGTAAAGGAGTCATATTCACTTCAACAGATCTAGAACTGGAACCGAACACGCATTACGTCATTAGAGAGAATTTTAATTAATTTTATTTTGATTTGATAAAATTGACAAGTAATTTAAGATAATGAAGTGGACTATGAAGGGAGTAATAAACCATTTTTGAGGATTTAGGCCAAAAAATTGAAAAGAATACTTAAGTTTGACAAAGCATTATAAACATTTCTAAGGTGGGATAAAATATGAAGTAGTGAGAAAATTATTTGGGAGAATCCAACTAATTAATGAAAGTTATTGATTGCGGAACCAATAATGAAACACTGAAAAGCAGCACCCCATTTTAGGCAATATTACCAAGTTAGCAGCACCCTAATAAATAAAGTAATCAAGTACTCCTTGGTTCCTAATTTTTTATCCTTAATTACTTGTTCATTTTTGACAAATTAAGAAATGACAAATTTATTTGACCTATTCTACCATTAATCAATTATTTTGAAAAATGCATAATTTTTTGAAATCTTAAATTTTTAATACATCTGTCTCATAATTAATAAGGGTAAAATGATAATTTTACTATGTCAATCGTTATTTTCTTAACAGGTGTGTCAATTCAAAAATGGACAAGTAATTAGGGACAGGAGAATAAATAACTGAATTCAGGGGCACATGTCCATAGAGCTTCATTAATGATTTTCTTAGTAGGCGGCGTCATGCGATACCATATCATGATATGGAATCGTGAGATGAAATCAACGTTTGAAAATGCGATTTCATGTTGATTTCATCTCATTATTCCGTATCATGAGATAGAATTCAATATTCTTCAAAAATCATGATATAGGAATTTTATATCATGATTTGAGATTTTTAAATACAAAAGTTGATTCATAAGTTTATATTTTATTAAAACAATCCCACATTTATATTTACTAACTATTTATTTCATACATAAATAATATTTATAATCGCATCATTACTTTTTAAAATTTATAATTCTCACAAACATAAAATTTATTATTACTTTAAATTTGATGAATATAAATGATAAAGTAGGAATTGATTTGGTGAATATAAAGAAGAGTGGAGGGAGTAATATTTATTCTGTTTTTTCATGATAAAATAAAATCTTCTCTTTCGGCAACATATAAAAATGTTTAAAGCAATTTAATATGAAAAAGAAAAAAAATGATGATGTATGTTTGATAATCACTACTTTCAATATGTTTAATTTTAGTACGAAATTAATGCACTGAAAATGTGAAAGTGCACACGAGTGAAACAAGATCTAAACCATTATGATATTGAGACACAAGTAAAAATTGTCAGAGCTTGTACAATGTTACATAATTATTTGCAAGAATACCAAAGGAATGATGATATATTTATGGTTTATAAGCATGAAAATATAGTTGCGAATCATATTGACCAACAAATAATGACTCAGATTAACAATGTTGGTTCACCTTCTGATCATATGATCAAGAAATGCAAGTTGAATGTGAGGAGATTGTTCGTACTATGTAGGAGAATATATTAAAAACTAGTACACTACAATTCATGATTAATCTTTTTTATTGAATAAAAATTTGATAAATTAAAGTTAGATGAAACAATTACTTAAGTGGAGAACAAATAATTTTGTAATAATTTATTATGCAATTTTATAATTTTTTATTTATTTGATAAGAATGAATAAATAATTGGACTATTTTAATAGTTTTACAACTTATAGATTCTTATTTTTATGAAAAAATATACAAAACAAAATTTTTGTATCACTTGTCTAATTTCATCTCATAATTTCATATTATGATTCTGCATCATGATTTTATATGAAATGCCAAACTGGCCATTAGTCTCATATAATAATTATTCCATATGTCCGCAAATTATGTGTCGTGTTATTTTTCTTATAGATTTTTAAAGAAAACATCAATTAAGATGAGTTTATTTGATTATCTCAATCTTTATTTATGGAAGATAAAATATAATTAATATCACTTCATCAATTATTTACTTTATCAAAATATTTGTATTCTTCAATAAAACAATTATTGTTAAGAATAAAATAACTAACTTAGCTATATAGGAATACTGACAAGTATAGAGAACTTAGAATCAGAACCAGTATCCCCAAACAAGAAAGTCTAGTTCACCAAATCAAAGAACAACTCTTACCTTAGGCTTCCTACCCCCTCTTTTCCTTTACAATCTCAGCCTCAGGTGGGGACATTACCATCAGTGATGGACTCGAGATTTTTGCTCGGGGATTAAAGTATAAAAAAAAGTTCAAAGTGATAATGCAAATGCGCGGTGAGTATAGTAGTCCTTCGACATGCTCTTTGTATAATAATCAAGATATTTCATTGGTTTATAAAATTAAAGACTAAACAAATCAAATATATTGAGGATAAAGATACATTCATAAGAATTTTAGTGGATCGACTGTATTACATAAGTTAATTCCTTAAACACGTGAAAATTAAATGATGAAAAAGGAAGCGAGATGGGAAAGAAAGATATTCACCTTACCATGCTAAATTTAACTGACTTTATCATACCTATTAAACATTTCTTTCTACTTTTATCATGCTCCATCGAGCATTCTTAACATTTCTTGTGTTTTTTACTTTTATTTTATAATGTTTACTTTATTTTTCACTTTTAAAATTTTTTAACTTAGTATCCATTCAATCACATATTACTAGAAAAATCGTCAAATTCTTTAAAAGTGTGTAGGAATAGAGTTACTATCATTATAATGCATATTTATAAGATATTTAAATAGCATCGTCAATTTTTTTAGTTCATATAGTTCAATTTTACTAGGTTAGTCATAATTTATATAAAAAAATACGAATAAATCAAATATGTTTAGTTTTCGTCTCTAATAGAATTAAAAATATAAAAGAAATTTCATGAATTCTGTAAATTAATATTTTTAAAAGGATGCTGACGATATTTAAGTTTCTTCATTCAATTACATCTAATTTACCTTTTTTTTTTAAAAAAATTATATTTCTACTTCAATTTCAAGTTAAATATAATTCATCAATTTTAAAAGAGTTATTAAGTTAGTATATGAAAAAAGTGTTACGTTGAAACAAAATAAATAACAGATATAAGAAGAATAAAAAGAAGGAAAACTTTCACAAATAGACACTATATTTAAAATTATTATTCAATTTGACTAAAGCTTCATAATTACAAATTGTAGCTAGTTGCTACAGCTGTAATAGCTTATATAAAAGGAAGGGATTCAATTTTTAAAAAAATAAAAAGCGTTAATCTCGGAGGATATAAATACCTCAATTCACGCGAATTGAGCACCTTCCTTCTGCAACAGAATTGAGTACTTTCCTTCTGCAACAAAATTAAGTAACTCCGATCTCAAATTACCGCCGGCAACTCAATTTTCTTCTGAGATCGCGTCGATTTCACCACTGATTATACAACAGGTATGTAATACAATAAAACGATTCAGTTTAGGTATATAGTTTCATCTCTTTTCTATTTTATGCTCTGGAGATTCTGTTGAATCGATTGATAATTAGGTCGAAGAAACTGCTTCAATTGTATAAATTGTTTAATAAAAATTCAAATCTTAATCGATAATCAAAACTTTGATTGAATGTATGTTTCAATTGTTTCCTGTGGAGTTAGTTTGTATAGAGTGATTTGGATTTGTAAAATTGTATAAATTAGCTTTAGTTGAATTACGATTCATATATGTATGATTCATTGATATTTGTAGTTTATGTGTAGTTTGTGATTATATAAGTTAGTATTCGTATAAATGTAGACTTTTATATCTGCAGATGTATAACCGAGCTATTTCTGTGATTAATTGTATAAAGTTAATTTGTGTATAATTTAATTTGTATAGGTGATTTAGATTTGTAAAACTGTATAAATTAGTTTTAGTTGAATTGCGATTTGTATATTTATAATTCATTAATATTTGTAGTTTATGTGTAGTTAGTGATTGCATAAGTTAGTATTCGTATAAATGTAGACTTTTATATTTGCAGATGTATAACCGAGCTGTTTCTGTGATTAATTGTATAAAGTTAATTTTTGTATAATTTAATTTGTATAGAGTGATTTAGATTTGTAAAACTGTATAAATTAGTTTTAGTTGAATTGTGATTTGTATATGTATAATTCATTGATATTTGTAGTTGTAGTTAGTGATTGTATAAGTTAGTATTCGTATAAATGTAGACTTTTATATTTGCAGATGTATAACCGAGCTATTTCTGTGATTAATTATATAAAGTTAATTTTTGTATAATTCAATTTGTATAGAGTGATTTAGATTTGTAAAACTGTCTAAATTAGTTTTAGTTGAATTGCGATTTGTATATGTATAATTCGTTGATATTTATAGTTTATTTGTAGTTAGTGATAGTATAAGTTAGTATCCATATAAATATAGACTTTTATATTTGCAGATGTATAACCGAGCTGTTTCTGTGATTAATTGTATAAAGTTAATTTTTGAATAATTTAGTTTGTATAGAGTGATTTAAATTTGTAAAATTGTATAAATTAGTTTAGCTGAATTGTAATTTGTATATGTATAATTCATTGATATTTGTGATTTATGTGTAGTTAGTGATTGTATAAGTTAATATTCGTATAAACGTAGTCTTTTATATCTGCAGATGTATAACTGAGTTGCTTCAGTGTTTAATTGTATAGAGTTAATTTTTGTATAATTTAGTTTGTATAGAGTGATTTAGATTTGTAAAATTGTATAAATTAATTTTAGTGAAATTGCGATTTGTAGATGTATAATTCATTGATATTTGTAGTTTATGTGTAGTTAGTGACTTTATAAGTTAGCGTTCGTATAAACGTAAATTGTTATATTTGTAGATGTATAACTAAGTTGTTTCAGTGATTAATTATATAAAAAAGTTGAAAAATTGAACTGTGTTAATTATTGTATAAATTCGTTGTTACAAAGTCACTATGATTTGTAAAATTGTATAATTAGTGTATGTATAAATGTATCAATAACAACTGATTTATACTGATATTTGATTGTATACATGAATGTCTTCCATAGCTATCTTGGTAATGCATTCTGGAAAATGGGATGATACAAACTGTTATGTTGATTATGTTATTGAGGAAGTTATTTTTAGAGAAAATGTTTCTTTTACAAAGTTATATAATATAATTGCAACTCAACTATCTGTGGATGTTACTGTGAAGGTACTAAAAATTGAATATAAGGTTGATCAGAGCAGTACTAGGATGGTGATACACAATAAGATGGGATTTGGGTATATGTTATGCTAAAAAAGTCTACAAATGAATTTAACAAATACCCCCTTTGTATAACTATCTCTAATAGGTGTTATCAGAACAATGAACTTTGTGAAAGCTCAACTAACGCAACATCTGATATTTTGGGATCACTTTGTATAACTGGTTTTGAGAAATTTGAAAAACAAAAACTGACAGTTGCAGAGTAGTAAATCCCCTTGATACCTTTCAAATGGAGAATTGCAGTGTGGTGATTACTGATACACCATATAAGTATGTAAAGGTAGATCAAGTATACAATAATAAAGCTACATTGAAGTGCGTGATGGAGCAATATGCAATTGTGGAATGATTTCAGTTTAAGACAAAAAAGTCAAATTCAATCAGGTAATATCATTTGTATAAATCTGTTCAACTGTTGTTAGGTGTATAATTTTGACTTATCTGTATATCTTAATTATTTTTCGTATAGTTATACACTTGTGTGTTTCTCCAATGAATGCAACTGGTTAATGAAGGCCTCATATATTAATAAATCAAGAATGTTTAGAATAAGAGCGTTCAACGCTGAACATACATGTTCACTGAAAGATAGAGTTTATTCACAACGACAAGTAACAAGCAACTTAATTAAAGGAATTGTTAAGCCTAAATTGGTAGATCATAAAAGGAAAACACACCTTCTGATATAAAAAAGGATATGAAGTTGGATCTTGATGTTGATATATCTTACATGTTGGCTTGGAGAGCTAAAGAAAGGGCTTCGATTTCTTTGAGTGGGACGCCAGGAGGATCGTAAAGCAAATTACCTTCGTATTTGTATATATTGGGTATTACATATCCAGGATCCCATATATACTTGCAGAAAACAGATGAAGATAGGTTTTTGTACCTATTTGTTGCATTGGATCCTTTCATCAAAGGATTTGACCATTGCCGACCTGTAGTTGTAGTTGATGGAAGTCATCTCCGAGGACCTTATAATGGAACATTTGTAGCAGCTATCACGACTAACGGTGCAGGTTCATAAATATGTATTTTATATTATATATAAATATATGAATTTTGAATAACTGTTATACATAACTCTTTGTATATATACTTATAATCTGCAACTTTGTAACTGTATAAATATGTATGTGTAGGTCATATCTTTCCACTAGCATACGGTGTCTTAGATTCAGAGAATGATGCCTCTTGGACATGATTCTTTGAACAACTAAGAGAATCATATGGGGAAAGGAACAATATGTGTATTGTGTCTGATAGAAACGAAAGCATCATAAAGGCTATTAAGCAAGTGTATAATAATGTGCAACACTATGCTTGTATGTGGCACCCTTGAAAGAATGTTCAGACAAAGTACAGAAAATCCCATGAAAAATTAAGTCCAGTATTCTATACAATGGCTAAAACATGTAATCAGTCAGATTATGATAGACTAATGAAATAGTAGAGAAAGTAGATATACGAGTAAAGAAATACTTTAAGTTGGGTGGATATGATAAATGATCTAGGATGCATGCACCAGTTCATCGTGGTTCGTCAATGACATCGAATATCGCAGAAAGTATAAATGCGGCATTAGTTTCAGCAAAAGAATTGCCAATTTATGATTTTCTAGAGGAAGTTAGCTAATGTTCGACATATGGAATTATGATAACAAAAATGAGGCATCATTAGCATTTACTCCCTTGATTGGAAAATTTCAGGAGACACTCAAAATCAATGAAGCAATGAGTACACGAATGATGGTATGATTTTTTTTATATTTGTATAAATTTGTACATAATAATTTGTTTTGATTTATTTTTGTATACTTCAGATTTTTTCGTCAACAGAATATGTTCACAATGTCAATGATAAAGGTAGAAATTATATAGTTTGTCTTCAGAAGAAAAAATGTACTTGTGAAAACTTTCAGTATGAAGAAATACCATGTGAACATGCTTGGGCTGTTCTGAAGTTCAAGAGTTTGGGATCAGATGAGTTATGCTCGAATTTATACACTCGGACAATAGTGTTAAAGACTTATGATTTTCCAATATACCCATTTCCAGATAAAACAGAGTGGGTGATCCCTGGATACATAATGACTAATTTAGTTCTGCCTCCAGAATTCAAAAGGCCTCCAGGAAGACCAAGAAAAAAATCTCGTGAAAAATCAGCAAGAGAGATGTTTGAATCTAAGGGAACAAATACATGTAGTACATGTGGCATTGCAGGTCATAATAGGCGTTCTTGTAGAAATCAGCCTCGGGAAGCTTAGAAAAGATTCAAATTAAAATGTGTATGATGATTTTATACATTTAATATTGCCTGAATTTTTTCATTTGAATATTATTTTAGTTGTATTGATACATGATCACAGATGGTATTTTAATTTATTTTTAAAATGATATTTCAATATATTTTGGTGGTATTATACTGTTTCACATGTACAATTTACAAATGAATTCAACAGATATTCACTATGTATAACTATTTCTGATAGGTGTTATCAGTAAATTTTGTGAAAGTTGAACTAAGTATAAATTAGTGTTCTTATAAATATAGACTTCATCTCTACATTTGTTTAATTGAGCTATTTCAGTGATTAATTGAATAAAATAGTTGAAAGAATTAAACTGTGTTAATTATTGTATAAACTAGTTGGTATAAAGTGATTTTAATTTGTAAAATTGTATAAAGTAGTTTAAGTTGAACTGCTACTTATATATGTATAATATTGATAGCTATATTTTATATGGAGTTAGCATCTGTATAAATTAATGTTCATATAAATGTAGACTTGATATCTGCATTTGTATTTTGGTATACAACCTGCATATAATATTTGGTATTTTTGAAATTAGTTTGTATAAAAAAATTTGACGAATTCGAAAATCAAAAGGTGACATTTGAAGAATTAGTGAGTACAGTAAATACTTCAATTGGATTGTATAATTACATATGACATAAAAACTAACAAATAAATTAAAAAGACAACTGATACAAATTTTTTATTTCTATGATAATAATTGCATTTGTATAATGATTTCTCAATTAAGTTAATAATTATTCAAGTATTATTGTATAACATGTCAAACTATTCATTTGTATAAAATAGTATATATCAATTATATTCACAAAAAAATTGTATAATATATGAAACATCAACAAATAAAATCGCAAAACGAAGTTCATTAAATAAAATAATAGAGCCAAAAAAATGTTGTTCCATCAAACTGAAATATTCAAAAAGTATTACTGCTAATACAAAATTTCAAAACAAACATAAAGGATACAAAAACTAAGTGATTGTGATATGTTCAATACTATCCGCATCAAATTTTGATCTGATTGGCTTGTCTGGTGTCTCACTGTCACTAACCGCCTCAGCTTGATTTTTGTGCATGCCATAATTCCACAATAGCGCTGCATATCTGCTACGCATAAGATCAGGATCAAATGGACCTGTTGGAATGTCATTATCATCACTGAAGAACTCTGCATATGCCAAAATGTATAGACCAAAATCCCTATATACAAATACATAATAATACAAGATATTTTTCAACAGTGAACTATGAAAAAAAATCATCAAAAAAGACAAGTGTATGATAACTTACAAGCTGCCAGGAGGTTGCTGATGAATATCATCCAGATATACGATGTCAAAAGAGTCATAATTTGTGTGCAATCTGTATTTTGAATGTGAAAGTACATCCAATCCATTCTTTTGATAAAATTCAGTCATTGAAAGATACATTGATATAAGTTGTGCATATTTTTTTATCTCAGTGAGTACGTAAGAATCATGGATGGATCCTCTGAGTGAATCATATACCATTTTACAAAGTTCATTAAAAGACACAACAATCAATACCTAATGTAATCTCTCCTTCACATTAATCGGAATGAATATATTATCAATAGTAAACCATGGCACAACAATATGCGTCCTATATCCATTAATATATTCAAGAATAGTCTCTTCATAGCTTGCCTTAGACGCAAGAGTATTGGTTCCAAAATATACATCCCAAATATTGTGAATCAGCGAGTTAAAATAACAATCAACAGTGCTGAAGGTGTATATGCTGCTAGGATTGTACTTTTTCTTTTTCTTCAAATAGTATAGTATCACATTTATGTGTTGTAGGAATCAAAGTAAACACAAAAAAAGAAAATATTATACAAATGCACTGAATTTATATTGTAAAAATAAATAGAGCAAAAGTTATACCGAATCATCCAGCAATTGTCCAAGATTAGCTAGTTTATAGAATCAATTCTTGTCCGAAACAACGCATACACTAAAATTCATGTGCTATTTTAAGGTACACTGTTTCTTTTTATATCGATCATCAGAGTTTTTTCTATTTTTGAAGTTAAAAGGTTATGTACAGTTGATATGTAATATACATAATTGTGAAACTATATATATTATACAAATTAACTGCACACTTACTTGTTTTGGTGTCTAGCAAGAAGACCTTGTCTTAGCCATGTCCAGAAATCTATATATAGCGATGTATCATGTGTTTCACTAATAGAATTAAATGGATGCTTCTGATCAAAAGATTACGTACAACTTTGAAGAACTATCTGAAATGAGATAATAAGTAATTTTAGACTATATAAATCATGATTGTATATGTATAAATCAAACAAAAAGTATAAAATTTAAAATTATATCAGAAGAAGATTCAAAAGTTGTAATGCATGGCGATGTATTATATCGACCAGGACGTCTAATTCGACGCATTGGTGTCTCATCCCCCACTTCTGCTCCTGAATATAAAACAATACTGCTTTCTGGGTTGAGTCTCGAAAGATGTCGACTTGAAATCAGTATTGATGATTCTGTTATAACTGTATTGTAGCTTGCATCAGCAGGAGATATCATTCAAATCGGTGCAACAAATATGATGTGTTCTTCAGGAGGTACA
The DNA here is from genome assembly GCA_022817965.1 of Solanum lycopersicoides. NCBI lineage: Eukaryota > Viridiplantae > Streptophyta > Magnoliopsida > Solanales > Solanaceae > Solanum > Solanum lycopersicoides. The sequence continues at coordinate 7,892,546 of CM040620.1, forward strand.
TCTTGACCAACAAGCTTAAAATAATAAAAGAGCCGATCAATTATATAAAATTATCAATGTATATAGACATACAAAAACAATCATATAAGTCATAATCAAACCTCTAAAATTGTATCATCCGGTGATAACTCGACAGTGATAGAAACCTTCAAAGATTGACCAACAGGCTTTAAAAGCAAATCTTAATAAATGTGTATACAAACAGAGACTTTATACATAAAAGTTCAAAGCAAAAATATATATACAAAAACATAAGTTAAGAACATAATCAAACCTCCTCTTTTTTCTGATCTCGTGACAACTCGCCAGTGATGAAAACATCCGATGATAACTCGTCAGTGATGAGAATCTTCAACGACAGAACAACATGTTTAAAAAAATAATTTTACTAAATGTGTATGCAAACGAAAACTTTATACATAAAAATTGAAAGCATATTATACATATACAAAAACATAAGTTAAGAACATAATCAAACCTCCTCTTTTTCCTGATCTAGTGACAACCCGACAGTGATGGAAACATCCGGTGATAACTTGTCAGTAATGAGAACCTTCAACGACAGATCAACAAGCTTAAAAAACAATTTTAAAAAATGTGTATGCAAACAGAGACTTTATACATAAAAGTTGAAAGCATATAATACATATACAAAAACATAAGTTAAGAACATACTCAAACCTCCTCTTTTTGCTGATCTAGTGACAACCCGGCAATAATGAAAATATCCGGTGATAACTTGTCAGTGATGAGAACCATCAACGACAGACAAACAAGCTTAAAAAAATAATTTTTAAAAAATGTGTATGCAAATAGAGACTTTATACATAAAAGTTGAAAGCATATTATACATATACAAAAACATAAGTTAAGAACATAATCAAACCTCCTCTTTTTGCTGATCTAGTGACAACCCGTCAGTGATGAAAATATCCGGTGATAACTTGTCAATGATGATAACCTTCAACGACAGACCAACAAGCTTAAAAAATAATTTTTTAAAATATGTGTATGCAAACAGAGACTTTATACATAAAAGTTCAAAGCATATATACATATACAAAAACATAAGTTAAAAACATAATCATACCTCCTCTTTTTCTTGATCTAGTGAGAACTCAACTATTACGAAAACCTTCAATAAATAACAATGTTCATAAATTAACATATTAACATATATTGTATAATAATTATACAAACGGGTGTTGTGTAATAAATATAGATTTTAATTTTTATATATAAGTAATAGAAATAAACAGTTAAAAGCTGCACATATATGTTCAAATAATATTGAATTACCTCACTGTTCTCTAAGTTATTCATTTCATCCGGACGTTGTAGTTTGGAACTTATACGTGACTGTGGCACGCCCCCAATTGAAGATTTCGATGAAACTTCTAAATCAGAATCTTGAAACAAACTTTCATAAATTCAACATACAAAATTATCAATGTATATAGACATATACAAAACATCATATAAGTCATAATCAAACCTCTACAATTGTATCATCTGGTGATAACTCGTCTGTGATGGAAATCTTCAAAGACTGATCAACAGTCATGGATTTAATTAATTTCTAAAAATATATCAAATACAAATAAAGATATACAAAGACAACAGAAAAATAAAATCAAACCTCTAAAATCTTTTCATCCGGTGATAATTCATCAATGATAGGAAGTTTCAAAGACTTACCAATAGGCTTAAAAACATAAATATATATACAAAAACAAAACGACATTCAAAAATTAACATATGAACATATATTGTATAACAATCATACAAACGAATGTTGTGTAAAAAATTTATATTATAATTTGTATATATACGTAATAACAGAAATAAACAGTTGAAAGTTGCACATATACTTTCATATAATATTGAATTACCTCATTGTTCTCTAAGTTATTCATTTTATTTGGACATCGTTGTCTGAAACTTGAAGATGGAGAATGTATAGGTGACTGTGGCATGCCCCCAATTGGAGATTTCAGTGGAATTTCTATATCAGAATTCTAAAATGAACTTTCATAAATTCTACATGCACAATTGAATTTATATAACAAATGTAATTATATGTTTGAATACAAAATCTTAGCAGTTAATTTTTTGTTGTTAATGACATTCAATACACATTGAAGTTGTCTTGTATCAACTTTCTTAAATCTATAAACTCTTCTTTAACCTAGAAATACATGAAGGTATGAAATTTAAAATTTTAAAAAATAAATATACAACAATATGTGCAATAGTATTATACTTACAGAAAATTTGAATGAATCAAATTCAGCATGCGAAATGTTGATTTGAGATGAATCGTTGTTCGATGTTGTAACACCTGTAGCATTTGATTTTTTACGTTTGACAAGCAATTGTTTGATGACTGGCTTGGTTACAACAACAACAGGTTGCTTTTTGTGCCTCACACGTCGAGTCTTCACTGATGGAGAGACTGGGGCATTACGTGTTTGTGACCTTTGTATATCGTGATCTTGAACAATTTTGGGTGGGATCTTCTCTGGTATAACCGGGACAGATTGCCTGAGTCGCTTCTTGATAGTTAAGATATCAGAATCAAATACAATCTTTTCCTTTCCCTTGTTATTTGATTTTGGTGGGTCTTGAAAGTCATCATCTGACTCAGGAGATTGTATAACATCATCTGCTTCAATGTTGGAAGATGCGATTGATGGTGAAGCTGTATCAGATTGGACATACTCTGGCGGCAATGAATGATTGTAATTTTCAATGGGGTTGGAGTTATGTTTCGAAAAGTAATCTGAAATTTATAACAAAATCATTGCATATATATAAATATATGTATAATTAGTGAGTAACTAAATACATTATTTACGAAGAACACAAAATTTATATATGTATAAACACTTGTAACTCAATATTTGTATATGTATAAAAATGAAAGTTCTATTGATTGTATATGTATAAATATGATAAACAATATTTGTATATAAAATAAAGAACAACACAGATTAAAAGTAGGCACAAATACATATTGAATTATTGACATCACGAATCATTCCTTTCATGAAGTAGTCGATGCGGGGATAATCCTTTCTGGTGACACAATTGAGAATTCTAGGAATGTGGTCTGATTTCTTAACAACAATATTTTTGTCTACCTGTGAACAACATTCATAAAACCACACTTGCATAGCAATAAGAAACCCATGAATTCTGTAATACTTTCCTGTTTTTTTTATTTTTTCAGTTAAATTTTTTGTTAGCTCCTCAAAAGCTTTGTTACCCCACGGATAATCCATATACAATCCAGATTCTACCAAGTCAAAGTCGATTCGATCAATTGTTGTAGAGAATGACTCTTCAGATAAAATGTAAGAATGTATGAAATTCAGAATTCCAAACTTCAACGCATCTTCATCGTTATCACCACATACCTTATTATTACAACTCTGAACAAGTTCTACTTTTGATACACTCTTTTTTTTCTGGAAAATACATCTGAAGAAGTCTATTTGGTTCTTCAGTGTTGAACACAAATTGTGACAAATCATCACTGCATTTAAGCACAGAAACAAGACAGAAATCTCTACGGGTGAAACGTAGAGTGGTACCATATATGTAAATCATAATGGCATTAGAAAAACTACCCTCTATCTCTCGCAACATAAAACATCTAAACAGTTGTGCTTGAACATGATAACAATGCATACTTGATATTTGAGCAAAACAAGATGATGCGCAAAATTGGTTGAACGCAACTTCAGACAATTTGGAGTGTAATTGATCCATTACCCCAATATTGGTATAACATTGCATGTGTGGGGTGTAAAGTGGATCTTCCTTGAGAAGAAATTGTACTCCCTAGTAACTAATGTAAATGTATTATACAATTTCAAATGTATAATTATATAAGACAGATAGCAAAAAAAATATAAAAAATACAGTACTATACAAAGTGAATATCTATATACAAATATGAACTTATACAAAGTGAATATCTAGATACAAATACGAACTTATACAAAATGAATATCTATATACAAATACAAAGTTATACAAAGTGAATATCTATATACAAATACAAAGTTATACAAAGTGAATATCTATATACAAATACAAAGTTATACAAAGTGAATATCTATATACAAATTCAAAGTTATACAAAGTGAATATCTATATACAAATACAAAGTTATACAAACAGAATATCTATATACAAATACAAAGTTATACAAACAGAATATCTATATACAAATTTAAAGTTATACAAAGTGAATATCTATATACAAATACAAAGTTATACAAACAGAATATCTATATACAATTCAAAGTTATACAAAGTGAATATCTATATACAAATACAAAGTTATACAAAATGAATATCTATATAGAAATACAAAGTTATACAAATATGGATACAACCGAAACAAAAATAATTATACAATTTATCAATAAATATAACACAAATATCAAAATAATGACAACAACAACTGAAATATAGAATTTTATTTTTGTATATAGAGATAAAAATATATTTAAACAGTCAAGATATGCGTACAAAACTAGATCTAAACTTCAAACATATAGACAACTTACCTCAATTCTTCAAAATGTAGTTGTTGATTGAATCAGATAGGACATCTTCTTTATTACTTGTACATGCAATATCTTTTACTTTACGCTTCTTCTTTGAAATCAAAACTTCAACTGATTTATCTTGTTTATTACTTGTAGATGCAATATCTTTTACTTTAGGCTTCTTCTTTGAAATCAAAACTTCAACTGATTTGTCTTGTTTATTGCTTGTGGATGCAACCTCTTTTACTTTACGCTTCTTATTTGAAGTCAAAACATCAACAATTTGTCTTCTTCATGTTTATTCACTTTTTTTGTCTTTTCTTTTGATTTTGCAACATGCATGACTTCCTGCATCTTCAATGGGGTATTACCAGACTTCGACATACCATCTTGTTGATTAATTCGAGATTTAGCCATAATTCTGAAATTTCTTCGAAATCCTGAGTTAAACCCAAAGAAAAAGATGGAAAATCATACAAAAAACTGTTGATTCGCTTGTATTTCTCTAGTGATTCTCTTACAAGGTATTTCTTCTTCATCCATGATTTTGGATGTATAAAACGGAAAAACTGAAAAGGAACAATACAAAATAATGAAATAAGCATGAGATCGGAAAAACAATTACCTGAAAATCTAAGAGAACAAATTGAGAGGCAAAAGATAGAAATTTGAATTTATGGTGAAAAAAGTTTTAATTGTTTTTTTGCAGACATTTAAGTAGCGTGTGAACTGGGGTAAAAAAAGGAGGGAAAGGCACGCTTAAACTGACTATACTAACAACGTAATAATGACAAAAAGTAATTGGCGAATGGTAAATAAAGGAAACAGTAGCTATTTTAAGTAATTTTTTATATAAATTTATTTTTCCATGTAATTTTTTCTAAAAAGAATGTGTCTAATAAATATAAATAAAAATAAATTAGATAGAAGAAATGAAATAAAATTTAAAAAATAATGAAAAAGAAGGAGGTCTAAAGCCCAAAAGTTCCATGAAAAAGAGGAGGAAAATGTTGCCTATGGGATTTTAACCCATGACTTGGAGGAATTCTTCGAACCTTTTATCCATCGAGTCGAGCTTGTACTTTTTTTTGGGAGGAGGGAGGGAGGGGGGGGGGTTGGGACGGAGGAAGGTTATTTTAACATAGACGCGTATAAAATTAGAATTTGATATTAAATATATTGTAATTTTTTGACCAAGGAATTTGAGTGATCCTGCTAAAGTCCACCTAGGTCCGCCCTTGATCATTACCTCCTTCACCAATATATAGTTACATTCTAAATCAATATAGGTCACAATTTTAGGTAACAAGATTTATTGATAAATTATAAAAATCATCAATATATATTAAGCAAAAATATAATTTTTTTCGTGCTTCTAGATGCACATTGCTCATCCTAGATTTCTTATATCAATCTGGTAAATGCGTGTTATATGTTTCATATATTATTATTAATTGATTTTTTATGATTATTTAGATTTAATTATAATAAATTTGTATAAGTTTTATATAAACAATGTGCCGAAAAATATTTTAATAAATGCAGCCAATATATATAGATCTCTAAATATGTCCATCTCTTGCCTCTACAATTTCCACCTTCTTATCCTAAGTTTTTTTTTAACATTATAATTAGTGCACTATACTACTTGGCTTGGCTTTCGAAGGAAGGTTTTTGATTTAAATCTGAAATCTTCTACAAATTTGCTCGATCGAAAGGAGTTTGCTTTGTATAGATTTCTCTTTCTATGTAATTTGTGGTACAGATGTATTTATATTTTAACTTTGAGAAATGTGAATTCATGTTTTTTTTATAAAACTAGATATTTTATGTATATAATTTTTAAATTTAGTATAATATTCTTTGTTAACTCTCATGCTATTTTACCTTGTGCATGTTGTTAGTAAACATTTTTTTTGAGTTCCATCAGGTATTCAGTACAATTCTAGTTAAACTTGAATTTGTGTCACAAAATTTTATATTGAGATTAAAACGTATTCCTTAACCTAAAAATTAAAATTAACATTTAAATTTAAGTTTATGTCACGAAATACATCAAACAAATTAGGTAGCCAAACAACAATTCATCACCAAATTCTATTAACTACAATAACAAAATTTATAGCTAATTTCAGTAAATAAATAAAAGAAAGAGGAAATATTTACTCTTTATTAACCAAAAAGGTAAGTGCATCAATTAAATCATTTAAAAGAAAAGAGAAAACAATAACCACCTAAATATTACTAAAACTAAGTAATTAATGTACTACCATAGATTAAATAAAATAAAATAATTATGTTATTCTAAGCAGTCTAGCTAACCTAGCTAGTGCTACCAATTATTAGTAAGAATCCTAGAATTTCATTTTTCATATTGGGATCCACTCGAAACGACCTTCCAATGGTTCCTCCTTCTCAAAGTCGAAGTTGTAGCTGCACCGCAAATTCAAAATTTAAAATTTATAAGTTCAATAAAAAATTGATACTTATAACTTATCATACAAGTTTAAAGGGTTAAAAAGAAAGGAATTTTTGCTTATTTGGTGAAAAATATTCACTTCATCTCATTTTATGTGATACTTTTCACACTTTGAGATTCAAACAAATCTATCTTTTGATTCTATTTTTTTCATAGATCATTTTAACATTTTTAATTATCAATTATTGTAACTTAATAGTACTCTTTACGTAGCTTACAAATATATGAATTTCATTTCAAAAAATTTGAAAATTCCATATGCAAATGTCCGATCAAAGTTAAACTGTTTAACTCTTGAAAAACGAAAAAGTGTCACATAAAATGGGACAGAGAAAGTATTAAAAACAAATACCAACTATTTTTGAAATTTCATACTAAAATTCTCACCTACATGTAATCACTTTTGGGTAAAATAGTTTTTGTAGCCTCAAAACTGAATTGGGGAAAACAGAGAGAAAGAATAATCAAGACTTTAATACGAATATAAAAAAACTAGTGAGAGAGAGAGAATTATGTACTTTTGTCGAAGCCTTGTAGATATCCTTTGCTCATGTCTTGTAAAAAACTCTTGAAGTTCTTCTGTAGTCGGAATTAGCGGAGGCTCTTCGTCGTCTGGTTCTTCCATTGGAGGCATTTCGTCCAATTCTACTTCTTCACCGAATTCTTCCAGTGGAGGTATTTCGTTCAATTCTAATTCGTCAAATTCTTCCGGTGGAGGCATTTCATCCAATTCTACTTCTTCGTCAAATTCTTTCAGTGGAGATATTTTGTTCGATTCTAGTTCGTCAAATTCTTCGAGTGGAGGCATTTTCTCCGATTCGGATTCTTCTTCAATCGACTTCTTCTCTCTGCAGCAATAAGAAAAAAGAGAGATGCTTATATAGTACTAGTACTAGTAGTAGGCCGTTATAATTTGATTTGATCATTTTTAAAATTTGAATAGACCCCAAAAAATAAGTAACACTACTTACTTCTCTGCAACTTCCCCAAAGTTCTGCTGCAAAAATTCAAAATTCAAAATTATCAGATATATATTTAAATCTCCATAAAAACACACAAAAAAAAAAAAAAAAAAAAACAGACAAAATTCAGTTAAAATAAAATAAAACTCTTTTTTTGGCGTACATCTAGATCTAGTGATTTCGAGTTCGAGTTACTTGAGCAACAAGACATTGAACTCCCGTCCGGTTCATACTTGTCAGAACTCGCCACCGGATTATAAATATCAGATATCTTCCTCTTTTTCATCATCATCAACGGTACGTCTATATCAACTACTACTACTTCTGACAGTTTGATAATAGTAATAGTAACATCTCCTATTCCGTTACAATTACAATTCCTCGTATATGATGAATTGTGAAATTTTATCTTTAGTCAGATTCATTTCAGTTGTGAAGTAGTAGAAGAGAGAGTAACGAATTTCGTCGGATTTTGCTTCTTCTTCTTATTGGCTGATGAGTAGTGCTCTCATTTTTGTGGTCCTCCAGACACGCATCCGTTTAATCTAACGGCCACTAAACGGGATTCTTTAATACATCATAGGACTGGAATAAAGTACATGATTTAGGTTTGGATCGAGTTTTTCACATATCAAATCAAATTATTATTGTTAGATTTAAAGTTTATAAATCAAAGCTTTCTGTACAAAATATAATTAACTTTAATTTAAATAAGGTGTTTCTTTTAAAGAAAATAACAAGAAAAATGTCACCAAAAAAATAATAATGAGATCATAATAAGTTATGAAAAATTATAGTAATTTAAAAATACTAAGTCATGCAAAAATAAGTCTAATAAATAGTTGTTACGTGACTACACATTGAAGAAAAAACTAAAATTAAGTTATGCATTTTAATTACCTAAATCAATATAGAATTAAAGAACAAATGCTTATTAATATTGTAATTCTTAATATTGAATTAACTTTTTTTCTATTAGCATTGGTAATGATTTAATTTTAATTTGAACTTTATTAGAAACTGAAAAAGTGTAAAATAGAAGCAAAACAATTGTTTCGGTGGTTTTGGTGGAAAAGTTTGTTAACAGAATGTGAAAAAGTTAAAAACTAGAATATCTAAGTTTTAATATGTTTAACTTGGTTTGACCGAACACAAAATTCAAGAAATTAGAATATAAAATTAATCTTAGATGAAAAAAAAATGTATGACGTACCAAACCATACTTCTAGTAGAACTTCTTGAATTTTAAAAAAACTTAACACTTATATCTTCTATCCCATATGGCAGATTAGATACAATATAATTTTTCATAGGTTAGATACAAATTGCTAGCTTAACGTCTTAATTAAGGCTAGAAGTGAAAAATTAGCCTGCTTAATAATTAATTAATTATTACATTAATTATTATGGTCCCATTAAAGTTCGTTTTAGTGTTTACATTAACCTAAATTATCTCAACCTTATCAAAATTTTGTCAAAAAGTCGTATTTATTTTATATGTTACACAGACACAAAATTTCAAAAAGAAAAAAAAAATGTATTAAAAGATTAAGAACCAGATAATATCTTAATCTCTATCTATTTATATACATAGATATATATATTCTATATTCATATAGAAGAGCAGAAAGAAAAGTACTTAATATATTGTTTGTTTACTTTTTCAAATAAATTAATTAATAAAACTACACGTTTCTACTCATGCCAAAAAAAAAAAAAGTTTCTTCATATAATTAAACTAAGAACTACTCGTATCAATAAATTCATAACATAACTTGCAATTCTCTTCACGTTAATACGAAAAGTACTATAACTTGAAATTTTTCTCATATCAATATGATTAAAAAAATAAATTTCAAAACTAATACTTCATCTGTTCATTTTATGTGACACTTTCGTTTTTCTAGAGTCAAACAGTTTAACTTTGACCAGATATTTGTGTATGGAATCTTAAAATTTTTGAAATGAAATTTATATATTTGTAAACTACGTAAAGAGTAATATAAGACACAATAATTGATAATTCAAAATGTTAAAAGAATCTATGAAAAACTTCTTGTCAAAGATAGACTTGCTGAATCTCGAAATGTGAAAAGTGCCACATAAAATGTGACAGAGAGTATATAATAGTTTGAGTCTAAACGTACACAAAAAACTAACCATCGAAGTGACAAACTAGGATGTACAAAACCGAACCGAAAATCGAATCAGACCGCAAATCGAGTCAAACTGAAAAAAATCCGACTAGTGGTTTGGTTTGACTTGTTTGGTGTTGGAAAAAAATCGACTATATTTGGGTCGGTTTGATTTCAACTAAAAAAAAAAAAACCAAAACCAAAACAACCCGACATTATGTATATAATTTTAAAATTTTTATTCTATACGTAAAAATATTTACTTTCATATATTTTTAAATATTTCTTATACTTTTTCATAGTTTTTATCTTTTAGTATATTTATTTTTTGTTTGAAAGTTAGAATTCTTAATGATCAAATAAAGATTATGGTCCATACATGTTGGTAATTATAATAAGTTTAAATCAAAATCAAATTAACATTAATGCAAAAGGAGAAAATCAATTCAACACTAAGAATGAGAATAATATTGAATATTTATTTTTTAGTTTTACGTAGGTTTACACAATTTAAATACATGATCTCATTTACTTTCTTTTAATATTTAGTCATGTAAGTGTAACTAATACTTATTATACTTATTTAGCATGATTTAGTACTTTTAAATTATGATCAATTTTATTATGACTTATTAATTTGCAATATTTGTTTTACGCGATTTTATTATTATTTTTTTGTTGGATATTTTAGTGTCATTAATCATTTCATATTTTGTGTTATTTTTTTAAAAAACAACTTAGATAGTTGCATTATGGTAGGACTAAAGAAATATTTGAAGTACAAGTACATTATATGTTTGTAGAATACTTTACCGGAAAAATCCGAAAAAACCGAAAAAACCCGAAGTTGAAAAACCCGAGTTTTATTGGTTTGATTTGGTTTAAAATTTAAAAATCCGACACAAATAATTTAATTTGATACTGAAAAATCCGAACCAATCCGATCATGTACACCCTTATGACAAACTCCTTCCCTAGATATAGCCCTCCATCCTTAATTGATTACTGCAAAATATAAACGAGTAACTATAATAAACATGAATTGAAAATCACAAACTTATAGTAGATTAAAACATAAAATATATGATATTTGTATTGAGATTAATCAAATAATACAAGTACCTTGAGCAAGAGATAGGTAATTGGTTTATTCTAATATAATGCTGAGAGAATGTATAATTTAATTACAAATCTGTATTTATAGTTAAATAATTGAGTTTATTCATAGATAATGTGGATTTAGGTTTTTTCTTTTAACAATGATCCTTTTAGACAATATCCAATAAGACAGTCCAATTTTAGTTTAATTAAAATAACAGAATGTTTCGGATTTTTCAAAGGTATATTTATTTATTTCATGTGGAGTACTAAATTAAGGTTTATTAGTTGTTGGCAATTACTACTATCGTACATTGTCGAACCACTTTTAGTTTATATGTACCAAAATACCTATATAGCAATAAAGTTAATTATTATTTTGTTAGATAGATACTATTTCACCCTTCCATTTTCAATTTTTTTTATACTCTCCGTTTAAAAAAGAATGACATCCTTTCTTTTATAGTCTGTTTTAAAAAAATGACCTTTTTCTTTTTTTGGTAACATTTTAAAATCAGTTTTTCACGTGGTATTTTTAAGGTCACAAAATCAAAGAATAATTTTGTACATTAACCTAACTTTAATTTAGGACCACAAGATACAAAAGTTTTGTTTATACTCTTAAACTCTGTGTCAAGTCAAACCAGGTCATTCTTTGTGAAATGAACGAGAATAGTAATTAACTTAAATAAAATTGACATTAGCATAAGCAATTTAATATAATTAAGATTGATGCAAGTAAGTCTAATTGATTGGGAGTTCACGAAATATAAAAAAAAGAGTTTGATTTGAATCGCGTTAAATTGGTTAGAAAGTGAAATTAAATATGGACATAAATTTGTTGTATTTAATCATTATTATTAAGGAATTGTTGGTTATTCAAATGCAGGAGGATTATTTGATCTGCTACGTACCATTCGATCGTACACAAGTTATCTATTTGCATATGTGAGGGTTGATCATATTATCATATTCTACGACACAGTCAATTATATTAATGTTGATATTTATTCAAGTCGTGTGAAAATTAAAGCAACTTCAAAAGCAGAGTCCGGAGCTTAAAGGGTGAAAATGTTAATAAATATTCTAAAACGGTATATGAAATTTCTTTTTAACCAAAACGGTAAAATCGCTCACGAAGTAGTGATTTTGGTCGCCGAAAAAAGTAAAATCGCTGCTATAGCAGCGATTTGTTAAATTTGATTATTTTTTTTTAAAATTTTTTTTTAAACAAAATCGCTCCCAAAGGAGCGATTTTCAAAATAAAAACTTTTTTTATAATTCTTTTTAATATGTCGCTGCTGAGGCAGCGACTTGTTTAATTTTTTTTATTTTTTGCTTCTTTTTTTTTTTTTAAAAGTTTAAATTTGATTTATTTATTTTTTTAAAAAAAAATTAAACAAAATCGCTCCTTTGGGAGCGATTTTCAAAATAAAAACTTTTTTGTATAATTTTTTTTAATATGTCGCTGCCTCGTTTAAATTTTTTTATTTTTTTTTATTTTTTGCTTCTTTTTTTTAAACAAAAAGTTTAAATAAAAAAAAAATTATTCTTTTAAATCAAATCTCTGACAAGGCAGCGATTTTTAATTAATTTTTTTTTTTTTTTAAAATCAAATCGGTAAAAAAAAGTTTTGATTTAAAATAGCGGCCTTGGCAGCGATTTGATTTTAAAAAATAAAAAAAAGAATTTAATTTAAAATCGCTGCCTCAGCAGCGACATATTAAAAAAAATTATTAAAAAAAGTTTTTATTTTGAAAATCGCTCCATAGGAGCGATTTTGTTTTAATTTATTTTTTTCAAAAAATCAAATTTAAACTTTTTTTTATTAAAAAAAGAAGCAAAAAATAAAAAAATAAAAAAAATTAAACTAGTCGCTGCCTCAGCAGCGAAATATTAAAAAAAATTATAAAAAAAAGTTTTTATTTTGAAAATAGCTCCTTTGGGAGCGATTTTGTTTAAAAAAATCTTCTTTTTTTTCAAATTTAACAAATCGCTGCTATAGCAGCGATTTTATTTTTTTCGGCGGACAAATCGCTACTTCGTGAGCGATTTTGCCGTTTTGCTTAAAAGAAATTTCATATACCGTTTTGGAATATTTGTTAACATTTTTCACCCTTTAGGCTCCGGACTCTTCAAAAGCAAGTGACTATACACATGAGAAATGCGTGATTTTTCTCATGAAAGAAGATTCCACTAATATTGACGACATTGTTATTATTTACATAAACCAATTGAAAGAAGAAAATATCGAAGAAGATAAAATAAAGTGCATGTCACGATTCGGACCTATAATCTGAACGTGTACGACATTCGAGAACTATTGTCGATTTTCGAACGAACTCCCATCCTGACTGACTACAAGCGGAAAACTAACTCAAACACACACACATCAAGCTGATAGAAATGTTTAAGAACTACTTAATGAATCTTAAATATCTCAGAATATATTGAGTACAATATATAAATTTTAAATAAAACCTCTGAAATTGAAAGAATCTCTAAAACTGTCTTTCGATGAAGCTTCTACTGTATAAAGATGAGTGTCGGGACAGGTGAATCTCAAATATCTCTGAATATATTGAGTATAAAATATAAGTTTTAAATAAAACCACGAAACTAAAAGGCTCAGCAAAGTTATCTATCTATGAAGGCTCTACTATATAAAGACAAGTGTCGGTACAAGACCCACGACACCTCAATAATAAATATACTTCTAAAAACTCATAAAAGATGGAGTCCTACGGAAGCAAAAGGTGACAAGCAGATAAAGTGATCTCAACGGAACTCCTATTGAGAATCATAAGTGTTTAAATTTGCATCATAAAAGACATAGGTCGAATGACATCAATACATTGAATGTACGAATATGTAGAATAGGTGAATAACAAATAACTGAACTGAAAGGACTACAATAGATATAAACATATATCCAACTGAATGTAAGGAATAAATGAGTGAAATTATTCAAACATTAGAAATACGTACTCATCTTTAACTCAACATATGAAACTTGATTACTCGAGTTTAGGGTTGGCAAGGGGATGGGGACTAGGAGACGACGCTTGGAGATTTGGCCGGTCACGGGATTGGGGGGACAAAAATATGTCTCATCCTGTCCCACTATATATACGAGATGGGACGGGATGGGACGGGAGATTTTTTATTTTTTATATACTTATTTATTTGTATTGAAATTATATGTTTTTAGCTAATAAATAATGCTTAAATTTTCAAATTTCAAATTTAACTTTCAAATTTTAAATTTCAAGTTTCAAGTTTCAAGTTTCAAGTTTCAAGTTTCAAGTTTCAAATTTCAAATTTGAAAAGTTCAAATTTGTATTTTAAATATTTTAAAGTAATTTAAATTTTAAATTTTAAATGTCAAGTTTCGATTTTTAAATTAACTATTTTAAAGTTAGTTTAGTGTATATGTAAATATGTATGTATATATTAAATTAAAATGCAAGTCAATAATTGTATAAAAAGACTTGAATAAAGCCTTCAAATTTATTCAATAAAATCTAATTGCAACTTAAAACTTAGAAGTTACAATTTACAGATAAGCTAATCTACGCAGCCACCTTCTAGGAAGGGTTTTGTTTCAATAAGTTCTCATATGTAAAATTAATATTTGTTACAAATATTAGATGAGTAACTAATTTACGCAGCCACCTTCTAGGAAGGTTCTGTTTCAATTAGTTCTCATATGTAATCTAATATCTGTTTTCTCCTTTAAAATTCAATTTTAGTTGTCGCATCATATCGATGGTGACATCCTCCGGTGTTGGCAAACTTGGTAGAAACTCTTGTGACTCTAATTCATCATCACTACATTCAATTACCGTTTTAAACCAAGCTGCTTGTTTGGAATTTAACTTTGGCAAATTATTATTCCTCCTATCGGCATTGACCCAGTCTCTAAATAAAAATGATGTTTCCAAACTTTCTTCCGCCAATGAATGTCTGTGATCGCCAAGTTGAAACCTTGCCTCACTAAAAGCAGCCTCTGATGAAACTGATGAAGCTTGCATAGCTAGAACATCACGAACTATTTTGCTCAAAATTGGAAATGCAACGGTCCGCCTCCTCCAACCATCCTAATAAATCTTCATTGCCATCTTTGTATTCCAATGCTTCTAAAGATTGATTAAGATATTCTTCAAAATCATCACGGTTAGTAGAATTAAGACCAAGAAAACCTCGCATATAAGTTGGAATTCGAGCTTCACTCTCAGGATTAGAAGTTTGACCAACTTCTCCTTGAGTATTTTCCATAGTTCTATATTTCTCATACAAAATTTTTGCTTCTACTTTTATGCTAGACTTACACCTTTCACAAGTTGAAATTCCTTCCGGTAAAATTTCTAAAGTATCATAAAAAGTGTCAAGAAGTGTTTGCACACCTCGTAATTTATAATCAGAATGAAGTAAAGTAGTAGTTAAGCAAATCTGAGGAATAGGAAAAATATATGTTTAAAATTTTTCAATCATACCTTCAATTGCAACTCTAATTTTTTTTTATATATTTAGAAAATTGAATTAAAATAGCACAAATATTTATTAATACTAATGAAATAGTAGAATAATAAATTTCAGAAAATATGGTTGTAGCATCATCAAAAAGTCTTAAAAATTCTAATAGTTCTTTAGTTTCTTTCCAATATTCATCACAAATTCTATCTAATGGGTCAGTATTATGAGCATTAAACACCATTTGTATGGGTTTTTTATATTGGTAAGCAACTGAAAGCATTTCGCAAAAAAAATTCCACCTTGTTTTAATATGTCTTGGAATTTTTCTTGGTGACAATTCACATAGTAAACAACGCTCATTAAATTCCCTAATTCTATAGCTTTATTAGCATGAAAAATTCAAGTAACAACATATTCAATTTTCATGCAACCACAATCAAAAAATGCAATACCATCTTATACAACTAAATTTAATACATGTGCAACACATCTAACATGAAAAGTTTTACTATCAATTGGACGTAATCTAACTTTTAACATACTAGCAGCCTTTGTATTATTAGATGCATTATCTAATGCGACAGACATTACTTTATCTATAAGCATATAATAATCTAAAACACTCAAAATATTTAAAGCTAAATATGCACCAGTTTTTTCCCCTACACATTCTTTATAACTTAAGATTTTTTTTGCAAATTCCAATTATGATCAATCCAATGTGTTGTAATAGTTAAATAATAATGTCCATTAACACTACGATCCATGTTTAAAGTTATAGACACTCTACTATCTAATATGTTAAACATACAACGAAGATATTGACAATGTTTACCTTGATATACAAAAACATTAGATTTAACAGTATTTCTTGCAAACCTCTAAAAGCAGGATTATAAGTTTGTTGAATATATTCAATAAAATCGGGATTTGAAGAAAAACTATAAGGCAAACCACAATCAGAAATCATTTTAGCTAAATTTTCGCAATCTCTTTCCTTATTATATTTACGTTTTATTAGTGGACCATCGGGGTTAGAAGGATCTAATGTTCCTTGAACCATGTTAGAAGCCCCTACCGATTGATTAACACTAATATCAAAATCATTAACTGGAATTCATTTTTTTTTCTCTATTGGCTAATGCTTTAGCTTCTTTATATTGAATCGGCACACAAGATAACAAATGTCTATTTAATCCCCCCGTCCCACCTTGATCCCCACCTTGTCTATGTTTAAAAGGTTGCTTACACTTATTACAAATATCAACACTGTTTTCCTTATTGAAAGTCATAAATTACCACACAATAAAAGTTTTAGGGTGTTGATGCTTCACCTTCTCCCTTGTGGGAGGTATAAGGGGTGAACGTTCACAATTTTGCTTCGTTAAATTTGTAGTTTCATTTGAAACTTGTGTCATCGGACTAGTAGGTGTATCTTCTAATTCCTCTTCTCCCGAATCAACTTCTACTTCTTCACCTGAATTTTCATCAAGATTAGGATTAATATTATCAAAACGTCGTTCTAAACTTTCATGATCGAGCTGAACATTTGAATTAATATCATAAGAAGTATCATCAACATAAGTAGAATCATTTGTATTAAATCTAACTCTAAACATTGATTTAGATGAAGAACCACCACATTTACTCTTATATTTTTTCTTACTATTTTTTTTACCAAAATTAAATATTTTAAAAATGGCACCCTGTTCTTTCTCTTTTCCTTTATCAATATTTTTTTTGCTAGAACTCATATTTAATTATATATAAAGTATAATATAAAAATAATAATAACACAAAAATTAAATATGAAAAATAAAATATAAATATTATGAAACGAATGTACCAAACGTATGTGTCTGCATTAATAGCAGACGTTAAACTGATTATTGAAGCTTGTAGTTTGTTGTAAGTTGTAACTTGTAATTTGAAACTTCAATACTTGATAGCAAATATGATATATATATATATATATATATATATATATATATATATATATATATATATATATATGAAAATTTAGAATTGAAAATTGTAATATATGTATTATAATAATATGAGACTTAAATGGAATAGAAATTAAAACTTAAGAATTAAGATTGAGACTTGAGAGGATATAGAAAATAGATGAGAGATTTGAGAATAGATGATTTTGTAAGAAACAGTAAGGGATAGAGGGGTATTTATAATATTAGAAATAGGTTAAAGTATATTTATGAGAACTTGAGGGTTCAAATTAAAGTATTAAAAGTAGGGGGTGATAAGGGTGGGTGGGGGTGTTGGGGAAGTGAAAAAGTAAAAAACAAATCGTTTGGGGGGGGGGGGCTAGCCGTTTCCCCAACGATTGGCAACGACTACAATTTGATTTTTTCCAGCGAACCGGTCGGTTCAGCCGGGCCGGGACCAAACGGTGAACCGGCCCTTTACCGGTCCCTAAATCCCCAAACCCGCAACACGCGAATTTCAACATGATCAGGTCTAACGAGACGGTTCTCGATCCGTCGCGAGCCGGGGCGGGCCAACCCGGTCCCTCTGCCACCCCTACTTGAGTTTTACAATCAATTGAGACATAACAAGTATGAAGTCAGTCCATACCTAGAATAACATCAAAGTCCACCATGTCTAGCAAGTCAGTCATGGTTTCCTTATGATGGACAGAGATGGTATAATCACAATAGAATCTTTTTGCTAGAATAGGCTCACCAACAAATGTGGAAACACTGAAGGGCTCAAGGATTTGTTCAGGAAAAATGTTGAACTTCATGGCCACCTAAGGAGTCACAAAAGAGAACATGTATCAAGTAATACATAAACGTTAAAAGTAAAGACTTAAACCATACGAATGACAACATCTGGTGAGTTATCCTGATCCTGGCCACTAGTTATAACATACAAACGGTTGGCTCCTCCGCTTGTTCCTGAAGTAGCTCCTCGCGGAACAGCTCTGGCTACCGGAGCCAGTGAAGAAGAATATGGTCTCTTTTGCCGCCATTATCCTGGCTATTATTAAGGCACTCTCTCATAAAATGACCCATTTGACCACACTTAAAGAAACCATTGGAACCATCACGACACGCTTCTTGGTGGTTCATACCACACTTAGCACCTGTGGGGGTCCAAGTAGCCCCTTGTTCCGCGCTACCCTGAGACTGAGTAGGTCAAGCTCTAAAATTTTGGGAGTTCTGGTTCCTATAATCATTCTTGTTCTTTGGTGTAGGTGAACTATCGGACGATGGGCAGACCCGATTGACTTTTGTTGAAAGGATGATCGATTTACGATCTTCTGCTGGCAGCACTCATGATTTTCTATCTTAACCCTCTTACTACAAAACTCTTACCTTTCTTTCAACTTGTCTTCCTCAACCTGTTGCACATGAATCATGATCCTGCTATGTCCATGTCTCATATAAACATATCTCTCTTACCTTTCATACTCGATAAGCGGGATAACCCAGACATAAACAAACTTATCATGCTCCTAATATTAGCCACCATTTCTGAAGCATAGCGGAATAGCTGTGTGAACTTGAGGTTGTACTCTTGCACACATATAGACTCCTACTTCATATTCAGAAACTCTCTTACCTTGGCTTTCCTTAACTGCCGAGGAAAGAAGCGCCCCAAAGAAAACATCTTGAAACATAACCCAACTCAAAGGTGGTTCCCCTTTTACCATGTTCTTCTTCCATTGATCATACCATATCATAGCAATACATTTGAGCTGATATGAAGCTAAATCCACACGTTCTTCATCGGCAACACACATAAGGTCTAACATTTTCTAAAGTCTTACACAAATTTCTTTGGATCCTTAGAGATATTCTACCCCGTGAACTCTGGTATTCATCCTAAAAAACTCATGGATTCTCGATGTATTAACCATATTCTAATGACCCACTCTTTTTTCACCAGCCTAGTTTACCATAACATGAGTCAACATCAGGATAACATTTTTGAACTCAGCATTAGTGATATCTCTGTGAGGGGGTTGCACTTCTGGTGCATTGAGAGCATCTTAACCTTGAGGATTAACATTTTTCCTAGCAGGATGTCTATGAACAACTCTTCGTGAAGGCATAATCTGAAAGACACGCGTAAGCATGAGTTAGAAGAAACATTTATAGAGTTGAACTCTATCGCACGAACAAGAGTAGAAGTGAAATATTCCTAAATGTCGTAGCCTCCTGATTATAGATGTGGTGTGCTTCATAATGATAAGAAGGACTCTACATATAGAAGCCCTAGGACTCTTGAACTTTGTGCTCTAACACCAAGTTTGTCTATCACGCCTCGAGCCTACACCCTGAATGTGGCCGACATTCCAGAACCATCGCTGATTCCCAAGCGAACTCTTGACCTGACTGACCAATTAGTGGAAGTCTTAAATAAAAATGGGAACTCAAATGCATAATTATACTTTAAAGTCTCAATTGAAAGTTAACTCAAATAAATATCTAGAAATACTTAACAAGATATAAGTAACCATCTCTAGATCTCAAAACATCTCAACAAAAGGGGGAAAATGAGAGAATCCTTAACTCTAACTATCTATGAAACCTCTAATACTAAGATAGTTGTCGGGACAGAACTCTCAAAAACTTTAAAAAGCAAAAAATAAGTGTGAAGCCCTCCGAAAAGTAACGAGGCTCACTAAAGCTAGCTGGAGTGCAATTGGTATCAACGAAGCACCTGTTGATGACCCTGAACACCTGTATTTACATTATAAAAATATATTGGACGAATGACATCAATACATTGAACCTACGAGTATGCAAGAAAAAATGAAAGCATAAATAACAGAACTGACAAGACTTGAAGAGTACTCACCTCAACTCAACACATTACAAAAGCAACAACAAAAGATTTACATGTGGTAAAGCTTCATAAATAACATATACCAACTCAAGGATGTATATAAAATACAATAAAATACTATTTACTTTTATTTGAGAGATTTTCTAACCGAAAATCATCACCATGAGCTATGTGATGATACAACGTCTTGCCCATGCTGCCAGAATTATTTTATACCTCAACTAAGTGAATTCACTAAGTTATGCTTAAAAGCAATAAAGAATCATCTAAAATTCTTAAAAGCAATAACGAATCATCTAAAAAGTACGATCCTTTACTCATATTGGACTTAAACTGTATTTAATTCTTTTGCTTTGGGTTGCATCCTGTATTTTAGATCATGTAGAGTTATGATATACGACTTTCAAATTCTAGGGGATATTTTACAATAGTTTTATAACATTGATTTTGGATAAAAAAAAAAGATTATTTTTAAATTATTGAAAACTGCTTACTTTTGGTTGTTTAGTAAACTATGTAATAGTCGTTAGTTGATATTCTCATCTAGAATTAATGTAAGTGACACTCATAACAGATCGGATCATGACAATTTTAAATAAGAAAGATAAGTAATTGCAAATACTTCTTTAGAACATATGTACATTTCCTTGATTAAATTTATTCCTCATTTTATTTTTTTAAATATATATATATATATATATATATATATACACATAACACTATATTAGTATACTTGGAATAAAGATTAATATTTTCTTTTCTATTCATGGGAGATGAAACTTATTTCCTTTGTTTGTACTTGTTGCGCGGTGAAGGCGTGACTACCCAATCAAACTCCAAAATGCCATTGAGTAACTTTAAGGGAAAATATATAAAATCCCCCCTGAACTTGGCACGAAAACTCGCTTTAGTACTTAAACTATATGGGTAATTATTTACCCCCCTAATCTCTTTTCAAGTGAATTAAAATACACCCAAATCGCTGACATGGCAAATAAAAAAAATTGAGGCGCGTAAAGAGTAAAAAAAAAAGAAAAAAATAATGAGTGAACCCCAATTATTTTCATTTTATCCAATAATCTTTTTTTTCTTCATCTTCTTCATACCCTACCACCCCCAACCTTTAGTATCACCAACCCCAACCCCCACCTCCCGTCCTTTCATCTTCCTCACACTCAATTCACCCCTCCTGCCCTCATCCACCACTTGCACTACCCTTTCTTCTTCTTCGACACCCCCACCTCCAACGAACCTCCACTCCTACCCTCTTTATTTGTCTTCCAATCTCGATGCTTCACACTTTTCTTCTTCTTCTTTTTCTTTGTTATACTTTTCATATTTTTTCTCCTTCAAGACAGATCCATCCACACTCATTTTCTTTAATTTCTATCAATAAATTCAAAAAATGTGATGAACAAGAAAAAATTAGAAAGTCATCAATTTGTTCTTGCTTCAAATTAATATTAGCATTTATGGCAAAGTTTGAATGTGATGAACTTGAAGCTATTTTCAATGAAACTCAACAAATTTTCATTTCAAATTAAATTTTTAGTAGTTATTTGGTTTTGAGATTTTGAATCTCTTTCAATTGATTTTTTTTCTTATATTAATTCTTCTTTTTGAGAATTTTTTTTACTTTCTAAAATTGTGAGTAAATAAAAAGAAACAAAAAAAGAATTAAAAATCTAAATTTAAATATGTGGAATGGGATGCTGATGTGGCAATGACGTGACGCTGATGTGGCGCTGATGTATCGATGACATGGCGCGTGTGAAATGCACTTGCCATTGTGAGACTTGTATTATTATATTAGGGTGTATTTTAATTCACTTGAAAAGAGATTAGGGGGGTAAATAATTACCCGTGTAATTTAAGTACTAAAGCGAGTTTTCGTGCCAAGTTCAGGGGGGATTTTATGTATTTTCCCTAACTTTAATGATTACTCATGCACCTTATTGCAAATTACCATGTATGAACCAAAGATAAGGTGAATGTTTTTCAACTTTCAAATGTATATAACATTACTTCAATCATTGACATATATAAATCTTTAAGATTACACATTAAAATATGTTATTATTTTAGTTTAATTTATGTGATAGTTGGGGTCGAAGCTATCCTTTTTCGAGGGGTTTCAAGCGACACCCCTTCATCGGAAATACGTTGGTAAGCTAAATTTTGATGTTATACTTATATATAAAATTGACACTCTTAACATAGTTGAAGTGTTGGCTCAGCAATTCAGGGTCTACAAATTTCGTCCATCGTCATTGACCTGGATTTTGGGAATTAGAACCTGGATGAGGTCTATTTTTTTAAGGCTTTCAACATTTTCTAAAACTTTTTAGACAACCGTAATGTTTTGGTTTTTAGTTTTTAGATAGCTGAAACACTTTTTTCCTCCAATTTTCAACCCATTGACTTAAATTAAGATTACCTTAATAATTTATTTTTATTTATTTATTTTACAAAAATACACTTTAGGGATTCAAAGTCTAGGAATTGAACAAATCTCCAATTCCACAATTAAAAGTTTTGAAGAGGACGAGTCCAAAAAACTCATCTTTGTTTGCTGACTTCGTTGTGCAATCGTTTTTGGACTTTAATCGTCATTGCTCGGCGTTAATATATGTCGCGGTCATGGCAAGGTATATTCCTACATTCTTACACCTTGTATTTATATTTTTCTCTCTCAATTTATTGATGTTTTATATTATCATCTTCTTCTCTTTTTTTTCTCAAGTTTTTTCATAAATTTGGTTGCTACCACCTGCCAATCATCATAATGATCTATTTTTTATTTATTTATTTTGCTCAGAATTGATTTATCGTTTGCAATTATATATTTTTCTCACAAAATTTTTATTTTACAATTTAATCTGAAAATCAGTGAAGAACTTTTTTTTCAAGTATCAAAATCAGATCTGGCTTCTAATAGACAACTTATCCGGTAAGAAAATGTCAATCAATTAGAAGTATCACTCCATTCTTCTCAAAGACAAGAAATTGATTTAAATTCTTTAGAATTTGATCGAGCGAAAAGAATTCCAATCTTAAATTGTTATTCCAATCATCGTGATGTAATTAAGACAACGTACCCTCGACAAGGTCCTTGTCAACCTGACAATCATACTTTCCCTCAAATATATTTTTATGGAGATATGCATCATTTTAATCCTGAATCATTTAAAGAGTATCATGATTGGTAGGAATATAGTGTAAGTATGATGCATCATATTATTTGAATTGTTATTTGTTTAAAGATGATAATATTCATCAAGGTGGAGGTGAAGTATTTTCTGGTGTAGGGTTTAAGAGTTTGAATAAGAAAAGAAGTTTTAAGCGACATATTGATGGGCCTAATAACACTTATAATCAGGCAAAAAGATCTAATACAACAACAACAATCTATTATATCTGCAATCTGATAAAGTTAAGCATGAATATTGACTTCGTTTGCTTGCCTCATTTGATGTAGAAAGATTTCTTTTAATCAAGAATTTACTTTTCGGGATCACATTGAATCTAAATCATCACTTAATAGAGGTAATTTTCTTGAAATTCTCTCATGGTATGCAAAATATTGTGATAAAATTCATGATTATGTATTGGAATGTGCTCCTAGAATGAACAAATGACTTTTTCAATGATTCAAAAAGATATTGTGAATACATGTAAGATAGAAATCATCAAAGATATTATTCAGAAACTAAATGATGACTATTTTTCTTTATTGATTAATGAATCTTTTTATGTGTCATGTAAGGAGCAAATGACTATCGTTTTACAATATGATGATCGAATGCGACTTGTAATGGGGTGATTGATTGATATGGTACATGTTCAAGATTTTAGTGCTTTATCTTTAAAAGGGGCAATTGTCAATGTACTTGCTCAACATTTATTGAGTCTATCATATGTGCGCGGACAATGCTATGATGGGACAAGTAATATGCAAGGTGAAATAAATGACCTTAAAATGTTGATTAGAAAAGAAAGTATCTCAGCTCACTCTATTCATTGCATTGCTCATCAACTTTAATTAACTCTTGTTGCGGTTTCTAAATAATGTATTCAAGTGGGAGAGCTTATATTATTGGTTTCAAATATTTTGAATGTGTTGGGAGCTTCTTTTAAGAGTATGGATGAATTTCGATATTCTAAAAAAAATAGAATGCAACAGGCATTAGATAAGGGTGAGCTTATAATCGGTAACGGCTTGCATCAAGAACCTGATCTTATAAGAGGCGGTGATACTCGTTGGGGATCTCATTACGAATCTTTTAGCAATTGTATTCCTATGTTTAGGTCTATTGTTGATGTTCTTGATGCACTTGTCGTTGATGCATATTCTACATATGAAAGAGTTAAGGCAACAGGATATCTCGAAGCATGTCAAACAATTAAGATTGTTTTTATGTTGCATTTGATGAGATATATCTTAGGAATCATAGATAAACTCAATAAAATTCTTGCAAAAGAAAGAACAAGATATGTCAAATACTATGCTACTAGTTGAAGTAGCAAAAATGATAAGAGATAATGGATGAAATGTACTTATTAATAACTTATTCATATTTTGAATTAAGTATAACATTTTGTTACCTAATTTTGAAGAGTCTTATGTTAATTCTAAAAGATCAAGGTGTAAATTTGTCAATTATACAGTCTTACACAATTATCGTATTGAAGTATTTTATAAGATTATTGATTGACAACTTCAAAAACTCAATGATCATTTCAATAAGGTGACTATTGATTTGCTTCATGGAGTTGCTTTTTTGAATGTAGTTGACGCATTTTCTCGTTTTAACATCGAAAAAATAATGAGATTGACTAAGTTATATCTTGATGACTTTGATGAGATAGTATGAATGCTCTTGAGAATCAACTTGCCTCTTACATTATTGATGTTTGTGATATGGGTAAAAGTTTCTCCAATCTTAATGAATTTTATGATCTCTCAAGAATATTAGTTGAGAAAAAGAAGAACTAAAACTTTCCTCTTGTATTTCGCTTACTGAAATTTGTTTTACTTTTGCCAGGTGTCACTGCATTTACTGAAAGAGCTTTTTCAGCAATCAAGTCAGTACAACAAATTTGATTATCTCAAATAATTTTGTCATTTAAAAATCATATTTCGTCACTAACTATTTTATGAGACGAAAAATAATTTATCAATTAGTCATCACTAAATGTGCGTCGTTAGAAGTATACAAAGACGATTTAGTGCTTCGTTACTAAAAGTATTATATTAACTACAAAAAAAAAATCATCCCCAAATACTTAAACATTTGTGCAAATTTATTTATCGTAAAAAGTATATTTTTTTGTAGTTAGTAGTATGCTTTCTCACTTTACTAGCTACCGACAAAATTATATCGTCACTAATTGTTTTACTTTAATCAGTGACACATCAATTATCTCTAAAGTTATATCTATTTTGTAGAATCTAATATAAAAAAAAATCTTAAATGTATTAGTTAGGGACACATTTATTATTATAAATACGTTAATTTTACTATTATCTCATCTCACATCTCGATTTTTTAACCCCTCCCCATGAGCACCCACATATTATGCTTTCTTGGGGATAAGAACTCACAACCTAAGGGTTGGAAGTGAGAAGTGTTACCATCCGATCAACTCTCTTTTGTCTCTCATTTTTATTTATTTTTAATTTCATTCACTTCTTTCAAATTTAACTTTTGTATAAATAATATATTATATAATTATTTATACACAATCAAAAATGCATGAAATTTACCATCCAAATTCATTCAAATGTAGATTCTATTTCAATTAAACAATATATTTTTAAAAATATCTTTAAGTATATTCATTACGATTCTGTCATTTTATTTATATATTTTTAAAAGTTTTAAAAATATTTCAGTACAATTATAAATTTATATAAAATTTAACTTTCAGTTTGATTTAAAAATTAATAATCGGTATAATTCTATCAGTAAATTAATTGTTTTGAAAAAAAAACATCAATACACATAATTATAGTACTTCATCATAATATATTTGAAATTCTAGTTGGTTCATTTCTTTCATTTGTACTTTCATTTATAGATTATTTTGATTTTCACACTAATGGAAAAAGTTAATAGAAATTCATGAAATATTTTACACCTTTGCAATGTCTAAGTTTGTAAATCGATGTTATCTGTGTATAGTTTCTCTATTTACGTATGTGGAATTACTATTAAATATGTACATACTTTTAGACAAAAATAAATAGATCGACTTAGTCTATGCAGTTTACCAATCACAAATCAACAGACAACACACAAATTAACCCCAAGACTTAGAAATTATTTTTCTATCTTCTTTATCGATGAAAGTGTATCAAATAAAAAACAAAAGTGTTAAACCAACAAATATTAGTGATTCTAGTGGTGGAACGTACCCCACTCACGGTACTTATAACTTGCATTGTATTTTTCAAATAATGCATTTTATAATTGCATAATTCTAAAAAAAATGAAGAGTTGAACTTTTTCATTTTTACAAAATTGACTGAATTCGTTGGTTTTAGTATTTTCTCTAGTCAATTGACGAATGGACTATGTCTATTTCTTATGAAATACTTGTATTATTCTTTTTGCAAGTTGTTACTTGTAATTATGAACAATTGTAGCAAAAAAAATTGTATTTAGCTGTGAATTTTATTCGTAGCGAATAGTTGAATTATTCACTACAAATTTTAAGTCGTCGTTATTTAACACCTTTCACATTTTGTGACAATTTCTTTTATTGTCACTAAATCACAGATTGATTAGAGACAATAAAATCTTTGTCACCAATTATTTCTATTGTTAGTGACGAAAATAAATGGCATAATAATTAAATCTAAATTTGTATAACTAAAACTTATAATATTTAGCTACAAACTCTAATTTATCTATATTGTAACAACATATTTTTTTAGATGAATTATTTTGTGACAAAAAATTAATAAATTTTAAGACAAAAAATAATTTGTCATGAATTAGATACATTATTAGTGATGAAATGATGTGTCACTGATACTAGTTAACAAATGGCGCCAATTAATGTTTTGGTGTGAAACTTTAGTGGATAAAACTTTGCTACATGTTTTATGTTTCGTCACTAAAAGTGTGTGTCTCATATATTTAAGCAAGAAAAAAAATTGTCAATAAAAGCGAACAATTAGTGACGAATTTCACATTGTAGCTAATAATTTCGTAGCTATATATATTTGTTGTAGTGGGTTTATTAAAAATGTCATGCGGAATCAAATGAATGATGATCTTTTGAGCGGTTGTCTAGTTCCTTATGTAGAAAAAGACATATTTATTAATATTTATAATGATACTATTGTAAAAACATTTCAAGAGATAAGACTGCGTCGAGTACGGTTGTAATAAATTATGCTTTACTTTTATTAGTAAAATTTATTTTGTTGATTTTTTTGTGCATACGACTTTATATTTTGACAGCCCTCAATCTAATTTCTAACTCCGCCGCTAGTTATAGTATTAAATATCTACTTTCTTTAAGATTAAACATAAAATATACTAGTTCTTTTTAATCTTAATTTATGTGATAATATTTAATGAGTACTTTCTTCTAAAAAATATTATTTAAAATAGATCAAGATATTATATTCCAACAAAAATTAATGACAAATTCTACAGAGCAACGATTAGACTGACTATGTTGCACGTAGTGGAATTTATAATATTGTGTAATTAAGGACTCTTGTTTAGAAGTTGAAAATTGTGAAAATGAGGATGTTGATGTGGATATGCATACTAGGATATATAAGATTTGAAATGAGGATATTCGAGAACAAGGTAGGAATGACCTCGATGGAGGATAAGTTACGTTGCAGAAAGCGAGACTTAGATGGTTCTGACATGCAAGAAGAGATGCACAGATGTACCAATGCAAATGTGTAAGAGATTGACTATGAATAATTACAGGAGAGACAACGATAGACCATATATATACTGGCCAATTATTACACATAACATAACTATAATTTATTGATGACATGACTTTAACTAGAAGATTATAGAGAACACAAGTTACGATAATAGTCTGTTAGATAGTAAGTTTTCTTGTTAGTTTTTTATACTAATAATAATTGAAGTACTACTCTAAAAATTTCTTGATATTCTATTCTCAGTAGTATTTCTTGTTTCTAGCGTGCACTTTGATTATCATAGTATTTTATATTAGTCCCTATTCCTCTTAAAGTATGTTCTCTGATACTTTTATTTAAACGTTTTGTTTCGCATTCTTCCCTTCCATTTTTTGTTTTCTATTATTATTAAATTATTGTTAATAAAATTAAAAAAATATTTTTTTTTTGTAAATATTAATGAGATCCTTCTTCTTAAAAGAGACAATTATTGTTATTATTATTCTTACCATTATTATTTACTATTATTATTAGTGATAGGCGACAAATTGAAGAATAGCGGGACAAGGGCACATGGACCTTATTCTGGGGCGGGCACAAATCCTAGAACACATTTTCGGGGCCTATTTTTCTTTTGAAAATAAATAAAAAGTCGCTTTTAATTTAAAAAATTAGAAAAATCTAGTCATTACTCATTACGTAAAAAGTGCATGTTCAATCTTTTCCTTTCATTATTAATATTAGGTTGTGCATTAGGTTTTCTATTCGATTTTATATTATTCGATTTGAGTTTTTGGTTTTTAGTTGTAAAGAAATTAATTTAATTTGAATCAAAATAAATTTGATTTGGTTTGATTTTTCTCTTTTTGATTTAAATTTTTTCTGTTCGGTTAATCGGTTATGTCAATAATTAGAAACACAATAAAGTTATATTTGCAATTTGAAATAAACAATACTTACGAATATATATAAAAAGAAATATTGAATTTCTTAAATGTACTTTATAATATATATCACAAGTAAAACATAAAATACAATATTTAAAAGTATATCAATTATAGATGATTAAACATAAAAAATCAACCAAACCATAATGAAAATAACTAAAAAAGGAAAGAAGTGGTTAACTCCAACTTAATTCTAAACATATATATAGTTCGTTTTTTTTGTTTTTTTGATTTTTATTTTTCTAAATTCGAAACCAAACCAATAAACCAAACAAAGTAAATTACAAATTCAAAACTAAACCAAAAATAAAAAAAATCAATCCAAAGTAGAATTTGATTAGATTTTTCTATTTAATTTAGATAGTGCACACCCTATTTAAAACTAGAGGTGTGTTGATTTTTCAAATATTGGATTTTTAAATTTATAAACTAATCAAATTAATAGATTCAAGATTTTCAACTTCAGATTTTTTGGAAATTTATTCGAGTTTTCAGATTTATTCGTGTTTTTGATTTTTTTGAATAAAATATTCATATACGTAGATAATTAATTTGTGCTCCAAATATTTCTTTAGTCCTATCAATATACAACTATTTAAGATGTTTCTTAAGAAAATAACACAAAATATGAGAAGAGTGATAACATTAACATATTCAATAAAAACTAATAATGAAATTACGCAAAATAAACATTGAAAATTAGTAAGCCATAATGAAAACGAAAATATATAAAAGTATTGAATCATGCTAAAAATAAGTCTAATAAGTATCAGTTTCATCATTAAACACTCAAAAAAAATTAAAATTACGTTATGTATTTTAAATGTCTAAACCAATGTAAAATTAAAGAACAAATATTCAACAGTATTGTCATTCTTAGTGTGAAATTAATTTTTTTTGTAATATTAGTATTGACTTGATTTTAAATTGAGTTTTATTAGAGTTACTAATATCTATGGACTTTAACATTTATTGGACCATTAAAAAATTTTAGATCTCAAAAGACTAGAAATAATATGTTAAAAGATAAAAATTATGAAAAATATAAGAAATATTTAAAAAATATATCAAAATAAATATTTTTACATATAAATAAATTTTTAAAAAATATATAGATAATGTCAGGTTGGTTTTAATCTTGGATTGATTTTTTAAGAGAAAATTACGCAACAAAACAAACTTATACTATTTAATTACACATCATAACTATAGTTTGCTATAATTATCACTCGCGACTAACATTATACATTAATTACGTGGGCTGACTTCGAGTTTGTATAATCAGTCACGTTTGTATGTGTATAATTCGCCAGAATATACAAATACATATGTATAATATACAATTATTTAATATATATACATATACAATTCACCTCTCTCCCACTCTCTCCCTTCTCTTGCTCGCCTCTCTCCTACCTCTCTCAATCTCACTCGCCTCTCTCCTACCTCTCCCAATCTCTCCTGTCATATATACAAATGCATATGTATAATATACAATTATATACAATTATATACATATACAATTCACCTCTCTCCAACTCTCTGCACTCTCTCGCTCGCCTCTCTCCTCCCTATCTCGATTTCGCTCGCCTCTCTCCTCCCTCTCCCAATATCTCTTGCCATATATACAAATACATATGTATAATATACAATTATCTAACCAATATACATATACAATTCAACTTTCTCCCACTCTTTTCCTCCCTCTCTCTCGCCTCTCTCCTCTATCTCCCAATCTCACCCCCTCTCTCCTCCATATAACATGTAGCTACAAATTGTAATTATCAAACTATAGTTATGGAGAGTAATTAATTATTTTAAAGTGGCTATAGGTGAAAGTTTTCCTTCTTTTAATTAAAACCAATCCACCCCAAGTATACACTATTTTTTTTCCCAATACCCAATTGTTGGTTGGTTTTTTTAAAAAAAGTTGACTTAATTTTGCAATTTAATTCGATTTTATACCCCTCTTATAAATATCAAGATCTTTATTTATTTTTGGATAAATGACAGAAATTCCACCTTTAAGTTCTCTTATTACCATTATTCCCTATTAGTTTTACAAATTCTCAAAATCTCTTATTTTCACCCATCAAATTAATGTATCGGCGCATCAAATTAATGTATCTCGCGCATCAAATTAATGTATCATGTATAAAATGTAATGTATCTTACTTAACAATTAATGTATCTCGCGCATCAGATTAGTGTATCAGCGCTTATATTATTGTATCATTTGAGAGACTTTTGTCATTATAAACTTATAAGGGACAAATGATAATTTTGCCTTAAAAGTATGTGATTTCTGTCTTTTGCCCTTTATTTTTGGTAAGCTTGAAATTTACCTTACAAAATGGGACGCGTTGGAGCTCTTACAAACTTTAATGAATATTCAAGTAAACTTTAAATTTGGACTCCTTTTATTATACTCAAAAGACTGGAGTATTTATTTACTTTATCGTATATTAGGTAAGTGTATTTTAGAAATAGTTTCTCTATCTTACAAGATAGGACCTAGGGGTGAGTCTGCACACACATCATCTCAATGCTTCACTTGTTGAATTACATTAAATATAAAATTATTGTTATATATTTTTTAATTAATTTTTCAGTCATTTGATGCACGATTCGAGTTGAGGGCGACCCAACGTCACTCAAGCCTTATAGGCCAACATGCTTACTCGAGCACCTCCTTCTATATATAATGAGCTTCAA
Organism: Solanum lycopersicoides; assembly: GCA_022817965.1. Taxonomy (NCBI): domain Eukaryota; kingdom Viridiplantae; phylum Streptophyta; class Magnoliopsida; order Solanales; family Solanaceae; genus Solanum; species Solanum lycopersicoides. Next base: position 7,924,635 of record CM040620.1, read on the forward strand.
AATCTTAGTTTAATCCTATTTAATCACAGAATGATTGACTAAATTAGCTTAAATGAATCAAGTCTATACTAATGACTTTAGTTACTTAAAACAAAAAAAAACAATGTTTTTCCTTCTGATGGTTCTGAAGATTTTGAGTTTTGATGATAGACTTAAAAATGCATATACATACAGATCAAGGGTCAAGCAAAAATGTGTTGAAAGCCAAAGTTAGCAAAAACGTGTTGAAAGCAAAAGTTAAACATACAAACGTGTTGAACGCCATTTCGTGTCGATGAAAGTACAAGTTGAAAAAAATAAGGAAACTTGAACTCGTATATGTCAACTTTAATTGGGAAATTGTGTAGAAAAAGGCTTGTACAATAAAAGGAAAAAATAGTATTCCTTGTTATACTACAATTGCAACTTCCTTACCTTATACGATAAGGACACAAGTTATCAGAAGCCTATAAAAAGACATCAAAAGCAGAAGAGAAAATCAAGACTTTTACATCCATCGAGAATCAAGAAAGCGAAAGTTATTCAATAGTAAAAGCATGTGAGTTCAAAAGCAAACTGTTACAGATTTCAAGAAATTCTTGAGCGAGAAAATTGTTTTGATTCGTAGTTAGAGTCATTGTTCTAGTTTTGTTGTACAAGAAGTGGGTTTGGCTTCTTGTAGAGTCGAGTTTTGAGAAGTTTGTAACAAGAGGTGGGTTTGGCCTTTTGGAGAGTAGAGTTAGTCGATTATAGTTAATCGAGAGTTGTCTTTGTGGTGAAGTTATCGGTTATTGAGTTGTAATCGTAAACATCATATTTAAATAAATATAGCGAGGTTCTTCCTTCCTTGATTGAGGAAGGTTTTAGCTTGAAGGTTCGTGCTCTGTTGTAGGCAAACTTAGAAGAACCGGTTCTTGTTCTAGGGGTAAGATTTCTTCAATTGGTATCAGAGCAGATCTTTTTCATTAAAAGATTTACATCTTGAAAAGACTCAATGGCATCACCACCTACCCCACAAGAGGGAGCATCACAGACACGACCACCACTATTTAATGGAAAATATTATGGATGGTGGAAAAATCGCATGATGGATCATCTTATCGGTGAAAACCCTGATCTATGGGGAGTCATCCTGGACGGACGGACTATACCTATGAAAACTGCAATTGATGGAATCACCAAAATTCCAAAGGAGAGGAAATAATGAGATGTTGCAGACAAACTTGCAATCCAGAACAATGTCAAAGCCAAGAAAATTCTTATATGTGGTATAGGACCAGATGAATACAATTGAATCTCATCATATCAAGATGTTAAAGCTATATGGAAAACATTACAAACAACTCATGAAGGGACAACACAAGTTAAGAAGTCCAAAATTGATAACTTAAATAGACAATATGAATTGTTTAGAATGGCAGACGACGAAACTATACAAGACATGCACATCAGGTTCACTTCAATCATTAATGAGATGTATTCCTTGGGAGATATAGTTCCAAACGGAAAGGCAGTAAGGAAACTCTTAAGTGTCCTTCCTGAGTCATGGGAAAGCAAAGTCGAAGCTATCACTGAAGCTCGTGACTTAGATGCACTGGCCATGGATGAACTAATTGGAAATCTCATTATATAAGAACTCAAGAAAAATCAAGAAAAGGAAATCGGAGGCAAGAGAAAGGAAAGGAACATGGTTCTAAAGGCTACTGTACCAGAAGACTTCGAGGATGATAATATTGCACTTATGACCAAAAGGTTCACTAGAATGCTAAAAAGAAGAAAGACATTCCAAAAGAAAAGTCCTTAGGAAACCATGAAAACACTAAATATCAAGTATGTCATAAGTGTGGAAGCCCAGATCACTTCATCAAATTTTGTCCACTCTGGGTTTGGAGCAGAAAAGAACAACTTCAGAGAAGGCAAGGGATATCAATAAAGATAAGTTCATTCCTTCAAACAGAAGAATGACGACTCAAGAGGCAGATTTTTCAATGAAGAAAGCCTTCGCAGCATGGGAATCTCATCCGACGAAGAATCTGATGATGGTGAGATAGAAAATAAATCACTTCTTGCATTAGAACAATCTGATGAATATGACTTTCTTGCCTTAGTGGCCATGGAGACAAAAAAAGAAAAGGACACCTACAGATCTCAAGAAACCATCCAAGCTCTTATGGCAGGATCAAATTCTGAAGAAGATAAAGAAGAAGAAGAAGACATATATGAAAAAGGTTAGTCTTCATCACATACAAGACAATCTAAACTCTTACTCAAAAAGGGAGCTAGAATCTTTACTTTACACGCTTATTGATATATATAATTCAGCAGACTCAAAAAGAGAACTGATAATGGAAGACTATGCATTACTAAGAGAAGAAAACGAGAGTCTTGAAAAACAATACCATCACCTTCTAACTAAAATCACCGAATTAAGCAATAACCTGGAATCAGTGACTAAGATGAATAAAGAGCTAACCAAAGAACTTCACATGACTAAAGCTGAAGCATAAAATGGCATGAGATGGACCAGTCCTCCATACTACTCAATAACATTCACAAGAGTCGAACTTCAGAGAAACATGGAATAGATTTTGATAAAAGTAATTTTCAAGTAAAAAATCCCAACATAGATTGTATATGTGTGCATTGTGTACTGGTAGGGTATAAGAGTTATGATTGTCACAAAAAATTGGATGCTCATAAAGATAATCTAAACTCTCTAAGAAAACCTCATTCTGAGAAAGTCACTGAACAAATCCCAACAGCCAAACCACTTCCCAGATGGGCTAGGAAAAATCTTATCCATCCGTTTATTAAAAAGCAGAGATCAAAGTGGATATGGGTACCCAAAACTAACCTTTGAAATTGACTGCAGGGATTAGTGAGAAGGAGCAAAAGCAATGGTACTTGGACAATGCATGCTCCAGACACATGACTGGAGATAAAAGTAACCTCCTCTCACTCAGAAACTTCAAAGGAGGAAACGTGGCTTTTGGTAACGGAAAAAGTGGTGAAATTCAGGGAATTGGACAGTTGGGTCTATGCATACTCATGCAATGGACAACGTATACTATGTGAATGGTCTGTAACACAATTTACTTAGTGTGTCTCAGATATGTGACAAAGGAAACAATATGCTTTTCACTGATAAAGAATGTAGGGTGACAAACTCAGTATCAGGAAAACTGGTTCTACTGGGAAAGAGACATAAGAATGTGTATAAAACAAATATCATGGAGTCTCAGGAAAATACTCTCAAGTGTCTGAGTGCAGTTTCTGATTGCTTTATGCTCTGGCACAAAAGAATGAGACATATAAGCATGTCAACAATAAATAAACTCATATCTAAGGACCTGGTTAGGGAACTACCAACTAAAAATTTTAGCGATAATAAAGTATATGGAGCCCGCATTCAAGGAAAACAAGTAAGATCATCATTCAAACCAAAACTGACAATCAGTACTATCAGGACACTAGAGCTGCTTCACATGGATTTATGTGGACCAATGCATGTACAAAACAGAGGTGGGAAAAGGCATGTGTTCGTAATAGTCGATGACTATTCAAGATTCACATGGACACTGTTTCTTGCAACAAAGGATGAAACATCCACCATGTTTGAAACCTTTGCAAAGCTGGTCCAGAAGAAATTCAATAAGGAAATAATTAGCATCCGATCTGATCATGGACTAGAGTTTGAAAATTCACAATTCTTGCAATTTTACGTCACGAAAGGTGTCGAGCATAATTTTTTAGCACCTAGAACACCACAACAAAACGGTGTAATTGAACGAAAAAATAGAACACTGGAAGATATCGCAAGAACAATGTTGATCTCAAGTAAACTTCCAAAATCTTATTGGGCTGAAGCAGTAAACACATGGTGCTATCTCATAAATAGATGCATGATTAGATCAGAGTTAAACAAAACACCATATGAATTACTAAAGGGCAGAAAACCAAATTTGGCACATCTTAGGGCCTTTGGATGTGTATGCTATGTACATAACAATGACAATGATAACCTAGGAAAATTTGATGCCAAGAGCGATGAAGGAATTTTTCTTGGTTACTCCTCACAAAGTAAAGCATACAAGGTACTTAACAAAAGAACAAATCGTGTAGAGGAAAGTGTTCATGTTGTTTTTGATGAAGGAAATAGTGAAATCGAAGGTAATTCAGAAGATGAACAAAATGAAGTCATCAGAACCAAAAATATGGGAGGGAAAATCCATATCCCCTCCTAAAACACCTGAAACAGAAGATGAACATACTACAGAAGCACGTCCCCCTCCGTTTGAAAAAAACTGCCAACATGCAATCTCACAGTTGGAAGCACCAAAGTTCACATCCTCTACAAAATATTCTTACTCCTCTAAATTTAGGAATCTCTACAAGATCAAAATTACGCAATATGTGTGCCTTTTCTGCCTATGTATCCCTGATTGAGCCAAAAAATATAAAAGAGGCATTGTTAGATCCCGACTGGATTAGTGCTATGCACGAGGAATTAAATCAGTTTGAACTAAGCAGAGTGTGGAACCTGGTCCCTAAACCCCAAAACAGGACAGTGATAGGAACAAGGTGGGTATTTAGGAATAAGCTTGATGAACAAGGACAAATCATACGCAATAAAGCCAGGCTAGTTGTACAGGGATATAACCAAGAAGAGGGAATAGTCTATGATAAAACCTTCGCTCCTGTAAGACCTCGAAAATGACATAGGTTAACTAGAGACTAATATGTTGGTCTTAGTGTTCTAAGGTCCTAAATATGTTTAATATATGGTATAGATGCAGTAGCTAAAATATTAGAGGTGTTGGAAGTCAAACGTCAAGGGACGACTATGACGTTTGACGACTAAGTCACCTAATTGTCTCTTATGTGGTTTTGTCTGTTTCATGGTGTTTTAAGGTTCTTAATAGAGTTAATATAGCATGTATAGGCAGTGGTTAAAGTTTCGTGAAGTTTGGAGGTCAAACGATCAAGAACGTCCAAGACATTCGAAAGATATGCCTTGAGTCGACCTTGTACGTCTAGGCGCGTTTCGTCGAGTTTTATGTGTTTGTTTTGGACGAAATTCATGTGAGAGGTTTTAAACTCATAGATGATCATATTTGGATTGGAAACGTCCGGGAAATTATCCCCAAGGACCATCGAAGGGTCCTTGAGGAAGGACCCAAAACCTGGTATGCAGGGTGTCCCAGGCAGCCTTGGCGACGGAGCAGTCGACGGCCAGTCATGGCTGTGACGGCCCGTCACAAGGTTCCGTCGTGGGGGACTTGTCCAAGGGTGTAGAGGGTACCCTTGGCAAGCCACTGGAGCTTGCAACGGATGGCCATGACGGGCCGTTGCACCCGTGACGCCCCGTCACAAGCCAGTCGTCGCAGCCAAGTTTTCTGTGCGCAGATTTTCTGCCAAGTCAGGGGTGAATTGGTAAATTCACCCCATTTCCAAATAAGAGTTTAGGCGGTTTATTAAGGGTCTTATGGATATTTTAGATGAGTATATAAGTATTTAACACTTAGAATAATTCATTCTTCCAAATTGAAAACACAAAACTCTTAAAATATTTCCCAAAACCTCCATTGAAGACTCCATTGAAGAGGCAGCTTGGTGAGGGATTCTTGAGTGGAAATTCTTCATCAAAGTGAAGGATTATCATCCTTGAGGTATGACTTTTGATCCTTGAAACTTATTTCATCAAGGAGCCCAATCCTCAAAGTGTTTTACAAAGTTTTCTAAAGTGAATTGTCCAGTTTCGGGATTCTACCATAGGTTCTTGCATAAATAATTTCTAAACATTGAATTATGATCTAATTGATATTGTATTGATGATTTCAATATAAATTACCTATGAACCCATGTAAATTGATGAACACTAGTTTTGACTACTTTTTGGCTTACTTGATATTAAGCTAATGTTGATGAATTATTGTGTAGTTTCTTATGGGCTTTCTAATGATATAAAAATTATATTCAATTGATATATAATTGATCTTATATTGTTAAACCTAGATTGAATTGATGTAGATTCATTGAGTTTTATGGTTATTGCTTTGAATTATTGTTCATGGCCATGGGTAAGGGCCTTGTAATGTTGAATTGGTTGATTTGGCATTGAATTGAAGTATGGATATGGGGATCAAGGTATGCTTCCCCGTTTTCCTTAATTTGATATTAATTATACTTTGATGTTATTGTGATTGGTATGGTTCACTTATGGTGGCGGTGTTATGTGTTCTATTTGAAATTGATGTGGCCTTGTCGGCGTTACTTTATGCAATATTATGAGCATGGCCTTATTGGCAACTACTTGAAGTTATGTGGCTATTTGTGTAGTTGATGATGTGAGTATGTCATTACTTATCTACATGTGAAGTTACATAGTCATGTATGAGTTCTTCTAGTTATGTTGCCTTAAGTGATCATGTTAGACTTTGACTTGACGTTATGAGTGTAGTGTTAGGTTAAGTCTTGGTTATTCCTACTTGACTTTATGAGTCTATGTGGAGTATATTAATGATGTTATGATGATATATAGGATGACTTGAAGATGTTAGGTTGTTTTAGAAGTGTTTCTAGAATGGCTTATATTATGTGTTAAAAGTGAAGTATGTGATGTCTTGTCTTGGTTGACTTGTTTCTCTTGCTTGATGTATATATGATTATGGATATGTGATGTCTTGATATAGGGTGTTATAAATCTTAGTCTTGAATAATAATATAAGTGGGACCTTGATGATAAGAAGATCAATGTTATGTGGAACCTTGAACTTAGTGGCGAGGTTATGAATTGTGAAGTAGTTAGCCGTAATGGTATCCTTCATGTGATGAGTGATGTACTTAAGGTTGATTGGCTGGAACGGCATCATATCATATCTTAGGGAAGTCGCTATGAGCTTCTTGTCGCCAAAGTGAGTTATGCCCTAGTGGACCTTGCTTTGGTAGGGTGAATGTAAAGGGAGTCATGAACTAGATATGGGACCTATTTATATGAACCTTAATGTGAATTAATCTATGAGAACTAAGGCTAGCACCGAGTGAGTATGAGTAAGGGGGAAGTGGATTCAATTAAATAAGAGATTGAATTCTTCGTACACCCTTCATATTCCTTTACCATGTGTTTACATGAGATGTGTCCAAGTTCTACCATTGGCGAGTAGAACAACCTCATCGAAGTAGGATAGAACTTCGGATTCCATGTCTTGCTACCATGGTCTATGTCGGTTATTGCCTATTCTCATCATGTGGAATACCTTTTAGCATTGGATAAGTTTATGAGGTTTAGGTGGTGGTATGGGACGCTATCTATACATTGCACAATAGACTTTGAAGGTGTTATATGGAGTTCCTAGGTCTTGTCCAAGACCATTATGTGAGTGTATTATGTGATGCTTTATGTGAGTGTCTTATGTGATGTATGAGTCTTAATGAACTAATGAACTAATGAACTATGTAGTAGCTATGTAAATGGTTGAGTACCTAATCTAAAGTGACTTAAGCATTCCTTAGCTAAAGTGTGAGGAGGACATGAAAGGATGGTCTCTTCATGTCTTATCTTTGGAAGTCTTGAGGATGACTCTAGTTAGGGAAGTTGGTTAATCTTGTTGACATGATCTAAACCTTAGGAAGTCTTAAGGACTATTTAGGTAATCTTGGAGAGGTCACTGCACTATGGACTTTATCTTCTCGATTTACTTAAGTAGGTCTTTTGATATTACTTAAGTAGGTCTTTTGATAGTCTTTGGAAGGAGAATGTCTTCTAATCTAAGTGTTGGTGTGTTTAGTGAGAATGATTCTATTTGAGGTAGTCTATAGGATCTCTTGTGTGTGTGATAGAGATTGTATGGGCGGTCGCTCCACACTTACTCAAGTGAACCTTGGAAATCACCTTTTGAAGATGAATCTTACATAAATATTTATGATTGTTTTCTAAGTATGTATGTGACTCATCGTAGGTAATCTTAAGGGTCGTTTAGGCACATCTAGAGAGGGTGTATGGGCGGTCTTTCTTTGTGTGACTTAAGTGAATCTTAGGATGACTTTAAGTGAGGAAATTACATGCTAGGAAGACTTAAAAAGTGAGTGATGAAGTGATTCACTGTAACAGTGAATTAATTCACTGTACAGTGAATATAGCTCACTGTAAAGTGAGTTCTTTAAATGTTATTTTTGGTTAATTGTTATATTATGTGTTTCTTAATTGCTAAATGATGTTCTTATGTTTAAACTATGATTCCCAAATGAAAAGATGCATATTTCCAATAAAGTTCGTTTTCATGATTTTATGCATATAGCCATACTTAGTATATGTGGTTGTACTAATTCCGTGCTTTATTTTCTATCTATAGTCCTTGGTAAGTAAGGTGCTTTTGGAGAAGAAGACTTGGGCTTAGAAGGATCGTCCGAGTAGAAGAGTTGAAGTATGTCCTCATTTGACTCGAGGGCATATATATGTCATTTTATCTTTCTTTTATGAAGTATTGTAATAGACTTTATATTTCTATTTTCGTATGAAGTATGGGTCGTGTCCCAAAGTACTTTTGTGTCTTAAGACGATGAGATTGAGACTTAGCATTTCTATTACTTTTATATGAAAGAGGTTTTTAAAGACTATATTATGTTTTACTGAAAAGTTTTAATTCCGCACTACTTTTCACTATGTATATGCAATGAATGATATGAATGAGGCTTGTCTTAGAACTCTGAGAGTTCGACGACGCCGGTTGCAATCCGAGATTGCACCCTATCCTCTAGGGTATGGTTTCGGATTGTGACAGCTCCCGTCGCAAGAATAGAAACAATTCGAATATTGATAGCATATGCTGCTCATAGGGAATTCAAACTCTATCAAATGGACGTCAAAAGTGCCTTTCTAAATGGTTTCAAACTCTATGCCTTTCTAAATGGTTTCCTGCAACAAGAGGTATATGTCAAACAACCTCCCGGTTTTGAAAACCCCGAGTACCCTAAATACGTATACAAACTAAATAAATCACTTTACAGGCTGAAGCAAGCACCAAGAGCATGGTATGATTGATTGTCCACTTTCCTTCTCACACATGGGTACTCTAGAGGGAAAATTGATAATACATTGTTTCTTCGAAAACAAGGTGAAGATCTATTCATATTCGAGGTTTATGTAGATGATATTATATTTGGAGGAACTAATGACACACTTGGTGTTGAGTTTGCTCAACTAATGAGTAGCGAATTCGAGACGAGTATGTTGGGAGAACTAAATTTCTTTTTAGAACTCCAAATTAAACAGACCCCAGCAGATACATCAATTCATCAACAGAAATACATCAAAGAACTTCTGAAGAAATACGATATGAATGAAGCCAAAACAAATGACACACCCATTGGCACAACAACAAAGCTTGACAAAGATGAACCTGGTTCTCCAGTAAATGACACAAGATACAAAGGGATGATTGGATCACTCCTATATCTCACTGCTAGCAGACCTGATATTGTGTTTAGTGTTGGCCTATGTGCACGTTTTCAGTCTTGTCCTAAGGAATCTCACCTAAAAGTTGTCACAAGAATTCTGCGATATCTGAAAGGAACAGTGAACCTGGTCCTCTGGTATCCAACTGGAGATTCATTCGATCTAGTAGGGTTCGCTGATGCAGACTACACAGGTAATATGGTAGATAGAAAAAGCACCTCGGGAATGGCACACTTCTTAGGACCTTGCTTATTATCTTGGGCAACTAGAAAACAAAATTCAGTCGCCTTATCCACCGCTGAGGCAGAATACGTGGCAGCTGCTTCTTGTTGTGCCCAACTTCTTTGGATAAAACAGCAGCTTGAGGATTTCGGTATAAAAACTGGTTGTATTCCCGTCCGATGTGACAATACCAGTGCTATGAATATGGCTAAGAACTCGTTTCAACACAAGCGTACCAAACACATAGATATCCGACATCACTTCCTTCGGGATAATGTTGAAAAGGGGTTCATCATGATGACATTCTGCAAAACTGAGGACCAAATTGCTGATGTTTTCACTAAAACACTAGAAAGAGAACCATTCCAGAAAAATCGACTCTCTCTAGGACTCATTTTTCAAGACTGATTAGTCCAACAAGGCTATGACACAGGAGTACTGACTTACTAGGCCCTCAGGTATACATCTTCTCCCACATGATATGTTTACCATACAATACATTATATAGCTGACTTTGTCTATAGTCTAAAATACATAAGAACCTGGTCCATATCTTTTTTCTTCAACACAGTTCACTAGTGCGGGAAATATTAACTCAAAAGAACTATCTCTCTCCTCACCTTTTCATACGTCACCTGCCTTAGAAGAATGTCAAACCTTCAATTCGTATGTCTTTTCAATGTCAGCCCACCATAATTGCTAAAACGCTTCGAATACTCCATCTAAATAATCGTTCTCAATAACCTCGTCTTCCCAAAAGTGACCAACTCTTCATTTCTCTTTCACCCAAAAAAAACTCCCACCATGGCCAACCCTCTTGTCGCTTACTCTGACGACGAAAGCTCATTTGACTCAACACTAAAATCACCTAAAGCACAATCTCACGGGGAAGAAAATCACTCCACATCGTCTCCTCAAGATACACCTTCTGTCAAAACCCATGGCCTACCGTTATACGCGCCGGAAATCCTCTCACCTCCTCTCCGTCACCCCCAATCTCAGAAACCCCAAACCCTACTCACCCCATTTCATCTCCGCCATCACCCATTGAGACACCTCTTCCCACCACCCCTAACACTTCGGCTCCTCCACCACCATCTCCGAAACCCTTTTCCTCAACCACATCTGCTTCTCCCTTACCACCACCAACACACCCACTTGAACAAGACATTGATGATGTTCCTCTTAGTGTATTACATCCCCAGAAACCAAAATGACCTCGCAAACATATTGCAGTCAAACAAAACTGTCAGCGCAAGCCGGTGACTCGAAGTGCTCGTATGGCACAATTGACGGATGCTACGACATCCAGTGTGAAGCGTCTTCGTCTGGGTAAGTCTCCTGTTCATTCGTCTGTCTCTCCTGTAATTCTTGACTCTGAGTCTGATGACCGCTCTGAATCTAAACCTTCTGAAACCCCCCAGTCTAAATCAAAATTGTCAAAAAGGAACATGGAATAATTCCTCAAAATTAGGAAGAAAAAGTATTTTCAGACTAAATCTGTGCTTAGGGGTAGAACCTTTCACCCTGACATTCTTTCAATAGATATAGTCAAACATGTGTGTGAATACTACGCTTTCAGGGCTGGAAAGAGTTATTTCTTGATAATAAGATGATCTATGAACATGAGGTTGTCGAATTTTACACAAATTTAAGGGTGTTGGATGGGTATGTGGTGACATCGTCTGTGAAAGGGGTAGAGATAATTTTTTATCCTATTAGGCTTGGTGAGATTCTGCAAATACCATCTGCGGGTATTAATGATTATCATTGGATTTCTGATGAACATTCTGGTCTTCCGGACAAGTTTTCCCAAGGGCGGGTTACATCTAGGGCTCGGACAGTGTTAAAAGGGGTCATGGGACCAGTTCACAAGCTCTTATTTGAAATAGTGCATAAAGGAGTGTTACCTAGGTGTCATAAGAATCATATTGCTTCTTTACGCGACATGGGACTCATGAATTCTCTTGAGTGCAAAGAACATATCGATTGGCCAACACTTATTATCAAACACTTAGCTCGAAGCATTGATCCTCAACTTGGTTCTCATCAGTTGGCATTCAGTAATCTTCTCACCAAGGTGTTTACTGCATTTGAGGTGCCGCTAGGAGAAGGACGAAATTTAACTCGTGCAGACATGTTCACTCAATCTATTCTTGCTGATTGTGGTTTTCCCACTGAACCAGAGTAAGTCTCGAATGTCTCTCAACGGCCATCTGGTCCTGTTACTCAGTTGCTTAGAGAACTCAAAGTTGCAGCAGATAAGTGTGCTACTCTAGAAATTGAGAATCAAAGTATACGTGCTGAGCTTCGCACTTCTCATGTTGAGGTTGGTCGCCTGAAGGATCAATTAGTGCAACAGCAGATTGCCCACAATGCACTAGTGGACAGGGTTCTTGATATGCTTGCCTCTGCTTCATCCAATCCTTCAAAATCTAGCTAGTCTTCGTCCTAATCGTGCCTACTGTGTTTTTGGTTCTTGTGTTTTGGATATTGACTCTGTTTTGTTATTTTTTTGTGTTATTTGGATTGTATATTTTTGGGGGCTCAATTTGAGCTTAAAATAATGGTGTAATCTTAATATTCTGTTGGTGCTTATGTTTTTCACTCATTTGGTTGTTTGATTCTTTTTGATTTGTCAAAAGGGGGAAGTTGTATATTGCATTAGTTACACAGGTTTGCCATCATAAAAAAAGGGGAATATGATGGTTCTGAAGATTTTGAGTTTTGATGATAGACTTAAAAATGCATATACATACAGATCAAGGGTCAAGCAAAAACGTGTTGAAAGCCAAAGTTAGCAAAAACGTGTTGAAAGCCAAAGTTGAACATACAAACGTGTTGAAAGCCATTCTGTGTCGACGAAAGTACAAGTTGAAACAAATAAGGAAACTTGAACTCATATAAGTCAACTTTAATTGGGAAGTTGTGTAGGAAAAGGCTTGTATAATAAAAGGCAAAAATAGTATTCCTTGTTATACTACAATTGCAACTTCCTTACCTTATACGATAAGGACACAAGTTATCAGAAGCCTATAAAAAGACATCAAAAGCAGAAGAGAAAATCAAGACTTTTACATCCATCGAGAATCAAGAAAGCGAAAGTTATTCAATAGTAAAAGCATGTGAGTTCAAAAGCAAACTGTTACAGATTTTAAGAAGTTCTTGAGTTAGAAATTCTTGAGCGAGAAAATTGTTTTGATTCGTAGTTAGAGTCATTGTTTTAGTTTTGTTGTACAAGAAGTGGGTTTGGCTTCTTGTAGAGTCGAGTTTTGAGAGGTTTGTAACAAGAGGTGGGTTTGGCCTCTTGGAGAGTAGAGTTAGTTGATTATAGTTAATCGAGAGTTATCTTTGTGGTGAAGTTATCGGTTATTGACTTGTAATCGTAAACATCATATTTGAATAAATAAAACGAGGTTTTTCCTTCCTTGATTGAGGAAGGTTTTAACTTAAAGGTTCGTGCTCTGTTGTAGGCAAACTTACAAGAACTTGGTTCTTGTTTTAGGGGTAAGGTTTCTTAACCTTCTCTCTTTCTTATAACTAATAACACAAGTTTTGCAGGAAAAAGAAAAAAGTGGTAATCTTGGAGGGGTAGGGTGATGTTCAAACTCATTCTAGTCTAGTCATGTTATAGGCAATTTTTGTTCCCACAATTTTTCAGATTTGAAACTTGAAAAGACCAAGACCACAAGCCTTAAGGGGACAATGACTTTAATGTTATCCTATATAACTTTTAAAGGGAATTAAAGTAATGAAAAGATGTAATCCATAATTCCAATCCAAAGACTTGCCAAAAGGAAGTGAGAAAAAAGAGAGTCGAGGGGGAAAAAAGGTGGAAAAGCACATGATATTAATAATTAAAGAATGAGGCGACAAAGAGTTAAAACTATTAATGCTCAATATACAAATATATCCTTTTAAGTTAATGTTCTTTCAATATTGAGAATTCACGATAAATATTTAAATTTGTATAAAATTAAATAAATAAATATGAGTGTTGTATGTGGAATGTAGAGTGTTATGTTGGATATGTCATGTAAAGTACATATGTCTACTCATTCAATTTTATACAAGTTTAAGTATTTATTTGTGCACATTCAATTTGAAGGATATATATAAGTGACAACTGATGTCAAGTTAAAAGACACGTTTATATATTATGTCCTAAATTAACAATGGTAAGTTATCAATGTAGGTTCTAGTGGAATGATTGAAATATCTCTCCCTTAATCAGAGATCTTTAATTTGAATCTCTTAAAATGAAAAAAAAAAATCTTATTAAATTTAACTATGCCCAATATAACTATCTAACAAAAAATGAAAATAATAAAAAAAATAATTATTTTAAAAAAAAAAAGCAGAAAAGGATATGTTATTTGTTATATATATATATATATATATATATATATATATATATATATATATATATATTCAAGTACAGATCATACTTCCATAGAAGGACTTTTTTCTTATCTCTTCGAAAGTGTAGTAATTAGGTCTTCGACTCTTTTGGTTTGGAGTAGACATTTGTTGGTCCCTTTTTCCACTTCCTATCCTTTCTCTTTTTAATTCCTCCATATTGTTAAAAATATTTATTAATTTATATTAAAATATAATTAATTAAATATTTTTCGTTTTGCTATTAAAATTAATTTATTTAAAAGTATAACTACCATAAACTTGCAAAAAAGAATCTCTATTATTAATCTTGATATTGATGGATAAAATACATAAATAAAGTATATTAAAGAATTTAAAAGAAAGAGTTATTTATGATTTCAGAACATGTAAAGAAGAAAGTAGATAGGTAATATAAAAAGGAAGGAGTATTATTCATTCCCTACTAATTTATGTCATAGTATTTGATTGAGCATAAAATTTATGAAAATATACTTCAAAATATGTATAAATATGAGTAAATATTAACATTTTATATGAAGTATAAAATGAGAAGTTCAGAAATTACTCATTTTTTCCTTATATATATATATATATATATATCGAATTTGGAGAGTCAAATTTTAAAATATGATTAATTATGATTTTGAACGTTAAATTTTTAAATTTGTTAATAAAATTTACAAATTTAAATTTATATAAAATAATTATTAGACATAATAATTAATAATTTTACAACATGTGAGAGATTATTATTCAAAGAAAACTTGTTGGCCTATCAAAATTCTTACACCAAACGTATAAATTTGGACGAAATAAATAAATTATTGTTACTTCATTTTAAAGAAAAGAAGGATGTATGATATTTTCTTTACGACAAACAAAAACGAAATATACATGTGATTTGGTGACAGAGAAATTACGCTCTCTAGTACATATTAGCTAAGCGAATTTAAAATTTAAACTTGAAATTAAATTGATACGTACGTTAATCCTTTTATTCTTTGGGCAAGTAAAAAATATTATATTAGTAGTTAATATGTCTCATTGTATAATAGTGATAAATTTGTTTGTTTGCTATTATAGTTTGGAAGAGGAAGGATACTAATAGTCTAATACTATTACAATATGGGATACGATATAATTACTGGCCTTTCGGTCTAACAAAAAAAAAGTATCGATTTTATCTGATTCTCTTTAAAATAAATAAATGTGGACTTTTATAATGATAGGGTCGTCATTACTAATTAAAGAACATCTCGTTACTTGCTAATAGAGATTGAAGTTTTGTGTTAGAAATATACAATTCCTTTGGGTCTTTGATTTTCATTCATTGCTTTTGTAATAAATAATCGCATATTTTTATACACTATATCAAACGATTCTGTACGACTGAAAACGAAGTTGGCTATTGGGGTAGTATATATTGATGAAAGGAGTAATGGTCCACTAATTAATTAATTAGGGAGTAAATAATATTATATGGGCACAAACACAACACACTAGTTGTGTGGTCAGTCCTTTCATCTATTTTTCTTCTGTGCGATGTGAAGGCAACACGTCATCATTCTATCTGTTGTTGACCTTCTTTCTTTGTCTTCACTCCTACTTTTTTCTTCTATAATAAACAATCCAATTATAAAAATAAATAAAAAAAGTAAAAATTATATATATATTTACTTCTTAATATTTTGAACTCTTTTAATGAATTGTATGGGCTCAGGCCATGCATCCAATGCCATTTAGTAGTCCAAAAAAATCAACGAGACATGAAAATAGGACATCAAAGTGTGACTGACTAGTCTATTTGTTAGTGTGGGCGACTCAATAAACCAAAATTTGAAGGAGAAAGCAAATGGCATGCAACATTTAGAAAAAAAAATCAATCAAATTGAGAAAAAAAATGGTCCATTATGAACTGGAAAGATAAAGTTCTCACTTGTAAGTATGGAACCATAAAAAGACAAAAAATGAAAAAGTTAGCGTTCAGTTGAATTTGATCATCAACAAACCCTTCATGATATATCATTTGATAATGTCTAACATCCTACCTATAGCAATCAATGTCTACAAATAGGTGGGTGGTCTGGTCAGAGTCATGATCGAACATGATGCTTTCTTGATAGACTTAGTTAAGAAACACTAATAAAATTATATATGTCTATGCTAGTAACTAAAACTTTTAACATGGTATATGACAATCACTTGATCCTAACTAATAGTATCGAATCCTAACTTAATCATAATAAAGCCAAAACAGAAAAAGGTCATTCGGTGAGTTGAATTTGATGATGAATTTATAATAACTCTTTACCTAAAAAATGGAAAGGTATTGTACGTAGATTGTAGAAATGAATGAGGACCATATATGAGAGCCTTTGATTTAGACACATTTAAAATTGCATCACGTGGTCCACTTCCAAGACTTTATGGATGGACGTATCTTTTGTCTTGTTGCTTTGCTTAACTTATCTATATTCCATGCATGCTTCATATATTTGTACAACAAGCTAACATCATGCATCCTTATTTACATGAGTTTAAATTTGAGGCACATTCTTTGGGATACCTTATCACATTATTCATATCATAATGATGGAATAAGTTATCTCATATACATGGTGGAATAACTTATTCTCAATCAAACGATCCTAGTTCCTAATTTACCTTTATCATTAATTATAGTTATTTTCATATTATATTTTTCAAGACATTGTATTAATTATATTCAAAGGGGTGATGTAGTAAAATTACACTTCTATTTATAGTTACTTAAGGAGTGTGCCAAGTCAATAATGGACAATGTTGGACAAAGGGAGTAGTACTACATAAATTTAATATTTTAAACAAAAAATTTAGATATTCAAAAAATTATACAAAAAGTATTATAAATTCCAATTTTTTTGCCTATCAATATGATGAAAAATTACATCGTAAAATATTAGTCAAATTTATTATTATTTGACTCTAAAAAAAGAAATAATGACAATTAAAAATGAACGAAAATAGTAATCCTTTTATCGGAAACTCGTATTCAACTTGGGACGAATTATGAGTCCAAGTGTGAATTGTGAATTATTATACAAAATGTATAATCATTTGGGGCTATGTGGGGATTGCCTTGAGAGCTATGTGAAGGATTGCCTTCGAGGCTATGTGTGGCTATCCACAAGATCACAACAATCAATTATTTTGTTGGTAGAAAGCAATTTAATTATACTATTATTATATTTTTAAATCTTAACAAAATAATAGCTTGTTAAGGTTTCTATATTATCCTCGTAAATAATTGAAAAAATAGACTTTCAATGATTTTGCAAAGAGCTATCGATATTAGGGTGTAAATCATTGAAAATGATAGGATAAGACGTAAAGAGTGTATACATATTAGGGGTGAAAATAGCAAATTGCTCAAATAAAGAGGACTTTGAAAACTTGTGGACTGAAATTAAAGTTATGTCAATGTATCAAAATGATCTTTAAGTTGAAAATAAAATGTCAGCAAAAAAGAAGAAGAAAGAAATAAGTCATTTCTTTTCAAATAGACTAAAAAGAAAAGTATGTTATTCTATTTTGGGAAAATGCACAAGTACCCCTCTAAATTATAATCGAAATCTCAGAGACACAACTTGACTAAACTAATGTTCTATTACCCCCTGATTTTTTATTATTTTTTTGTAATTTTGTGCACCTTTTTTGCTTACGTGGCATTCAAATATCTCTCACGCGCCTTAATTGTGTGAAGTCATGGAGTATGCCACGTAAGACAAAAAGTGTACAAAATTACAAAAAAATTAAGTTCGGGAGTAATAGGACCTCAGTTTAATTAATGTGTGTCTTTGAAATTTCAGTCATAGTCCAGGGGTACTTGTATATTTTCCCTTCTTTTTTAAACAAAAGGAGTGATATATTTTTGGTATAGTTTTCTTTGTCTATGAATTATCATCGACATAGTTTGAAAGTATAAGATTCTGCATGACGTTCTGATTCTTTGGACCAAACAAACATAGATAAGTGTGGCTGTGAATTACGTTTCATATGTTACAATTTCAGTTATGTTGTTTCAATTATCAACCGCCTTACATACTATATACATCGTTTTAAACGGACCGGACGTCCCCGTTTTGAGAGAAAGAAATCAAAGACAAAATTTACTTAATTGACACAAAAATAAATTATCCCTATGGTATAACCAAACGATTTAGTAATTCTAACTCAAACTTTGTGTCTACGTATATATAGGAACAATTACAATATAAATGTAAAAATAAAATGAATTCAATTACTCAAATGAATTATGATAAAATTTGGAACTCAAAACTCTTAAAACATTGGATGAGGCAAAGCTATAGGGTCACATCACTAGAGAAGAAATACAATTTAATAAATTATCTACTCTTTTAGGACCACTTTAAGGACCATGACCCTACACTTAATTGAGCTTAATATGTCAACAAAGACTTGGACTTCCTGGCATTGGATTCCAAATGTTGTCCACTTACTTTGGAAAATTACAACTTACCTTCAAATCATGGTTTCATTATTTAAGAGTACAATTTATCTCTTATGCCTTTCTCTTCATTTTTTACTTCACTAATGATAAATTGTCCACTAGTTCTAAAAGAGACTCAATATATGAAGTTAGTTATAATATGTTAGCATAGATTCTGCATGATTTTTTGTTAGGACATGGGCTTTTCTTTCTTAATTAGAAGGACCCATAATAATGTCACTACACTTAATTACCTAGTGGCTAGTAATATTACAATCAAATTATTTACAAGGAAATAAAAAAAAAATCTTTATAATATACATTAATTAGTAGCCTAGGGAAATAATATACCCTCTCCTTTCACACTTTTTACTTGTTTATTTTAGATTTTTACCAGCCTCATAAGAAACAATGTTTGATATGAAGATTTCACTATCATACTCATAGTAATTGAGGTTCAGTATTAAATTTTGAAAAAATAATTTGAAAAATAAGTAATCAATGCTAAAAATGAAATATAAATAACAATTATTTTTTCTTAAGTGTAATATTAATTGTTTGGGACCAAGTCAGCATCATTTTTTTTCTAAAAGGCCCCACTCCAATAAGAATATCCACCTTATAAGTAACTTCCTTTTCTTTTCAACTACTAATGTGATTTTTTTCCCCTAACACCCCAACAATCTACTAGCTAAATTAAGTTCTACATGACTCATCTTTAAATTCATGAAGTAATTTGAAAATTAAGTGAATGTCATTAGTATCAATTAAAGTATTTATGATCATTCGATCCCACTGTCTTCTTCTTGTGTATGCTCTTTTTAAGCTATAAATAAAAGTAACAAATCAAAATCACGAGTAAACAAAGACACTAAATCAGACACCCTTCCCAATATACTGATACACACACCATCAATTCATCATTTCGGTATAACACTAAGTTAGGCTCCACACTATGTTATTCTTCTTTTTATAAAAATATGTCACAAAAATTAAAATGAAAAAAAAAACACTTGTGAGTAGTAAATCATCAATTACTGCAGGTAGTGTTGGCTGTGGGGGATATGACTTGTATAAAACAAGAAATGAACAAGGACAAATTAGTACTGCCTTCCTTCCTTCCTTCATTACATTACAATAAATTAAAAGCCACAGAAAATGGGCACTCACTTTGAGGCAATCTTTGTAATGATCTTAACATCATTTTCTTTCCCTTCTTTAAGCTCATTCATTGCAGGTTTGATGTCCTATAGTTGGTGTGTCTTTAATTACTTCCTCACATTTTCTTTATTTGTTCATACGGCCTTCGTCCCATATTAAATAGACATTTATTAAAAATAATTGTTTCATATTTCTTGATTAGTATTGAATAAAAATAATTTTTTTTTTAATTATTTTACCCTACAATTATTACGGTCTTTGAAAATTCAAACAAATTTTGAAATTCATAAATTTCTTTTTTTTAATATGCTAATTAATATGAATAAATAGCAAAATAGTAAAATTAATCAATTTATTAATGATTTTTTTAATCATTGTGAAAATAAAAGGCGTCCATCTAATATAGGACAGATGGAGTATTGAATTAAACATATGTTTGATGTACTTTTTTGTTCATTTCTAGTTGTCTAGCACTTTTTATATATATATATATATATATATATATATATATATATATATATATATATATATATATATATATATATATATATATGAGGAGAGTATTACAATTTGAGGAATCAAATCATCACCGTAAGATGAGAATTCAACTGAGTTACAAAGATTTTTCAATTCAATGCTTTATTAATTATATATATATAGTAATATATCAATCATTGTTATTTACTAATTGGTAAAATTGAACTAACAGACACAATGTCATGTTTTTTTTGTTTTTTTTTCTTAATGCAAATATTGGGTAATAATGATATATATATATATATATATATATATATATATATATATATATATATATATATATATATATATATGAGGAGAGTATTACAATTTGAGGAATCAAATCATCACCGTAAGATGAGAATTCAACTGAGTTACAAAGATTTTTCAATTCAATGCTTTATTAATTATTTCATTAATTCATTTTTACTTGTCTATTATATCAAAATTAAATGTTCACTTTAACTTATTCAGCTTGAACCAAAAAAAATATGTAGTTTACTTCTTAATTTATCTTTATTTATTAATTGATAGTAAAGTTATTCAAATTAAAATCAAACTTAACCTAACTCGAATAAAAATTTATTATTTTATCGATAATAAATTATTGATTTGACGGTTTGATGACAATATTAATTTTATCTTTTATTGAATTACCAAATTCGTAATAATTTAGAATTTTTCTTTAATGGAGTAATTGATAACCCCATAACAGCTGAGGATGAATCTTGTAAGTTCATTATGTTTTTACAATTCAAGTTGTGCAGATAATACAAAATAAGTTGGTTCTTTTTGTATAAGATGTTATGTTTGTTATTTTTACTTGCAATTAATCTATGTAATATCAGGTGCATTGTGTAATTAATTATTTTTCAAATTGGTAGATCATATTCAATTCAAAAAACATGATTTGCGCAAATTACTTGATAATTCTTGAAATACCCTATTAGATTATGTTTATCATATTGTGTATAAACGATTGCCAATAATTGTATTTTTAATAGGAATTTTTTCAGTGCTAACTTGAAATTTGGATGACGGAATAAGCCGTCCTTAAAAAAGCGAACAACTGATCTTTTTGATAAATTCAAAACAATTGTTCAATCTAACACACCATTGATGAACTCTAGGGAAGAAGAAGAGAGAAATTTTATTTCAACACAATGAAGAAAATGCTTAACCAACTCAATACAATGGAACAGTGATATATATACACTGTTCATTCTTAACCGACTTAACAACTTTGCCTAAATTCCTTAACTACCCCTAACTAACTTTATCTACATTATCAAGTAATCCCTATTTCATTACTCCCCCTCAAGCTGGTGGGTGTAAATACATTCAGCACACCAAGCTTGCCTACTAAACATTCATGTTGTAATCTAGGCAGCCCCTTGGTTAGAATATCTGCAAGTTGTTCCTTAGAGCCCACATGTTCTGTCTTCATAATACCTTCTTGAATTTTCTGTCTTATAAAATGGCAATCGATTTCAATATGCTTTGTTCTCTCATGGAACACTGGGTTGGCTGCTATTTGCAAAGCTGCCTTACTATCACTATACACCACAGCTGGTTGTTCCACCTCTTTTCCCAGTTCCTTTAATAGAGCAATTATCCATACTAGTTCTGAGACTGCATTAGTCATACTTCTGTACTCAGCCTCTGCTGAACTTCTAGAAACTACATTTTGCTTCTTAGATTTCCATGACAATAATGTCTCACCATGTTTAACTATAAATCCTGATACTGATCTTCTTGTATTTGGACATGATGCCAAGTCTGCATCACAATACACACTTAGTTTGTTTGAGCTTTTGCTGCTTAACAAAATTCCAAGTCCTGGTTCTCTTTTAATGTATCTCATCACTCTCAAAGCTGCTTCCCAATGTGACTTCTTTGGATTTTGTAAGAATTGGCTGAGTGTTTGAACTGAGTAAGCAATATCCAGCCTTGTCATAGTCAAATATAACATCTTCCCCACCAACCTTTGATACAATTCTCTATCTTCAAAAGGTTCATCATTCTGCTCTCCTGTGACACAATCTAATTCTTGAGTTGTCAGTTTCATATTGGCTTCAAGAGGAGTCCAAGCTGGCTTAGCACCTCCTAATCCTAAATCTGAAATGATCTCCAAAGCATACTTTCTCTGATTCATCAAAATACCTTTTGCTGATCTGCTAAATTCCATCCCAAGAAAATTTTTTAATTCACCAAGATCCTTGATCTTGAATGCCTTGTGCAAGACAACTTTTGTATGTTCTATAAGACCCAAACTGCTTCCTGTTACTAACATATCATCAACATATACTAGGATCACCACTATGTCTGAACCTGTCTTTTTAATGAACAATGAATGGTCTAAACTGCTCTGGATAAAAGCAGACTCTAACAATGCTTCACTTAGCTTCAAATTCCATTGCCTGCTTGCTTGTTTAAGTCCATAGAGGGATTTGACAAGTCTGCATACAAGTCCAGACTCCCCCTGACTGACAAAACCCTCTGGTAATTGCATGTATACTTCATCATGAAGATCACCTTGCAAGAAGGCATTATAAACATCCAACTGATGGACAAACCAATTGTATTGTGCTGCTAAAGAAAGAACAGTCCGAACAGTGGCTATTTTAACCACTGGAGAAAAGGTTTCATGAAAATCAAGCCCCTCCTTTTGAGTGTAGCCTTTTGCAACCAATCTAGCTTTAAACCTCTCAACATCACCATTAGCCTTTAGCTTGACTTTATATATTCACTTACATCCAATAGGAATTTTACCCTTGGGAAGAGGTACCAAATCCCAAGTGTGATTATCATGGAGAGCATGTAGTTCAGCTTGCATGGCTTCCAACCATCTGTTATCTAGAATAGCCTCCTTATAAGATGTCGGCTCAATAACTGCAGAAAAAGCCTGCAAATATGTTTGATAAGTGGGAGATAGATGATCATAGGAAATGGAAGCAGCAATAGGATACAAAACATTTCCAGCAGAAGGATTGGAAACATAGTCTGTCAGCCAAAGTGGTTGTTTGGAGAGCCTAGAAGACCTTCTAAGAGGTTGAGAAATAACAGAAGGAACTGAAACTGGAGCAGAAGCATCTATAGGATATGGAGCAGGAGTAATAGGAAGTAAACTCTGAGAAGAACTATGAGGTAAATCATCAGGAGGTTGAGTAGTAACATCAGTAAAATATTCATCATGTAAGGATGGTGCAGGATAATGAGAAAATATATGAGAAGGAGGTTCAGACACTTTGGGAAAATGTTGGAATAGGAATTGTTCCTCATGAAACACCACATCTCTATTAATAAAAAACCTCTGTTGTTGCAGATCATAACAAACATAACCCTTGGTAACATTGGAGTAACCCATAAACACTGCCTTGATTGCTCTGGGAGCAAATTTATCAGTTCGAGGTAGTACACTAGCAAAACAAAGACAACCAAGAGTTCGTAAATGAGTAATGCAAGGCTTCTTTCCAAAAAACAATTCATAAGGTGACTTCCCTTCGAGATTAAGTGAAGGCAATCTGTTGATTATATAAGCTGCAGTAAGGATACAATGACCCCAAAACTGAATAGGAATATGTCCTTGGAACCTTAATGCTCTAGCAACCTCAAGAAGGTGCCTGTGCTTCCTCTCAGCAACCCCATTTTGTTGAGGTGTGTGAGCACATGTCTTATAATGAATAATCCCCAAATCTTTAAATAGATCTTGCAGAGAATTATTAATAAACTCCCCTCCATTATCTGTCCTCACACCTTTAACAGATGTATGGAATTGAGTATCAATCATTTTAAAGAATTGTCTAAGAGTCGCAACACATCACTCTTGAATTTCAATAGAAATACCCATACAGTTCTGGAGAAATCATCAACAATAGTAAGAAAAAACTTATTTCCATCAAAGGTTGGAGTATTATAGGGACCCCATACATCCAAATGTAACAAAGTAAACCTCTCAGTAGATCTAGTACTACTATTATGAAAAGGAAGTCTAGTATGTTTGGCAAGAGGACATATTTCACAATCACTCAAAACTGTTTTACAATCATCAAATGTATACCCTAACAGATTCTTTATAGATCCTATTGAAGCATGTGCAAGTCTTTTATGCCACAACATAATGTTTTTCTTGTCATCATGAGCAGCAAAGCTTTTAATATTGTCATGAACTCCAGAGTTGGAAAAACTTTGTTGCTGAACCATAAAATAAAGGCCATCATCCTCTTTACCAATCCCCTTCAGTTTCCTAGTTGTAAGGTCCTGGAATAAACAGAATCCAGGATAGAATGACACAAAACAGTTGAGTTCCTTTGTAACCTTTGATATAGACAGAAGATTATAATGAAACTCCGGCACAAACAAAACATCATGTAACTCTTTTGTTTCTGTGAATTTACAAGTACCAGTATGAGTTATCAAGGTCACACCTCCATTTGGTAAATGTACTTTGCTATTTTGATCCGTCTTAACAGTATGCACATTATGTAATAAATCTAAATTAGAGATCATGTGATTTGTTGCTCCACTATCTATGATCCATTTCAAACCTGTAGACATAGGATTTTGGACCATACCTGCCATGTTAGCCATTGCATTAGCAGTAGAAGCATTCCCATCGAGCATCTTCATGATATGTCCATGCTGATCTGTAGTCAGTTGAGGTGCTCTTTGCAGATTTTCAGGAACTAAAGAATCCATGCCTTTACCTCTAGCACTAGCACCTTCAGCTTGAACATTGTAAGCATTATTATTATTTCCAGCTCCCTTCTTTTTAAATTTCCTATCAGGTGGATATCCATGAAGTCTGAAACAATTACCCTCCACATGACCTTGCATATTGCAGTAATCACATTTCAGATCCCAATTTTTCTTCCCCTTATTATAGTATGTAGGCTGCGGCTGTGATGTTGAATCCTTATTGTAATTTTGTGGAACTGTTCCCCTGTTGTATTTATGAAACGTCCCCTTCCCTGCCATGAGAGCTGCCAGATCTATACCTTCACCACTTAAAGAAGAAGATGCCATAGATCTCTGACTCTCTCGTTCAACAAGCATGGCATATGCCTTGTTGATGTTAGGAGTGGGCTCAATCATTAAGATTTGACTACGTGATTGATCATAGTTCTCATTTAAACCCATTAGGAATTGCATTAGCTTTTGTCTTTCCAAATGCATAGAAAAATCTTTTGAATTAGGGCATTGACAAGAAGGTGGTATGATGCTTGCAAATTCATCCCATAAATTCCGTAGCTTAGAAAAGTATGTAGGAATACAATCGTTACCTTGTACAGTCATAGCTATAGCTTTATGCAATTGATAAATCCGAGATGCATTTACCTTGTCAAAACGCTCCCGGAGATCTTCCCAGACTGCTCTTGCACTAGTTGTATAAACTATGCCTGTGTGTAATTCCTGAGTCACAGAAACAGTGGTGTCAGAAGGGTGCAGAAACAGTGCGTGATTATGATCAAACTTATTCGTCACCATTGACGAAGCTAGACGAAGCTTGAGTTCACACAATTAACTGCAATAAACCTCACAATTGTAGGTGTAAAGCTCTGATACCATGATAAAATTCAAAACAATTGTTCAATCTAACACACCATTGATGAACTCTAGGGAAGAAGAAGAGAGAAATTTTATTTCAACACAATGAAGAAAATGCTTAACCAACTCAATACAATGGAACAGTGATATATATACACTGTTCATTCTTAACCGACTTAACAACTTTGCCTAAATTCCTTAACTACCCCTAACTAACTTTATCTACATTATCAAGTAATCCCTATTTCATTACTTTTCTGGTCCTTTGAAATCAGTAGATAGAATTACTACTAGAAATTATGAAATTAGTACAATTGTTTTAAATACTCCCTAGCTATTACATCGCTAAAAACATATCAGGTAATTGAATCTTCTTATAAAATATTGTTAATTCATAGCTAAGTGAATTTTAATATGAAATCTTTGTTGTTTAGCTACGCAATTTTATCGATCACAAGTTTCTTATTTTCTATTAGTGAATACAAAGACCCATCACGATTGAAGCTTGACTCTAGCCAATAAACTAGCAATAAGCTTGACTACAAGTCTACAATGAATCCCTTGTAAACTGGGAATAAAAAAACTTAGCCACTAAACAGGATCAAATTAGGAGTGACAATTTCAGCCCGTATAAGTTAAATGAAATTATTATTTTCATATTGGATCACTCGTATTTTTTTAAATGGGTAAATATGAACTTCAACCTATTTAAGTACATACAAATATAAACAAAATGAATAAATATGAGAATTCATATATATATCCATATATCACTCTCTTATCATAAAAATCCCTAATGTCACTATTTGTTTTTGAAAATAAAATATAAAGATTGGGGGTGGCGTTTTTATAAAAAACTTTTTTTTTTGTGTGTGTGTGGGGGGCGTGGGGGGTGGGGGGTGAGGGGTTGGAAAAAAACTAAGATTTAATTTTTTTGAGAAAATGTTATTGTTTTTTTTTTTTTTTTTTTTGGGGGGGGAGGGGAGGGGTCGGGGGGGGGGGGGTTACAGTTGGCAAAAATAGTTTTTATTTTTTGGGGGGTGGGGGCAGGTGGGGGTGGCGGGGAAGGGGTAGGGGGTTGCCAATTTTTTACAAAAGAAGTATTTTTTTTTTTTTGGAGGTGGGGAGGTGGAGGGTGGGATCGTAGAGGTTGAGGTATTAACAACTTAATTTTGATTTAATATATTTTGACTTTAGGAGATTAAAGTGAACTAAAACCATTTTAACTAAATCATATTTGACCAATGCATATTTAATACATTCAAATTCGATTCAATCCACCCATTTATCATCCCATACTAGATATGTTAAAAAATAGGGATAATTGTATATAATAGCAAACTAATAACCTAAAATAAATAGAGTAGCTAGGGTTTGATTTAATTGCGCTCCATAGCAAACGTTTGCAAAAAATTGCCAGGCGCCTCTCTCCCAAAATATCTCGCTCGCCACTCTCCTCCAATCTCTCGCTCGCTTACTCAGTTTTTATACAAACACAAGTGTATAAAAATTGTTTCTAATTGTATAAAGCAAAGAAAATTGTATAAATACATATATTTTTGTTCCCCTCTCTCCCCTCTTCCAGATCTCGCTCGCCACTCTCCCAAATCTCGCTCGCCACCCTCGCCTTACTCACTTATACAAGCAGAAGTGAAATGTATAAATTGCATTTCTATTTGTATAAAGCGTGAGAAAATTGTATATACACATGCAAGTACATATATTTTCGTCCTATACACTTATAGTTATACAATAAAAATATTCTCATGCCCAGTTTCTTTTGCCTTTCTCTCTTTCTCGTTTTATACAATTTTTAAATTGTATCTAATTTATCTCTTTCTCGTTTTATACAATTCGATTCAATTGTATATTCCTTGTCAAGTCTCTTTTGTCTTTCTCTCTTTCTCATTTTATACAAATTCAAATTGTATATAATCGTTCTATACACTTATAATAATACAATTCGTTTTATACACTTCATTTTTATACAGTTCTCTGCCCAAGTGTCTTTCTCTTTCTCATTTTATACACTTCGTTTTATACAATTTGCTTCAACTGTATATGTATAGCGAATTATACAGTTTCTATGTTTGCTATGGAGCGCAATTATGCAAATTTTGCTATAGCATACAAATATAAATTTTTTATTTGCTATATGTGAAAGTTGCCCTAAAAAATACGGTAATAAACAACATTTCATGAAATAACGTGCAAGACTTAATAGCGTTTTCAATTAAGAATCGGCCCAATTTCATAGCAGGTCTTGGGCCCAAGTTCCAAGTCCAATATTTCTACCAAGGAATCAAAAGCCCAAATAGGATAGCACCTACTAGGAAAAATTAGGGAAGCCTATATAAATTTCATTAGTTTAGGAGCTATTATTTAGATATATTCTACTTTGTAATATTATGAAGTTTACAAGATTTTGGTGCATCCAAATATGTTCATATACGTCCAGATATATGGAGTCAAAATTAGGTGTAACTTATTCAATATACACTGTTTCCAAGTGGATTCACAAGTATAATTTCACCCGCATCCCTCCCATCATGTCTGTCACTCTCCTATGTATTTGGTATCCCAGATACATGCGAATCACACCATATACATACAAATGCATATATTTAGTGTGTATCTTTGATTCAAATGTATCTGGATATATATCAAATCTCGCTCGCTTTTCTCCCATCTTGCTCGCCTCTCTTCCTATTTTAATGTATCAACTAGAAAAATTATATGTACCTAGGTGTATCTTCCTCAATATATGATAGAAAACTCTTAATTTATAGTAAGATACATAATATTTTAAAAAAAAATAATAATAATAGTATATATGGTGGTAGAGTATATCTAATTATCTGGTTGCTCCTATAAATAAACTAACACCCAAAAGTTGCTCCAATAAATACCTAACACCCAAAAGTAAGCCCCTATATTTAAGAAAATTATATAGCACCAGTTTGAGGTTTTATGGCAAAAATCAACAGCTACAAATATAATTAGCCAGAGATATTGTATATAAGTGTACCCACTTATTAAGTGTGTAGATTAATTATATGTTGCTTAAAAGGACTCATGGCCAATAGATGTTCAAGTAACAGTGATTTGGAAATGTATTAGTTATGTTCCAAACACTATCGATAAAACATGAAGATGCATTTTTAGATATATTATCCAAAAGAATCTAACACAACATTCAAATTTAGTGACTAAAAATACAAAGTAAACTTAAAACCATGTATACCGAAAATTATGTAATTATATGATTTAAGATATTATAATTTTTAAAAATTCTTATCATTTGGATTAATTACAAAAATCCTTTTTTAATATCCGGATACATCAGTCCATTTCGATCAGATACATTGCAACTTTGTTGTGTACGATGTATCTGGTACAAATGTTATTGTAGAATACATAACCTCAATTATTTCAAACCTAAACTAATATGAATATGATTTATAGTTATGTATCTAATAAATAACTTATATATCTAATACATAACTGATGTATCTTTTGCTATGTATCTGGCAAAGAAATAATGTATCCGCGAGTTTTGAAAAATCCAGAATTATTGTAATTTAGATAGCTTTCTATATAGGATACAATTAGCGCCCAAATTATTAAAGTTTTTGTACTGTATTCCAAGAGACAAGAAAACATCTTTGATTACGATTAAAAGGAACAATCTCAAATAGACCAAGATCCAATTTTGGGTCATTTCTTGATGAACATGATCTGTCATAATCTCTTCGACCCCTTCATTTATGTGCCAGAATAGAGAGAGATTTGGTAGGAAAATTATACACACCATTGCTTCCCTGTTTTTGAAGATTACAATGAGATGATGGGAAATTTAGCAAAACAACAACGTTTTAGTCTTTAGGGGACTCCTTAACAACATTTTAACTATTTAGTAAAAATAGCAATGTTTTAATTTGTTAACATGAGGAGCTATGTATTATTATTATTATTATTATTATTATTATTATTATTATTATTATTATTATTATTATTATTATTATTTAAGAGAATATGTATATTTAATATTAAAAATTAGAGGAAAATGGAAATTAAAGCATCAAAAAGGTAAAAACAATTTTCATAATTCTTCAGTTACATTTGAAAAGCTGAATTTTTGTCATTTATTGAGTTGAGCGTTTTTTTTTCTCGTTTGTTCTTAATAATTCCAAAAAAAAATTGCAAACAAAGTTGTCTTCTTAATTATTTAATTGGTAAAATTGCTAGATTCTTCTATTTGAATTCGGCAAATAGAATCAAATACGAAAATATTCTTAAAGCGGAAATTTTTGAACTCCACTACTACAATTTCGTGAATCAGGTATTTTTTTTATGTTGTTTATTTTGAATAAGTGAAATCTTTGTATGATTTGAAACTTTTATTGAAAGTTCGACGCCAATTCCATTGACATCAATAAAATACCTCTGAACACGATGAGGAACAAACATATGATTGTATCCAATTATATGATGTATAAGGCTTGAAAAGTGATTGATTCTGTTTAGTCTCATATTTGGTATCTATTTTTGTTTATTTCTTATTGTTTTTGTCTGTGTCAAATTTTGTTTAATGTAAATATTAATAATATGAAATTATATATTCAAGTGTTAATTTACAAGTCTTAATCATCAATCACGAATTTTGCAAATTGTGTTTAGTCCTTGTGCAGTTTATTTGAAAGTATTGTTTTGATCGAGCTCTATGCTGCTATAGTTTATGAATCTTTGCTACATATTTTTCTTACCAAAAAGCCTATATGATGCTTGTGGTAAGTGTAGGCTTTGTTATATTGTGTGGTTATGACATTCAAAATGCACTATACTTCATATTCATTTAAAGTTTTTGTATCTTTAGCTCTACACCCTTTAAGCATGGCCAGAAGCAGATACATAATGAGAGGGAAACAAGCATCTTCTTTGTGCGTCTTGCTCAAGTATTGCAAGTGGTGTACTCAAAGCCAACTTTGGCAGTGTACTTTACTATATGTTAGAAGTTTACTTGCAAAAAATATACTTCTACCAACAGAACTTTGATACTAAAACTTAAAAATAACTGTAATGGTTATGTTTGTGACTCATATAAGTTCACACATACAATTTAGATAGAATAAATATAATATAGATTAATACCATTGATATGAATACATTTCGAGAGAAAACGTATACTAATAAAATTGTATGCATTCAAATGTTTTAAATGGATGTAATCCTGTTGTTTGGGATACACCCAAATATTGAATACATCATGAATTTTTGTAATATAAACTTATGTAGAGAAATAGTATGTACAATTTTAAATTCAACTAATAATAATATAACAACACTTGATATTAAAATATAAATACAATTAAGTTTGAATACAAGTAACTGTATTGGTTATGTTTGTGACTTAAACAAGTTTACACATACAATTTAGATAGAAAAAATATAATATAGATTAATACCATGGATATGAATACATTTCGAGAGAAAACGTATACCAATAAAATTGTATGCATTCAAATGTTTCAAATGAATGTAATCCTGTTGTTTGGGATACACCCAAATATTGAAATACATCATGAATTTTTGTAATATAAACTTATGTAGAGAAATAGTATTTACAAATTTAAATTCAACTAATAATAATATAACACCACTTGATATTAAAATATAAATACAAATAGGTTTAAATACAAGTTACTGTGTTGGTTATGTTTGTGAATCATACAAATTCACATATTCAACTTAAAGTACATAAACTTTTAAATACAACAAATATAATATAGATTAATAACATGGATACGACTACATTTTGAGAGAAACCATATACAAAGAGTTCTATGTTATTATATAAAATAGAGGGCATTAGAATTTCACAAACTATTCAACCCTAATAAGATATAAAATAAAACATCATTAACTATACAATACGCGGTGCATTCCTACATGAACGCCTATTGTGCCCTTTAAACCCACAAGTACTGCAAGAATTCTTTCTCTTCTTCCCATATAGCTCGATATACGCCTTGTCACGATACTTCTTGGATGGCCTTCCAGGTAGCTTTTTGTGTTTTGGAGGCCGCACTATATCGTCCTTAATATACCCAGGTATATTCCACTCGTTAAAACGGCTCACGCGTCCGAACATGGTATTTCATCCATCTGAAACCTCTTGCAAGTACAAAATTTATTTTCCAGACAAACAATATAGGTTCTACCTTCGTGATGAACACTGTACACATAATTATTTGATGATACAACCTACAATAAAAAATCATCAGTTATGTTATATAATGTTGATGAACATATAAATTGTAACAACATACCTTCATACGTAATGATGATTCTTCATTAGCAACAAATATCTCTTGAGATTTACCACAAAGTGTGGTGAAAGTATGTGAAGCAGACGTATAATTTTTGAAATTTCATCTTGCAAACATCTGTCTTACTTCTTCAAGGAAATCGTATATCGGTAATTCCCCTGCTTCCATCAGACAAGCATTTATGCACTCAGTTATGTTTGACGTCATAGCCATTCCTCGATCAACTGCTGCATATACCCTAGCCCATTTTTCATAACTTGTCGATTCCAAGTAATTTTTTATACGAACATCAACTTGTTCAACCTTTTCCATCAGTTCATCAAATTCAGATTGTTTGTATGCCTTTGTCATCCCATAAAAAACTTTTGAAAGATTATTGTGCGACTTTTTGAATAGCGTTTTCACATTTTCCCACAAATGTCAAGTGCAAGCATAATGAGGAACTCCATCAAATACGCTCGAAACTGTCTTTATAATACTTTTGTTTCGATCAAAACTGCATTTATATTACTTTCAAGTTAAGATAAATAATTTTTAATGGTCAAACTATGTTGAGAAATTTTAGACTCGAAACGACTACTTTAGAGAGAAAATAAATTTGATTGAATGAGTTATATCTTCTATTCTTTTGCCCAAACTCACTACTTTATATGGAAAAGAAACTAATTTTTTTAAGACTCAAATCAAATTTGTTAACTAAGAAAAGAGCTTAACAGGAAGATATCTATATATTTTTCACTATCTTAAATATAAATGACGCAAATCGATCGAAATTATATGTATACGTATAGCTCTTCCGAAGCCACGACATCTCTAAAGGCAAGAGAGACGTCTGAACTACCAATTGAACTCTCTGCTCATCAACTTCTGGATCATTGAAATTTTTTAGACTTGAAACAAATACTACAGAGATAAAACAAATTTGATTGATGAGTTATATTTTATGTTTTTTGGTCCAAACTGACTACTTTAGATGAAGAAGAAACTAAGACATGCATAACTCTAATAAACTACTCTTCTTAATTATTTCATCTTTTATATCTAGCATAAAATAATACATAAATCACTTCATAAGTATAATATGTATTAGTTATATATGTTTATAAAATGTTTATAATTTACATTTTATATACCTATCAAATATGGTATAAATTATATAAAAAAACATACTTAAATAGTCAAAGCATTAATTATCTAGATACTAAACCACTATAGTGCCATCCATATTGCATCATCTTTATGGCTATTGTTTTCAATTTTCACTTGATATATTATAATGACTTGTATCATCTTTATATTGATGTTACAATAACATAATTACATATATTTTATTCGGACCTCTTTACTCGAAAATAGTTGATCCAAAATATTAGTCATTTTAAAAAAATTAAAGTATAATAAATTATTTGTTTCAAGCTTTACTTTTAGTCATAAATATAGAGAGATAACATTTATCATATATTCATTTTTATAGTTATTAATAACACATATCATATATTCATTTTTACACAATTAAATAATACTAGTGCAAATTCAATCTCTTTTTTAAAAATTTAACTTCTTATGACGTTATCAGCAGAAACAGTCTATGCTCCCTTCTTTTCTTTTTTATTTGTATAGCGAGTGTATATAGACATGAGTGGACACTCAATTCTAATTGTAGGATTTGAAATTCAAAATGGAATCCAATAATATTTAATCAAAAATTTCGCTGGTGAAAAGTGGGGAAATCAGGGATATGGTAAAGTTAAAAGAAACTCGATTTATAAGTTGACTTACCCTATTAATGTCTATGACAGTCCATCTTATTATAAAGATACGGAGAAGACTGAAGACGTTCCTAATACCAGTGAAACCATGACCACAATTGAATTCAAAAAACTAATGGCTAAGAGTGAACCTTTTTTCTTCTTATTTCTTATTTGTATCTACTTAGTAAGAAAAATCTGTAATGATGATATTATTCACTTTAATTAGTGTGTGTTAAAGTCATATTTTGAACGTTTGAACTTGTTCAATGATTTGAAGGTAAAATTTATGATTATGACCTTAATGTTGATTTGGATATTGTTGCCCTTGATGATTGTCTCTGAGTTATCTCTTTGTCTGATTAAGCTGAAAGTTTACTTTTAATTAAATTCTAGCTTCTTTTATGTTGTTATTGTGATTGTGTGCTAATAATATATTTAATATCAGGTATCTAAAATTTAGTGATTTATGCAGAGTAAAGTGCTATTTTTTTATAAAGTGATTTAGTATTCAACATGTGGTTGACTTATTTAAGTATTTAGATTGAAGAACATTTTTCTTGGTTAGATGGGTAAAACAAGTTTTTTTTTGTTACTATATTATTTTTTAGCCCAATATTCTATTCTAAATAGACTTTGTTTGTGTATGACAAAATATGAGGGTCAAATTGAAATCGTCACATCTCTCTTTCATCCGTGGTTAAATTTCTAGAGTATCTCTTTTTATGTAATAAAATTTGACCAAAGAGATTCAATATATATACCTGTAAGGACATTCTTGTCAACTTCTTTAATCAACCTAAAATTGTCTACTTCTCAGTTGTTTCAACTCTATGTTAAATTATGAAAAATATTTGTGATTGTTTTTATCTACTACTTGTTTCACCTCTCTGTTAAGTTATGAAAAGATATCATTCCAAATCCGAATAAGGTAGAAATATTTAACTTTTATATAGTGTTTTCTTTATCTTTTAAAAGAAATGTTTAACATATACTTATTTGATTATTTTAGTTTTTTTGGTCGTCGAAGATAATTGCAAACTATAAACAACTGAATGCTGATAATGAAAAAAATTAACGATACACTGAAGTATATGCCCATGGTTAGTGTACTTCGATTCTTCCACAACTTTAAAAAGTTAAAGTGACATATATATATTCTTTATGTCACTTGAATTTGTAATGGTCAAATATTTATGTCATTGAGCAATTTTAAACTCGAAACGACTACTTTAGAGAGAAAACAAATTTGATTGCTTCAGTTATATTTTTTGTTTTTAGGTCCAAACTGATTACTTTAGATGGAAAAGAAACTAATTTTTTTAGACTCAAATCAAATACGTTAGCTTAGAAAATAGCTTAAAAGGGAGATATATACATTTTTTATTATCTTAAATATAAAATTATCCTACTTGCAAAAAGTTTTTATTATCTTTTATAAATGACGCAAATCGGTCGAAATATTTTTTTCATATATATAAATGTTGTATGACAAATTCATTATATATATATATAATGTGCCTAAAAAATGTGCCTAACGAGGAGTTTAGTTAAGAGATTCAATAATTCTCTATCCCTAAATTCGAGACCAAAGCCCTATGAGTAAGTATACCTATGAATATTCTATGTATAATTTTAAAATAACATTATTTGATAATTTTGTCAAAAATATTTTGATACAGA
This sequence comes from Solanum lycopersicoides, assembly GCA_022817965.1. Taxonomy (NCBI): domain Eukaryota; kingdom Viridiplantae; phylum Streptophyta; class Magnoliopsida; order Solanales; family Solanaceae; genus Solanum; species Solanum lycopersicoides. Next base: position 7,960,164 of record CM040620.1, read on the forward strand.
TGTGTGCTATACATATAGCTCTACCGAAGCTACGACAGTTCTATATGCAAGAGACATCAGAACCACCCATTGAATTCTCTACACAACAACTTATAGATCATGTTCCAATTGTTTACAAATATGAAGAAAAAGGCAAGAATAGTTATAATATCAGGTGTTATTTTGGTACTCACATGGACTGTTTGAAGTATGTCAGTTGTGTGTCTAGAGTGTGACTATCCAAAAAGATCATCTAGATGGAAAAAAAATATCATCGATCCAATTTCAAATAAGGTAGAAATATGTATATTTTATATAGTGTTTTCTTTTCTTTTTAAGAGAAATGTTTAGAATATACTTACTTGATTATTTTAATATTTAGATCGTAGAAGGAGAAATATGTGATTTTAAACTATGAACAACTGAACATCGGTGAAGAAAAAATTAACAACACACTGAAGTACCAGCACATGGTTGATGCACTTCGATTTTTTCACAGCTTTAAAGAGTTAAAGGGACAAGTATATATTCTTTATATATTAAACTAGTTAAGTTGATCATGATATAATATATAGTATGTTTTAATAAAAATTAGTTTATATAAGAAAAAAAGATAATATTCATTTTGATACAAATATTAAAAATGTTATTATTTTAATTTGTTGAGGGATTAGTTATGTATTTATTTTATTTTGATTATTTTGAAAGAATACAAATAATTAATAACAATTATGGAACAAAAAATTCAAAAAAGGTAAAAAAAAAAAAATAGTTATATTTTGAAAAGAGCATAAATAGCAATCTTTTGTAGAGTGTTTTTGCTTTCTTCTTAAGAACATGAAAAAATAATTAAAATAATTTAGTTTGTCTTCCGAATCATTCATCTGATAAATTTCAAAACTTCTTCAAGTTGAATACGACATATATTTGAAACTGAATTTTTCAAAATTGACGACTATAAATTTGTTGAATCCAATGAATAATTGAAAAACAATCAAGTATTTTTTATTTTTTTGGATGAGATATTCATGTATGTTGAATACAAGAGTATTTTTTTTCTGATTGAATCAGTGAAATCTTTGTATATATTGCAATTTATAGCTTTTTTGGATATTTTGTATCCAAATTATGATGTATAACAAATGAAATTGTTTTTTTTAGTTTAGTAGCTGTTTTTTCTATTTGAATGCATACAATAATTTGTATCCCCTTCAGTCAATGTAACTAATCGATCATGACCTATATGTTGAATACAAAAGTGAGATGAAAATACAAAGTTATAAATACAAAGTGAGATTAAATATAAAATTGTGAATACAAAATGAAGACTTTTTTCATTTGAAATAAAAGTGATTTTGAAAGGTAAAATACAAACTAATCGATCATGAACTATATGTTGAATACAACAATATATGAGTACAAAAGTCAAATAAAAATACAAAGTTATAAATACAATGTGAGATTGAATATAAAGTTATGAATACAAAACTTGTAAGGTAAAGTAGGCACATAAAATACAACACTTGTTGGTATACAATTAGGTAGAATACAAAAAAAAAAAAGAGAAATACAAACTTGTTCACATATAAACTGAGATTGAAATACAAAATGAATACCCAATAAAATAGAAAATTGTTAGCATACAGTTAGGAAGAATACAAATTAAGAAGGAAATACAAACATGTTGGTATACTAATTGAGATTGAAATACAATGTAAAAACAAAAAATGTAAAACTTTTTGATATATAGATAGAATGAATACACAAATAAATTGTTCATTCAAACATTGTTGATTCAGAAATTCTAGGCATACAGATGTTTTTCCGGTATCTAAAACCCTAAAAGAAAATACAAATATATCAAAAATCAAATAAAGTAAACATATGAAGGAATTTATAGATTCTAATAAAATCTGAAATATTAAATGAAATCAGAAAAAATCAAAAAAAATTATTTATCGACTAAAAATCTGAGATGTATAAATATTAGAAAAATATGCAAACAAACTTTCATAAAAGTAAAAAAAATAACGAAAAATCCGTAATATGTACAATGCGAAATATGAACCATAAACTGTGATATTGAAATCCGTAAATCAAAATAAATCTAAACAAATAATGGAAATTAGCTTGACAATCGAGAAATCAACTTTAATTAATAAAGAGATTTCGTTTAACGATAAAGAAAATTTCTTGAATTAAAATATATATTTGGATGAACAATTTGTGAACACCTTCAAGAAAGAGAATCTGAAAATGTAAAAAAAGAGTTAGAACATAAAAGATGGGAGTAGAAACGTGAAAGGTGAAGAATAAAGGTTATTGGGTGTTAGATTAATCATTAGGATTGAAATATCAAAAAAAAAAAAAAAAAGCAAGAATTCACCAAACTCTATTAAAAAAGAAAACAAAGGAGATGATTGATAATAGTTTCTCTTTAAATTGTTTCAATGATGGATGCTTTCAATTTGATTCACTACTATTGTACACGAATAAAAGATATGGTAATTTCATTTAGTAAGAAAGAGAATTATAAATTAACTAGTGTACTTAGCTGCGCTTCGCGCGATTATGAAAAGAATTAAAATTAAATTACATATAAATATCAATAATTACTTTAATAAAAAGAATTTTTTGTTAATCGCATAATTTTATAGAAGAGAAGCTATGAAAAATATTTAGATTAAATATGAAATTTATTAAGAAATCAATATATGTGAACTTCGAAAAGTTAAATATTAAAAATAAATTTCATAGAGAAAAAGGGAAGGTAATAAGAATTGGGTATATTAGAACTACTTAAATGTAAACTTGTGATCATTTTTTTCTTTTTTATTTGAGATTTTCTTAGTATAATTTATATATAATTATGTAAACTTGAAATCTGATCGTTCTTTTATACTTATTTGTAATCTTTTTAATTATATTCTTAGTAATTTTTCGGCAATGTGTAACTCGGAGTGCTATTAATAGTTAGTATTCATTACTATATAGTTAGCCAACACTAATATAAATCATTATCCACAATTACTATTACTTGTCCTCGTCATCACCCAATCATCACATGTTTTAATTATTTTTATTATTGTACAATGTTAGATTAATTTAATATTTGTATTAATAAATTTTTAATAATTAAATTTTAAATAAAAAAAGTTTAACAATCTTAATTAGTTAAATTTCATATATTATTATTATCATTATACATATATCCAATTATTTTTGGGACAACTTATATTGGGAAAAAAATATAAAATCTAAAAATAACATAAAAGAGAACAAAAGAGAGAATTAACTACGCAAAAAAGATTCAAGAAAATGACACATACAAAATTCCTATTTCTTTTAATTTTGTTTTGCTTAAACACAAAATATTAAAAAGTATATTTCACATTTTAAATAAATATTACATTTAATATAATAAATTCCTAAGATTAAAAAGTCACGGTAATTAAGTGGATTAATAATATGACTTTGAACTTTTGTAACATAATAAGAGTAATATTTGTACATTATTACACTAATAAAGAACATTAATTATAGAAAATGAAAAGTCAAACAAATTAGAGTTATTGAGACAAATATTTTATTATAAGTAAATAGAAAGGTAGGAAACCAACTACATTTTTAAAATTATAAATTAATCGCAATTTTGAAATAACTTTAGAACTCTCAAAAAATAACAAATATGAAAATATAAAGACTTATTAATAAACAACTTGAAATCTTCTTAAAAAACAAAAAAAAATTAAGAATTGCAATTTTACATATTAATAAATAATTTATTTTTAATAAAACCATGTGTATTTTCAAAATTATAAATTAACTTTACATTCTTATGTTCTATCATTTTTGTTAATAAAAATTATTTCACCGGACTATGAAAGTATATATACGTATTTCTTTAAGTAGCATATCGATAACATTTACTCATTTTCTACTTCTATGTTTTAAAATATTATACGACACAAACACAATAAAATAATATTATCAATAAAAAAGTGAGAGATGAATTTACCTGAACAAATAATTATTTTTGAAGAGTGTTATCCTTATAATATAATTCAATTATCTAAGAATCATATAGAGGTCTAAAGAGAATAAATTAAATATTTTTCGTAAAAAAACTCAGGATTTCTATCTTCATGAACACAAACAAATAATATTAAATGTATGATTCAACAAAGAAAGAGTTGTAATTATATTAGACATATCAAATTATTTTTCCTTGTAAACTCAAATTATGCAAGAATGTCTAACCATTTTCATTATAGATATATTTTCTATAATCGGCAAATCTGAATAAATAAGTTAAAAAATTATCTACCAAAAGAAGAAAAAGATAAAAAAATAAGGAGAAAATTACATTTAAACACGTATAATCATTTTTGACAAAACAAATTCAAAAGGAAATAATATAATAGAAACATTACTTCTTAAGGACCTAAAAAAATAAAGAATAATCACTATATAACTCAAAATCCATTAATCTCCATCTCTGGATATTTTCATTTCATCCTATATACAAGAGTCAAGAAAAATAATAACAGATAAATTATTAGTCCTAAAATGAATCTCAAAGTTAACAAAATAAAATATTATATCTCATAAAGAATAAGGAAAAATTACATTTAATCATAAATTCTCCTACATAATCATTTTTGACAAATAATCAATATATATATATAGCTCAAAATCCATTAATCTTCATCGGTTGATGTTATCAATTCATCCTATACACAAGAGTCAAGAAAAATAATAACAAATACATTATTAGTCATATAATGAATCTCAAAGATAACAAAACAAAATAATTTATGTAGAAGAAATAAAAATATACTGACATATTAGCCTTACTTGCTAATTAAAAGTAATATACGAAATAATATTTGAAAAAATGATGCACCTCAAAGCTTACAAATATTGTAACATGTCTTCCACTAATTCTCTAACCAAAGATGACTACAAAATAACACACAATTTTAGTGTGATTTTATAGTGTTAATGTAACCTTTCACGTTAATTAAATAATTAGAAATTATGAATATGAAAGGCTTAAGAGGTTATGAATATGAAAGGTTTGAGAGTTATGAATATTATTAATACTAATTTAAGAATAGAATTTATATAATTGACGAGGTATACGTTTATAAGAAAAAATAATTGAAAAAAATAAGAAAAAATGTCAAGTAAAAGAAGAAAAATAAGAAAAAATGAATGGAGGTCATAGAGAGGTGCCACATCATCTCCTCTATAATCCTCATTTATATATATATATTGATGGGTATAATAAAAGTAGAACTAATTACTTTATATTACTATATTCGATATTTATATTTCATAAAATAAAAATATTAATAATAAATACAAGTTAAACTCAAATCTGAATACATATTATTTTCTAAAATATTGTCATTTTAATATTTTAAATAAATATTTTAAAGTTTTTTTATTTTAACTAAACATGTTAGGTATTATGACTTAATTGCTAATTTTTCCTTGATTATACACATCATTGCTTCCCTGTTTTTGAAGATCACCTTATTCATGAAAGAAGAATAAAAGGCTAATTTATGTTAATAACAATAGGATTTTATTTTCCCTCGAAGAAGAATAAGACTTCTAAATCTGAATGAGCATCTGAATGTTAAGATATGCAATAAGATCTAAGGCCTTATTTGTTTGCACTTAATGGAGGTATGAATCTTAATCATTCAGATACAGTCCATTAAGTACGTTTGGTTTTTAGGTCTAAATTTGAATCATTCAGATCCAGCCCATCAAGTTCATTTGTTTTATTTTTAAAAGGTCTCTTAATGGGTCTGAAGAGGTCTGAACGAATCAGATCTGTAGAATACTCTTAACAACATTTAGACTCATTTGATAAGTTATCAAATAATAAATCATTGCTTCTCTGCTTTGGGTGTGCTAAAAACTTTATTTCTCTCTTTTCTCAATCAAACACCATTTTTTCCCTCTTGAACTGGTAAGTTTTCACAAATCCTTTCAAGTATTTTTTTTATATTAATAATTTTTTTGTATTGACGTGTGTCAAGAACGCTGGTCGCAATTATATTTTTGGTGTATTGTTATTTATCAAGATTTTTGAAAGAAAAAATAGTACTCCAAATCATGATTATTAAAACTTTTAACATTTTTTGTATCAAAGTGATATATTTTGTTGAAATGAAAATTTTATAATATTTTATTTATATAATGTTCAATTTCACTTGCACATTCAGATATTGAAAAACAAACAACATTAATTATTGTATAAATTATAGGAATCACATAGCGTAGGATATAAATTACATTTATCCCTATTAGTTTTCATTTTACATAAATCCCTTAAAATAACAGGGATCCGGATACATAAGTGGTGACTGAATATATAATTTTTGATACATTCAAATTTGGTGTTGTTGCGGTTAAAAGAAAAAAACAACGTAAATTTTATTTTAATTAATTTCAATCCCACAAATCACGCCTAACCGGTTGTAAACAATCCATCCACTACCTAACAGATTCACAAATTTGAAATTTCAAATTCACAGCTTCTCCATCGAGGAATCATTAGTGCCGAAAAAGTTCTTGACTCAAATAATTTGAAAAATTATTGTAGAAGATGAATACATCGATTGTGTTGAGGTTGGGTGAGAGAGGTGATTTATGAAGGTTACAAATGAAAGTGTCGTTGAACTATCTATTTCATTTATGAATCTGAAGAGGTAAGATTATAGTAGTAGCATGTGCTGAGAGGATTCAAAAACTTAGCTAAGATGGTAAAAGTTGCAACGTTCTATGCTATGCCTGTAGGAGCTTTCGCTTTATGGCAGATCACGGACCATGTTTGGATCGCTCTTCATCAAGATGAGAAGCAAGAAAGAATGGAGAAGGAAGCAGAAATCAGAAGAATGAGACTAAGCTGCCAAGAATTGTAAAACTAGTAGCATTCAATTCAACAATTTGTTTTTGCTGTGTTTTTAAATGGTTTTGGACTTCTGCTTCTATTTTTTAATTTTCATAAAAATCATGTAATGATGGTCATGAATGTCTTCAATGTACTTAAGTTTAGATATGTGTCTCAGTACTCTATTTAAAAAATCTGAAGCAACAATTTTAGCGGAGTTGAATATAGATGAGATTAGGAAAAGACATTGAAATTCGATACATTGTGAAAGGAAACTCATGTCCATTGATAATTAAGACGATATGGGTGCGAAATTGTATTTGAAAGTGAAAAAAATTAGTCTGGTTTGTCATGTATGCGCTATGTATTGATACAATAGATAAGCTTGGTGGAGTATACATAACTTTGATGGTACATCCGGAGAAATTATGTGTGTCAAAGGTACGGAAAGAGATACATAATTAAGCCTTTCTCTATTTGAATCGAGAATTTGTGACATATATATTTCGGATTAGATGTTACAAATTACATAATTGATTCAAAGAGTACAAAGGTTAAGACAAGTCAGTTGTATAAGGATAAAGCATCACTCGTAGACGTTATGGCGAAATATAAAATAAAGCATAACTTCAATTTCAAAGTGAAAAGATCAGATAGAAGAAAGTATGGAATTGTTTGATTTGCACTAATAATATTTTTCACTTTTATATATTCATTAAATAAAGTGTATTTTTTGCTTGAGTTGTTTTGATACATTATTTATTATGATTGTTGTTGTTCAAATTAATAATTCGTTAAGATTTGTATGCCAATGTTATATCCCATACAAAATTATTTGGGTGTTGTTTTAAATATAAAGAAGTTTGAAATGCATCAATTTTTAATTAAAAATTCTTATGTAACTGTATCATAATTGATTGACTATGATGCATAATTTATATTATTAAGTGTCTCAAGAGTTGAACGACTTACATAGTTATAAGAAAATGTATCTTATACATTATCACATACCTGAATATAATTAATGTACCATATACATTATAGCTTTGTATCATATACACTTTATTCTATGTATCATATACATGAATATAAGTCATGTATCATATACATTATAATTTTGTATCATATACATTATATCATATCAATTTAAAGTAAATTAGTTATGTGTGTTAAACTTAACTTTGTAATAAAAATGTATAAATTTTTAGTGGATCATAATGTATCAAAAGCAATATATTAAAAACACAGAATTTAAGAATTACAAAATACTGTAATACGATTAAGTTTTTAAAGAAACATCTAAAACTTAAGTGTCATTGTCTTAAAAAACAAAAAACAAAACATAAAATATTGTTTGTGCAAATGTGCTTAATTACTAATCTATTTGAACCAAATCTTCTTCAGATGGTGGTGTGACTTGACCCTTCTGAATGATCATTAGCGCATACACCACAATTCGCAAAGTTTCTGAATGACCATCATTCTCGCTAACATATCCATCATTAGCCTTGTTTCTGAGTGACCTGATTTGTTGATCATTAGCGTATCTGAATGAAAACAATCAGGTCACTCAGAAACTTCGCAAATGTAGCTACATATACACCACAATTCCTACAAAAAATGAAGAATATAAAGTATATAAATAACTTACACATATGATTCCAAATAAGAATATATAATACTTACAGACTATTACTTCTTTGTTGCATAATGTCTTAGATAAATTCAACCTTGAAAGGATGTTGTGGCTCTATAAGTGTGTCAATTTTTTTGTCATTATATTCACCAAGTTCTGACCAATTGGCTTGCTCTATTTCTCAAAAAAATTATTGTCAAGGAGATAAGTAGGTAGCAATACCAACAACTTTTTTATCGTGTCTGAATGTATTTTTTTCCTTGAGCCTAATGACGAGTCATCCAACTATTGGTAAAAATACAGAAAAACCAATAACATAACTAATTTTCATATCAATCTATCTCACTCACTTTTTTTTATACAGATATAACAAAATGTATCTGGTGCACATTAAAATTACAAACTATAAGATACATTACATACAGTAGTTCAAAATTAATTTTATTTTCGATACATTCCAAACACAACTCCAAAACTAAATTAAAATTAGGATTTTAATGTATCAAGTAATATACAACAGACTATGAGAACATTGTATGGAAAAATAATGTATCTTCATTGCTTAATGTATCAATTTATATCTATCCAACACACCAAATGCTATAATGTAACTACAACTAAAATTAGGGATTTTAATGTATAAACATATTACAAATCAATTAGAATCCAACAGACTATGTGAATATTTTAGTAAAAGTAATGTATCTTCACTGCTAATATGTCAATTTACTTCGACATAAACAAACTAAAATGCCATACTAAACACAAAATATAAAAAAAGGTACAAAAACAGATACTTTGGGTAGTAAAGATCGAGAAATTATCGCCGTTGCTTTTCTTCCCCTTTTCTATTTTTTTTTTTTGCTATATTTGATTTTTGGAGAAGAAGGATTTTCCTTATTCGAGTTGTAATTACTCTGATTCTTTATTATTAATGTGTCATGCAAATATTTGAATTTGTTGTCACCTCAATTTTCATCTTCAGAATCATATATACGATTAGTATTAGAAGAATTTAGTTGAGTAACACCAATACTAATGAAGGAGTTTGATTCATATGTATCACAAAAAAAAAATTAAAAAAATAAAATTGAAGAAGACAACAATGACAACTAAAAATCTTGCCTATTTAGATGTTTGAAATTGTTTTGATTTGAGAGAGAAAATCGACTGAAATCAAATTGATTTGAAAACTGTAACTGATAAGAATGTGGAGTGAATTTAGGGAGAAAAAAGAGGAGTGAAAAGGGGAGTGGGTAAACGTGAATTTTGGTTGATGGTTTTATGTATCCGGAAGTTACAAGTTTTGGGAGAAATAAGGAATTTATGAAGTATTTTAAAAAGGTAGGAAAAAATGGAGAATAAGGTAAGTAAAGATGTGTATATAAGTAATTTTTTCTTAATTATTTAGTGTTCAGATTTAGAGACCACATTTTAATATTCAGATGTATATTCAGATCAAAACACCTAGATCTTAATGCAAATCTTAATATTCAGATGTATTTTCAGATTCAGACCTCTTAATCTTAATGGAAACAAAATGAGACCTAAATGTCTAGATCTGAATACAAATATGAATATTAAGTTGTGGTCTCTAATCTAAACGTTAAATGATTAAGATTGTTTGTTTTCAATATCTAATGTGCATATGGAATTGTATATCAGTATAAAAATTATTATAACATGATTTTTTTAATAATTCAACAAATACACATCTTTTAATAAAAAAAATTATTCAACAACAAAAATTTTAATAAAAGACCTCAAGTATATACATATTTCAACAACAGTATATCTAGTGTAATTTCACAAGCGGATTTGATGGTCAGATAGTCTCAATAAAATTAGTGGTCTAAAACAAAAATCAACAACAAAAATACATTTAGTGTAATCTTACAAGTGAGTTTGATCATACAAGCAGGTTTGATGATCAAATACACTCAATATAATTAGTAGCCTAAAACAAAATTTTAATAAGAGACCTCAAGTATATACATAATTGCTATTTTTTATCATGGTGAGTATTTTTTCAGTCAAAAATTTTGGTATAAGGTCCTCCATACAACTTGGTATCGTAACAACAATTTTGACCAAAATTAAAGTATTTTTCAGACCCTTTTCCCTAATAAAAACAAAAGAAATATTTGAACAAACAACAACATTATAAAAAAAATTAACTATTCAAAGATTTATAAAGTGGACTATAGAAAAATATCAAAAGAAATAAATTTGAGAAAAAGCTCAAATATACCATCAAACTTTGATAAAAGGTCCATCTATGTCATTCGTTAAAAGTTTAGCTCATTTTATGTCATTTTCTTTTGAGGAAAGACTCATCCATGTCATACTTGTTAACTGAAATGACATAAATGAACCAAACTTTTAAATGAATGCCTAAATGACCTTTTTTTCTCAAAGTTCTATGACATATTTGTGTTGTGATATATACTATTAACCATATGATTAAATATAGTATTTATTATAGAATAATTATTTATTCAGTTTTCATAAAAGTTTTAATATATCATAAATTTGTTTAGGGAAAGGGGTCCGAAAAATATTCCAACTTTGACCGAAATTGGTGTTACGATACCTAACTTTATTGAGGACTTTTTACCCCTCTGCACTTTTTAAAAGTGTATTCTAAAGGTATATATGTGCCCACGCGGACACATTACTATTTAAATTGATGCAATGTTTATGATGTTCATGTGGGCACATATATACCTTTGAAATATACACTACTCCCTCTGTCCCAATTTATGTGACTTACTTTCCTTTTTAGTCAGTCCCAAAAAGAATGACACATTTCTATATTCAGTAACAATTTAACTATAAAATGTCTATTTTACCCTTGATGAAATCAACCATAAAAATTTCTATCATTCATTTTGGACCACAAGTTTTAAAAGTCTTCCTTTCTTTCTTAAACTTCGTGCCAAGTCAAAGTACCTCACATAAAATGGGACGGAGGGAGTATTAAATAGTGTACGTGGGGGGGGGGGTTAAAAGGTACTCCATAAAGATTGATATTGTAACAACAATTTCGATCAAAGTTCGGATATATTTCATTCTTTTTCCCGTTCGTTTATAATGTTTGTTTACTTATATAATAGATGATTTAGTGTATAGAGTTTTAGCTTATACATAGAGGATTAAATCGTCGGTTCTTATAAGTATAAATCTTTTTGTTCACAATCTAAGATGAAAATTGGACAAGTCAACGGTACAATTGTAGCAAATTCAAGATTATATATATTTTATCTTGATTATGAAAACGGAATGGTTCAAACTTCTTGTGCTAGTGCATTTTGTATGTATTGAACGAGACTGAGTAGAGATAGTTGTTTTGGAGTGACTGACAAAAGCATATTCTCTAAGCTGTTAAATATATTTATATTCTTAATCCTAATATAACTATTATGATCTGTGTATACTAATTATCGTTTTGATTCATTAAAAGGAGAGATTCTGAGATGAGTCAATATGCCAAGTAAATTGGATGATAATAATATGTATTGGTGAAATAATAAGTTAATTGATGGAATCCATGTATTGATATAGAGATTGATGATATTCCTTTTTGAGAAGTTTCATACAAGAAAACATGTGTGTTTCTTAACCTTTTTGGACTAGGTTGAAATCTCTATAAGTAAGGATTCTTTTAACCTAGTAAGGATATAGGTTTTCTATGAGATACTTGTCCTTTCAAGTATTGAGAGAGTTCATATGTGAACTTGCGATCAATGTAGAAGATCGTAGAAGTGTTATCGAACTTGTGGGTTCCCTTGAAGGTCTGTCTAATATATGAATTCGCTTGAAGGTATCTGCTCACGCTTCAAGAGGTAATTCGTGAATTAAATTTCAGCAAATTTATGTATTCTAGCATATATAAACGTATTGGTTATCTATTATTCATGTAACTAAGTTGTACGATTCTGATATGTTTTCGCTGCGCATATAGTTTTTGAACAATTTGAACCTTTTTGCTTTTAAAAAAATGATTTCATTAATGACATGGCCGAATCATAATTGACCATGTGTATAAGAAGATTTTGCAAAATGAAAACTATTTTTAGTTAAGAAATAATGACATAGACGAAGCCTTTCTCAAACATAAATTTTCTTTATTGTTAATCCCTTAAAATTTGATGGCATATTTAAGCTTTTTCGTTTAAATAATTGGTAATCACTATGAGAAAGTTTCATAGCATAAATTTTGCTTATTCTTGTGAGTTATCGTGGAAACAAATTGAGTTAATTTCTTCTATCAATGTAGAATGTAGTACACGAGCACATTTTGGAAAACAAACAACAAAAACAATGAGACAAGACAGATTGAGCGGCACGTTAAATCAACTCTTAAATAGTGATCTGTGTGATTATCTCCACTATTAAAAAAAAAAGTATATGGTAAACCCTAATTAGGGTTTCTAAATAAAATATATATGCATCACCAGTAGACTTAATTTATATAATATATAAGATTTTTGAATTTTAAACATGCGATAATATTTGTGTGATTATTAGAACTTCGTAAAATGAAAAATCTATAATTAAATGTTTTTTCTTCTAAATGGACATAAAAGAAAGTATTATTACATGAATTAAAACTATGCATAATTAACATGAAATACAATAACAATAATATATTCAATATAAACAGTTCTACAAAATAAAATCAGACATATAAAATGAAATATGAAATATAGGATATAATATTTTTTTAAGTATTATTTCTTGATTTGGTATTTACATTAAAGTTCGACTAAAACAATATGTAAATATTCATGATTCCCAAAATCAAAGGTGTTTCGGAAAACCATAAAGTGGAGCAGACGACCTGAGGTTGGACCTTGTTTTATGCCTCAACAATCTCCTCATGACTAGGCCATTTTCTTTATTTTCTAATGCTTAATTAACCTGTTTTCTATTGAAAATTTTATTAAGGAATTTAAAATATAAAAAATGTAAATATATAAAAAATTAAAAATATCATATATATATATATATATATATATATATATATAATATAGTTTTTCGAAGATTCACATAACCTCATGCTCCCACTTAATTGGCTCCCCCTTGACTGTTGGCATGCTTAAACTTTACTCACTTTTCTGGTCGATATTAAGAGTGTTTTTAGCATCAAGGTACATCTTTTAAGAAATTTATTCATTCCCTAAATATAAGAATTGTTGCTTTTTTATCAATTTAATCATACAATTAATAATATACTTTCTTAAAATTATAGGTCAGATATTTAAAAACTATATTACTATAAATTACATTTTTTTTCTCATGTTAATATGATAAATAAACACATTTTAAAATGTCCATCAAAATTTATATAATTTAAATGTCAAAAAAAAAAAAAAGGCACAAAACTGAAGAAGTAGCTTCTTGGTTACATATATAAAATTCCACTTGCCTAAATAGGGATAATTTGAAAGAAACAATTACTTTCATCCATCTATTTTACTGGTTCACAATAAATTTTGTACATAGTAAAATAATAAATAAAAATACATATTTTTTCATTAAAATATATTAAATTTTAGATTCGCCTCCTCTGATATATCCTACCTCACCTATAGATTATACATTGTTTTGGTTATTGTATGAACTTAACAAATTCTATGTTATTACTTATTCATCATTCAAATAGAAAGAAGTAAAAGAGAAGGGAAAAGAACATTTAGAAAAGATCCTTTTTACTATATACAAAGCCATAGCTATAACAGAAAATAAAGTTATCTTCAATTTTAAGTAAAAAATGTTGATGATAAAAGCAAGGGGTGCTTTCATTATCATAAATCATTTCATGCATACCCTACTATTTTAAGAGTCTAAAGAGACTTTGTTTTCAAAATAAAAACAAACCCCAAAAAGAGAAAAAGAAAGAACAAAGGTATTGTTGTCTCTAGGTAGGGACTAATCTACCATAATATTTACGGATTCATATGAATGCAACACTTTTTTTTAAATTGTATTTTTATATTAAAAATTCACTAAATATTTGATAATATATATAACTAGATCTATAATCAAATATTGATGTGCATTTCCAACGGTTCGGCTGGTGAAGTGGGGGTGTCTCATGTGTAATGATGAGTCATGACTTTAGCTTTATTTCAAGAAACTATTATAATCTAGTACCTTTTGATTTTTTATTTTAATTATATATTTGCATCAAAGTTTGATTAATCTAGATTCAAGTCGTGTAAAAATTCATTTGAGGAAAATATTTTCTATTAAGATTTATTTTGAAGGATCAAATTTGAAAACTCTAATTAAGGAAAAAACAATTTCATCCACTGCATCACATCTTTTGGTGATTATATTCTAGTACTAAACCGTCACTATATATTTTTTTAATTGGTGTATGATATTTATATTTTTAATTTAACTAAATTTAGATTTGTACGTTCAATTAAAAAAAATGATGTTTTCAATAAAAAAAAATTAATTCCCAAAAAATTGAAAACGAAGCAGTTGATTAAAATAAAAGAATCTCGACAATATATGCAATGGTAAATAAGTTAAGAATTTATTTTCAAAAATTTAAAATGAGACTTTTGATTAAAAATAAAGAAAGATGGATAATTTCATTGAGTCGGTTAATGAGTTAAATTATATTTTGAGACCTTCATATATAATTAAAGATAAAAAATCAAGTATATATGTTTATATATAATGTTGTGGTTCTTGTGGATAACATCTGGCGTTAATTAATTAAAAAGAATATGATATGCACGTACACTTTACAGCTGCATGCAAGAAACAATTTTTTGTAGTGTTATATTTTGTTGAAGACGTGACTTTAGTAAAGATGTATAATAGTATCCTTTTAATTAAATTGATGAATTATCTTATTTTGATATTACAATTAGTGGGAGGATATTGAAATATGATATTTTAATATTAAATCATTGTCATGACCTCAAATTTAGAATCACGATTGACACCTAGTAAAGATTAGATCAATCATTATTTAAGGACATTTTGTATGGAATTTTATAATTCTGAAAATATGGTGTTAAATTTAAAAATGACGAATTTGACTTGTTTTGAAAATGATTGGGTTGACGTCAGCTCGCCAGAGCGCTTGCACGATCGGCTGCTATGGTGGGCTCACGGAAAATCAGATCCTAGCTAGTTAATACGACTTCTTTTATTTTCCTTGAGCTTTTTGAAAGAAGGAATAGTTGATCAGTGTTATTCCAAAAACCCTCCAAAGGCACCCGGAGCATGGGACAATGGAGGGGAGAGATTACAACGCAAACGAAAGACTAGCAGTGGCAGACCCAGAATTTTCGTTTAGGGGGTTCGAAAAGTAAAAGTATAAACGTGTAAATAAGCTAACAAAAACAAAAATTTCAAGAAAGTAATAGTATATAGTTTTAGTGGCGGATCTTTGAATTTTTTTGAGTTTAAACCATAGTATGTTTTATAAAACAAAAAACTATGAAAGAAACGTGGAAAACGGAACTGAAACTTAAATAAAAAGGGAAAAACTGAAACTAAAAATAATATACAAAAGAACTAAAAGAGAAACGTGGAAAACGGAAATGAAACTTAAATAAAAAAGGAAAAAACTGAAACTAAAAATAATATGCTATCAAAGGGATTCAAACACTCAAAGTAGATCTTAATTTCAAGGAGACTTACCACTGGGCTATCTGCTTATCTTTGTCATTGACAGGGTTCAAAATATATATCCACATAAATATAGAAAATTACTTTATATATACCGTATATGTTTTTGCCGAGGGTGTTCGGGTGAACACCCTGGACCCCATGTGGGTCCGCCCCTGCGCAAGAGAGGTGAAAACATAAGAAATTTCGGTGCTCGTTCATCACTATTTTCTCCCACGGAGTCTTAAGCTCATAGACAATTCATCGGTTGATGCTTGACGCTTAGATAGGCTAGTTTCTTAAGCTGAATAGTTAGATTCATTTTCACTTTATTATATCTTGTGAATTTTCGGAGATTGTATGTATAGATCTTCAGGCACAGGGTCTGAACCGTTAATCTTATGGCTAAGGCGGTTAGGTTGGTAGTGTTAGCTAATAATGGTTGTTTTATGGTACGAATGGATGTTGTATGGGAAGGGAAATATAGGCGAATTTAGAATGATCAAAGAAGATTACATTTTGGTAGGTGATGAGTGTATGTTTTTTCAATTTATATATGGATGTATGTCTACTACGATTAATATTAGTTGTGCACTTCATATTAGAAAAAACATAAGATCATATTGATAATTTCATGCAATAAATCTGTTTAATAATTTTACTTATTGTTTCAAGTGTTATTGTTCATAGAGATTGTGTATGTTGTTTGTGATTGTTGGTTGGCTCGGATACCATGTCGATATATAGATACTAACGGTTAGCTTGAATACTACGTTTAGTGTGATTATTGATACTTGGTTGGCTTGAATACCACACTGATACACTAACAGTTTATGTGTGAATTTCCAGAGAAGATTGAATATATGTATGTGTGGTTCTATGAGTAAGCCAAATTACCTTTTTATAATGTGATGAATGCATGTTAGATCCTTGAATGATCCGAATTAATTTAAGGATGAGTTGGACTTAGATATAGATTTGTGCATTATCACGTGATACATTTTTCATGTATATATATGTTAATACTAGGTGAAGATTGAGAGTTTCGGCAACTTTATGTGTGATTATAAATGAAATGGTATCTATTTTAATTTTCTTAGTATAATGCATGGGTCTGGTGTATAGTTCAACTGTTTGAGAATGGTTGTGATTGTTCAGTGTTTAGAACAAATTTGATAAGAGAAATTTGAGTCAAGGTGATTTAGTGACAGTCTTGCATGTGGTTTAATTTATTAAAATAGGTGAAAGGCCAGGAGGTTGGCATGAGAACTTGAGAGAGATTAGTAGGTCGATTATCCGAGTCAATAGCAGTCTTGATTTTGAAAAATCTACATGTAATAGAAGGATTGAGTTATAATATGATATGAGGGTGGCATAACAGGTACGATGGGAAGCCTTAAAGTGGTATAAAAGATAGACTTGGAAAGTTTTAGAGTGACAAGAGCATCCAATGTTTATTGGTACAGTTAGAGGCAGGATGAGGTAAGAAGCTGGAATGAATAAAGGGTGACATAAAAGGTAAGTTTGGGAAGCCTTAGAGTGGCAAGAGGGTCAAATGTTTAATGGCAGAGTTGGCAGCGGGATGAGGTCGGATATTGTGATCAAAGTGTATTAGTTATGGGCATTATACATGGGATGGAAAAAGGGCGTGAATAGAGACTTGGGGTGGTGCAACTTTCATATTGCATGTTTTCTTTTGAATGTCTACTTTAGATTATATGGTGGATTCAGATCGATCAATGATGCTTACGTTAGTATGTGCTGTTTGTACTGTTACTATTCTTACTATGCTCTGAATCTAAAATTCAGTGATGTTTCTTAGGTAAAGACGATGGTGATTTTTGGCAGCTTCTACTCTTCTTCCTTATAGTGGGAGCCGGTCATAATTCCTTTAGTCATTGTATCTCCTGTCGCTCTTGTACCTGTTTCAACTAAATATTAGTTGTTTATATATATATATATATATGGTGGATTCAGATCGATCGATATATATATCCTTAAAATTTAGAAAAGATAAACGTAAAAAAGAAATAGTCAACTCCTAATTGGTTGATAACTTCAAGACTGAGTGGATATAGAGATATATCCTCCCTTGACTGATGTTAATAGGAAACGTAGATAAGAAGATTAATGAAACGTTAAATAAAATAACAAAGGGATAATTGTATATAATAGCAAACTAATAATATAAAATAAATATAATAGCTATCCTTTGATTTAATTGTGCTCCATAGCAAATTATACAATTGCAGCGAATTATACAATTGCAGCGAATTATACAATTTAGGCCAGTAAATTATACAATTGTATATGTATGGTGATGCCAGCGAATTATACAATTTAGGCCAGAGAATCATACAATTGTATATGTATAGCGAATTATACAATTATATGTTTGCTATGAAACGCAATTATGCAAACTTTGCTATAACATACAAATATGAATTTTTTATTTGCTATACGTGAAAGTTGCCCAATAAAAAAATTCAATGTAGGTTGAGATTTTAGCGTCACGGGATATGTTTAATTAATAGCCATAATTGCAACGTTGGAAATTAAGTATCACAACTCTTTGATTAACTTATTCAACCCTTTTTGTCCATTTCAATTACATCATTTTTAGTTTAAAGTTTAAACTATTGAGCATTTGTGAGCATGATTGAAACAACTTGATACCAACTACTATATAAATATATATATATTTGAAAGACTTAATTTAAATATTTTAATATAGTAAGACATTTTTACATTACTTATATGTGGTTTTAATTTGTTATAATAATATGTAATTTCCCGTATTTTAAAGTAATTAATTGCACTTACAATAAATGATTATTGGTGATTATTCTTTTGGTGAGATGATAGTATATAAATATATATATATATATATATATGTATATAAAAGAGAAAAAAATACATCCTGCTCAAAGTACATAAAAACCAATATTTTTTTCTTAATTTCCGACCCTTATCCTTTTTTTTAATTTTCATTTGAGGTTGATACTTCTTTTAAGATTTCACTAATTTAAATTTGTGTTTCATAAGGACCATAGATCACAATTTTTTTTTGCTATCTTCTTTTTTATTTTTTACTTGATGATGGATATTTATATCGAAATAAATTAAATTTGACCTTATATCGAAAAGTGTCATATTGAAGATAATATGCCCTTTAACAAAACGAATTTTGTATCCAATAGGACTTAATCTCGAAATTTATAACTAAGAAAAAAAATGCTTATCAATCCATCATAATCGTCTTCGTTAGTCAATATTTAATTATCATCGTCATCTTGATAACGTCAATTCAACAACTAATATGAAGTTAGCGATTATTGTAAAACGAAGACTGCAAATTATTCATGGTGGGTTACGTAGTCAATTTCTGTATTATCTAAAGAAGATTAAAAAAAAAAAAACTAATCCCTTTTTTATGGTGACTAAATAGAAATATTCCATCGTAAGCAAAATATATGTTTTTGTCATTTGAGAACTATGATATTAAATGTATTAATTATGTCATGTTAATTCTTGTTTAACTTCTAATCAAACTTTTGATATAGAAAATTTCCTATACTATCTGGTTTCTACAAGATAACTACATATAAATGTAACTATTCATAATAATAAGTGAAATTAACCACATCAAAAAAAAAATATACTAGATAATATAAAAATTATTTATAATACAATGTATATAAGTTAAAAATCTCAATATTACTTTTTTTTACAGGAAAAACCTCTTCATTCTATTTTTTAAAAATGTAATTAATTAGCTTATATGATCTTTACATGCCGTACATTCTAAGACAAGTAGAGCTTAAGTTAATTACTAAAAATCAATTACCATCAAAATGCCTAAAGAAAAATTAAATCTTGCTAATGTAATTTAGGATTAATTAATGTGAAACCTAGGCTCAAAACTAAGCAAGTCTCTCTAAGGTCATAACTAAGGCAATTAAATCCAATTTTAGGTCAGAAATAGGCTCCTTAATTTAGATACAAATTATCCAACCACTTTTAGGTTATAGATAAGGTAATATTCTTCATCTTTCCCTTCTTGCCCTCGACAAATCATTTTCTTCTATTCAATTTATTATTAAAAAGTAATTTTTGTTATAATAATAAAATCTGCAATTTTTTTTTATTAACACATAACAAAGCGTACAATTATTTGAAGTTATTTTATTTTTTTTATAACTAATTTTTCTACTTCACCTGGATTTTGTCAACGAAATTCGGTAACTTTTAATTAAAATAACATAGACATATATTTTTTTAAATATTTATAAATTTTTTGATTGTGAACCTAAATATTATCCTATATTAATTTAAGATTGTTATTCATATTTATCAATTTTGAATTTCTCACAAAATAAGGGTAAAATTCGCTTACATTTCAACTTTCTTTTATCATAAGCAGGGGCGGACCCACATGCTCCCGTGAGGGTGCACGTGCACCCGGTAAATTTACTTAAAATTCAGTTTTTTCTCTTTAAATTATATTTTTTTGGTCCCATTATCAATTCCTGCCAAAGGTAATTCTTTTTATACTTTAAATTCAGCATTTTTCTGTTTAAAAAAAATATTTTGTCTCATTCCTTTCTTAGTTGAATTTAAAAACAAATAGAAGTCCCAACACAATTCTAAACAAAATATAAAACTATTTCCTAACATAATTCTAAACAAAATATAAAACTTCTAGAAATCTACGCTGGCAAGTATTATTCACCGTATAACTAAAGTCCTACTCTCACTATCTTGTATAAATTGATAAGTTCTTCTATAAGCATATTTTTTTTTTGTGAGATTTGTTGTTGATTCTTGTGATTTGAAATGGATAGATTTTTTACGAAACACAATATTTCTCAACCAATTTCTAGTTTTGGTGACAATTTTTTGGGTTTTATAGATGAATTTTTGATTTGCAATCACTTAAACCGGATCTTGGAGAAATTTATTTATTAATATGAAGATTTGAGTTGTTTATTCAAAGTGCTAATATATTCTTGATAAGTGTTGATTGTTCTTTTTTTAATTTTATAATTATAATGTTCAATATTGATTAAAGTGAAATAAAATAATAAAATTCACTATTAAAACTTGTTGGGGCTTCAAAATTTTTGACACCCTATGCTGTAAGCACGGTGCTCCGCTAATCTTACTCTTAAAGTCACTTATAGCGTTACCCTTGAGCCACTCTTACTGGTGCCCCCCTATCTTCAAATCCTGGGTTCGCCTCTGATCATAAGATATGTTGTATTCTAACTTCATCATTAGGGGTGTATATAACCGGGTTAGTTTAAGTGTTTCAAATATCAAACCAAATCATTTGTGTAAAAATTTTAAATTTCTAAATCAAACCAAACTAATAAAAATCGATTTTTTCTTTTTGTTTTTTCAACCCTGGATTGCTTCGAGTTTTTTTCAAATACCAAACTAAACCATTTGTGTCGAATTTTTTAGTTTTTAAATCAAATCAAACTAATAAACCTCGGTTTTTATTTTCTTCAGGTTCTTAGATTTTTCCGGTATTGTATTCATACATAAAGATAATTAACTTGTGCTCTAAATATTTCTTTATTAGTCTAACCAGAATACAACTATCTAAGGTGTTTCTTAAAAAAATAACACAGAATATGAGATGAGTGATGAGACTAGAATATTCAATTAAAAATAGTAATGAAATCATATAAAATAAATATTGCAAATTGATTAGTCTAATGAAAGTGATCATAATTTAAAAGTACTAAATCATGCTAAAATAAGTATAATTGATTAAACTAAAGAAAAATTAAAATTAGATTATGTAATTTAAATGTCTAAACCAATTAAAACTAAAGAAAAAATGTTTAACATTATTGTCATTTTTAGTGTTCAATTAATTTATTTTGTTAGCTATATTGATTTAATTTCGGATTGAGCTTAATTAGAGTTATTAATATCTATGAACTATAAATTTTATTGGATAATTCAAAATTCTAAGTCTCAAAAACTTAAAAAAAATATGTTAAAGATAAAAATTATGAAAACGTATAATTGATATTTAGAAAATTACATCAAAGTAAATACTTTAATATATAAAATAAAATTTAAAAATTATATATATAATGTTGGGTTGATTTGATTTCGGATTGACTTCTTTTAGTTACGATCAAATCAATCCAAGTATAGTCATTTTTTTAAAATACCAAATTAAGTCAAACCAAAACATTAATTGAATTTTTTTTTCTTTTTAAATTTAACTCAATTTTCGATTTAATTTTATACACCCCACTCATCACAACACAAAATAAAAACAAAAAATTTGTTTATGCTCTAACTTTCTAATATCACAAAGTTAGGGTAAAATGCGTTTACAATCTAACCTCTTCATACTATAAAATAAGAATAAATTCCATCATACCCTCTAACTTCATCATACCATAAAATAAGAATAAAAAAACTGTTTACACTTTTTTTTTTCTTACCTCCCTACATTCTAACTTCATTATATCATAAAATAACGAAGGAATTTGTTTACACTCTAACTTTCTCATTCCATAAAATAAGGATAAAATCTCTTTATAATTTAACCTTCTCATACCATAAAGTAATAATAAAATCAATATATATATTTTAATTTTATTTTATCATACAACAAAATAAAAATTAAAAAACCTGTTCACACTTAACCTCTTCATACCTAATATCCCATATTTTAAAAAAATAAATAATAAACCCCCCCATAAATTTACAGACATCCTAACTTTATCAAACCACCAAATAAAAATAAAATCTATTTATAATCTAACCTGATCATACCATAAAATTAGGATAAAATCCGTTTGCATTCTAATATTTTCATACCAAAAAAATTTTAGAATAAAATCTATTCACACCTTAATCTTATTATAAAATCACAAGATAATTATAAAATTTATATATTTTATGAAATTATACTAAATATATTATTGGAATGCTCTGCCGAATCCCACCGTTAAACAAAGAAAAATAGAAAAAAAAAAAAGATGGTGCTTGTGTGAGTTGGACAGCGGCAAAATCGAGAAATATTAGTACTATAACATATTTAACTAAAATGGCTCCATGTAGATTACGGCATTAATACAAGTAAAGAAGACAAACTCCATACTTCCAAAAACACTATAATTTTCATTCAAATAAGCTTCTAATGAAGGGGTCTCTGTATATTTGAGGATTCGGTGGAAAGACCCTTTTGATTTATAGTTCAATCTATAATAATGGCTGAAGAAATTTGTTTCTTTACAAAGGTATGGGTTTTTTTTCTCTCTTTATTTTTGAGTATATTGTGTATGAGATCCAGCTAAAAAGTACTTCTTGCTGAGTTTTACAATCTTGTTGAAGCTGAACTATCTTCCCCTTTACTAATTGGTTTCTGGGTTTTTGCAAGAATGTAAATTTATGGTGGACTGGTGGTTTTAATGAGAATTTTTCACTGTATTTTGTATTTTGTGATCTGGGTTTTGATTATTTTTTTGGTTTTTGTTTTGGGGTTCCATTTTCTTGATTTTGCATTAAACAGAGTGGAAGAAAAAAAATGTTTTTTTTTGCTGTTTGTTCGTGGGGTTGTTGTGAAATGCAATTTTTTCAGCTAAAATACTTGCTAGAGTATTGGTTATGTTCTCAAAGAAATGATTAGCTCATGTTTGGCTGTAGATTTTAAAGTTTGGAACTTGAAGATTTGTGTGTGTGAAGTTGTGATTTTCGAAATTTGAGGTTGTGTTTGGATATGTAATTTACTTGGAAAAAATTTGAAATGTTGTGAATGGAAGTCCCAAAAACTCGAACTTGAAATATTTGAAGATAAGAGTTTGAAATTTCGTGGCTAAACAAATATTTGAAGATAAAATTTCAAGAACTACTCCGAAAATTTATGGCCAAACAGTAGCTAAGGAAGATGTATTGCTGGTGAGAACATTTTTATGTTTTCTTTTTGATGCTTGTTGACTTCCTGGAGGTTAATTTTATGGAATCAACTCAGATTGACATGTTATAGTCTCATGCTCAATTGATACCTTATATGAAAAATAACGTGTGGTTGTTCGAGAACAGTTTGCCTTGTCCCTCAAGCCTTTTAAGTTTAATTGCTCAGTAGGCCGTGATTAGAGGTTATGTTGCTCGGACACTCAAAAGTGTTGCCACACCATGTTGGAACCTCCAAAATGCATTCTTTTGGAGGATCCTGGACTACATATTTGAAGAGTCTGAGAAACATAGATTAGAGGTGTATTTATGTTGCAATTTTGTTTTCCACCTAGTTCATTGATAGCCTTCTTTTATTTGAATATCAGGATGCTCTCATCATAAAACCTCCCAAGAAATCTCCGGCATTGTTAAGGATGATAGTTGTAGTGTTTGCAATGGTCTGTGGTGTTTATATCTGTTCAACCTGTCTTAAACAAACTAACACTGAGACAACAAGAAAACTCTTGAACATTGAAGTTATAGAAAGGCCTTGCCATGAATATGATACCGATCAATCTCAGATTCCGTACTTGCATTATCCTAAACCGAAAACTTTTAGCAGGTAGGTATTTGAGTTAGTTAGATTTGCTTATTAATCTTCAGTCTTTCTGCAAATTTTTCTTTTTAGTCATTTTATCTCCTTTGGCTGTCTATTGTAGGGCTGAATGTTCCTGTAATCCTGTACGTCTGTTTGCCGTTCTGTCAGCACAGAGGTCTGGGAGTGGATGGTTTGAAACACTATTAAATAGTCATATTAATATAACCTCCAATGGCGAAATTTTCTCTGTCAAAGAGCGGAGAGAAAATGCTTCCTCAATCCTGAGGACTTTGGACATGGTTTATAATTTGGATTTGTTCACCAGTGCTTCCAAGAATCATTGTTCAGATGCGGTTGGCTTCAAATGGATGCTTAATCAGGTAAAATCATTTTGTTAATTCACATGCTTACCGTGGCATGTCTTAAACTTAAAGTTTGGCTAAGTTGTTGCCAGGGATAAAAATGTCGAGGAAGGGTGGACATTTTTTATCAATAGTTGATCACACTTGAAGAAAGTGGTTTATATTTTATGCTTCTTTCATAGTCTTGAGATTTTAAGACAAGTTCAATCCAAACACCAATAGACTCCTTGAGATAGGGAGATCCTTTGCCTTTCGACACACTTTAGTTGTCAATAGTGGACGGTGCCTTTGCCTTAACAGAGCTTTTTGAGAAATGGAATGTAACGCTCAACCCCGTTTGAATAGTGCTAAGGACGCTTAGTATTATTGTAAGAAACTTTGTATAATGTTTGAAAATTGGCTAGCATTGGCTGGTTTTGATTTCTCATGTCCACAATAAAAGCAGTATACCCTTTGTAAAGCGCTGGGATTTATTTTCAGGAGATTCCTCTTTCTTGTATTGTTTTGGAGAGGATTTGATCGAAATCGTTATCTTTTCATAAATTGTTTTGAAGTTTTCATCTGGCTACTGATTGTGCCACAAGAAAACTTTTGCCTGAGTTAGATTTGGTCAAATTGAGCCATTTGGATTAAAAATTATTATCTCGCCATATAAGATTTACTTGAAAACCTTTAGCTTTCTATACTGCATTGCATATACTTCCCCTGTTTCAATTTGTTTGTCTAATTTCGACTTGACATGAAATTTAAGAAAGTAAAGAAGAAAACTTTTGAGTATTGTAGTCTTAAACTAAAGATATGTAGAATGTATCAAAATGTCTTTTAATCTTGTCGTCTTAAACCTGCCACTTGACAAGTTGAAACTAAAGAGTACGTTGCCAAAAAGGATAAATGACATTATTTTTTAAACGGACTAAAAAAAGAAAGTAAGACGAACAAATTGAAACCAGTGGATGTAATAAAATCATGGTAGAGATCCTTCAGGATTAGTATTGTTGATTGTGCATCAAGTGAATGGTATTTTGAGATTACGTCTCATCAGATTACTTGGTGTATTTGTCAGCACTCATCTGTGTGCGGCGTAACAGAAAAATGCGTCCTTTGTATAACAGCTCTTTAAAATATGCTACACTTTGTTATTTACAGCCTTTCTTGCGTAGAGTATGACCTAGCAGAATATTCAATATACGATGTCTTCTGTCTAATTGCTTATTCCGGAAAAATTGACCGACCAATCTTGACAAACGCAGGGGTTGATACAACATCACAAGGAAATCGTTGAGTACTTCAACAACAAAGGTGTCTCCGTAATATTTCTTTTTAGAAGGAATCTGCTGCGCCGTATGGTTTCAGTGCTTGCAAATTCCTATGATCGTTATGCTAGACTCTTGAATGGAACACACAAGTCTCATGTGCACTCAATTGAGGAGGTAATTCCTTCAATCCATTTCTCCCTATTGTGTCATAAGACTATACAATCTGATCATTTTGCGGCTTTTTCTAGGCTTCCACTCTTGCGAAGTATAAACCAGAAATCGATACAACATTATTAATCACAGATTTGAAGAGAATGGAGGCATCAACCAAAGAGGCATTGGAGTACTTCAACAGTACTCGGAACATATTTTTGTATTATGAAGATCTTATCAGAGACCACACGGTAAGAATAGACATTTCTGAAACTACAAGTCTATAACCATTTTGTCATGAATCACTGCATGTAATTTAAAGCCAAGAAGTTTAGATAATTTCTCATATGAACTAAAATATCTAGTCAAGTTTCTTGTTCACAAATATGTGCACTCTGTTGAATTTTCCCTAAGCAAAGAAATCCGCCTCTACTGGCTCGAAACATTTTGATTTACCCTCCTTCATACTTCGCTTCCATCCATACCCTTGCCATTAGTAAGTCGTCTCATATTTGTACTTGACTTTTGACGGTGTTCCAGTGTGGACTTCGGGACGAAGGTCCAAATTTACTGTATTGTCTTTTATATATGGTTTGAAATTACCCTCTGCTATACTTCTTGTTGCAGCTCCCTTAGAGTCGAGCAGTTACTAGTCAGTTTGCTAACGGTAAAGATATGACTGTCAACAAAGTATAACAAAGGATAAAATTAAGACATTTCATATAGTAGAGGATAGCTTTTGGCCCTTTTTCCTTTACCTGACCAACTGTCTGGGCACTAAATGACTGAAGGGCTAATTCATTCATTCGTTTCCCTTGTCATCCGTAAATATACTTGTTCATTTGTGTTTCTCATTATTTTCTGGATTATTTGCAGAAATTGGGAGACGTTGTAGAGTTTTTAAGATTGCCACAAATGAATTTAACTAGCCGCCAAGTTAAGATACACAGCGGACCACTGCAGGAACATATCAAGAACTGGGATGATGTGAATAAGACATTAAAAGGAACAGCGTACGAGAGTTTCCTCCAATCTGACTATTAAATTTTTCGCCTTTGTTTTTTGATGAAGGGGGAGATGTAGATATAAAGAGAAATCTAGTTTAGCTCCAGTTTTCGTTTTCTTTCCATATTGCAAGTGTAAGTATCAAATAGTTGTGTCTTCTTTTATTATCCAATCTTTCAATGTTGCTGGTTTGAGGTTTCTAATCTCTTCTGTAAGTTAACTATGAAAAGACTAAATGTGCCAATTGGTGCGTGTGATGAAAGTTTGTTTACTTCTTCAACTTATTCATTACTTAGTATAGTATTTTGATCATTTTGTCCAATTAAATTTGGATTTGCGCAAGGAATTTCCACATTTAACAAAGGTAACTTCATATTCGGGGAGACTCTGTTGGAAAGAAAAAAGATGATCAAAACAAAACAAAAAATGAATGAAGTTACTCTACAACTTCTTTGAATCTGATTAAGTAATAAAAGCAAGAAGACATGCCTATAAATAGGCTTACCAAAAAATTGAAAATACTAAAATTTAGGTCACTAATTACTAATTAGCTATTATTCTGCCATAATATTTAAACTCGCTAAGATAAAACAAAACTAACTAATAATCTCTTGAAGACTTGGTCAAGTTTCTTTTGAATCACTTTTCAGACACTTCCACTTGATTTAAAACTGCAAACTCCAAGTTGACCTCTGAAGAACTCGTGCTTTGCTTGAGGAATTGACTTCGTGAAGATTGCTCATTTGTATCACAAGACTTCAAAGTAATTTCACCAGTAGAAACAAGACTTTCAAATAAAGTGATCGCAAATATCTATGTGCTTTGTTCTACTGTAAAATGCTGGCTTCTTCGACATCGCAATAGCAGATCTATTGTCACAAAAAATCTCAGTTGCACCAGCTGGAATCTGATAAAACCAACAACAAGTCTCCTTAATCAAACTGCTTGACAAGCTGTAGAAGTTGTTGCAATATATGTAGCTTTTGAAGTTGATAAGACCACCACTTCCCGCTTTTTTGAACTCCATGAAACTGCTCCAGATTCAAAATTAAACAACAAACCAGATTTTCTCTTTCTATCATCAATGTTGTTTGCATAGTCACTATCAACAACATCAATTAATGTAAAATTTGTTACCTTATAATATTAAATTTCATGATCTGTTATCCATGCGATATATCTTAATACTCTCTTTGAAGCTCTAAGGTGAAGCTTACTTGAATTGTGCACAAGTCTCGATATGACACCAACAGAGAAAAAGATGTCCGGTTTTGTATGAGACAAGTAGTTCAAACCACCATCCAAACTTCTTAAAATGAGTTGCATTTGTCATTTTAGGACCATCATCACAACACAATTTCTCATTAATATTTATCGGCGTGGCAGCAATATTACAATTAACCATATTGATCTTTTTCAAACGATCTGTTGCAATTTTCACTGTGAAGGAAATATGCCATCAACTCTTTGTTTCACCTCAAAATCAAAGAAAATAATGCAGTAAATCCAAATCAGACATCTCAAAATTTTTCATAAAGCAATATTTAAATTTAGTGACGATAGACTCACTCTAATCCATATATATCATATCATCCACAAAAATACATACAACTCGAAAATCATTCTTGCATCTTTTTTTTATATTAAGAGTAGACTCATTGATGCTCCTTTGAAAACCACTCTATTGGAAATAAGAATCAATTTTGAAGTATCATGTCCGTAACACTTGTTGTATGTCATAAAGCGCCTTTATACTTGTAAATATTATCTTCTTTGCTATTAACTACAAAACCTTCGTGTTGTGAGACATAAACTTGTTAACTCCTTAGAGTCAGTTGATTTTGATAGTAGACATTTAACATTTTACTCACAAACCTCGCACGCATTGAAATAAAAAAAAAGTAATCTATGCAGACAACACCAAGATGGAAAGGATAATGCGATTGAATTAAGAAGAAGGAAACCATCAATCTAAGAAATTAGGATCAACATACAGATGACCCAAATCCAGCATATAGCTCACATTGATTGACACACGAAATCAATCTATCTATATAAGGAAGAGAAAATTTAATCAAAGATCCAAGATATGATAACCAAACATGGAAAGCAATCAAGCCAGCTAAGTTAAGCAAGATGGAGCAGCAAATCACACCAAGGACTCAAGATCTGCTGATCAGACAAGAATCAAGCCAGCAAAATCGAGAAGGATAGAGAAGTGATTTACCATGCACATACTGATATGGACATGGATCAACAAATCTCCTCAATCAAGGAATATCTTTACTATCCTTGATTTAGATAAAAATCCCTTGGGTTATTCCTTAACAAGACCAGTCCTCAAATACTATACAATCCTCGCCTAGCCTTAGTTCTGAAGTATGCACTTCCCTTGAACTTGTACGATTGTCTTCTATCATCTTTCATAAAAGCATTGTATACTTGAGAGCATACAACTGAAAAAAGAAAAGAAAAAGAAAGATTTGAGTGTAGGTTATACAGGTAGAGGTTGTGTCAATTAGAAGTTTTGATTTGCATATTAGACAAGGAACTCTGCAAGAATCGTCTGTAACTCACCAAGTTCCATACTACTCTAAAGGAAACCCTTGAAATCCAAGAGGTTTGGACTAGGCACCACATTGATGATCCGGACCAGTATAAAATTCTCTGTGTCATTTACTTACTGTGATTGTATTGCTATATCTTCGTTTTACTTACATGTAGGTAAGTTGATTGACCATTACTGGAAGTCGACTAAAGGTAGTTTTTAATTCACCCCCTTTTGATTATGAATTGGTAACGGAGCAGGTCTCCCCATCTCAGTGTTTAACCACACGTGAGTAAAGATCCAAAATGACACATTATCAAATCCCTTGAGCTTTACTTTAAGACGGACACTCTTACACAGTCCACCATACTTCAATGGACAACATTACTCTTACTGGAAAAATAGATTCAAAATCTTTGTCTCCTCAACTCATCATCAAGCATGTATAGTGATCAATAAGGGCTCAAAGCCTATTCCTGGACTAACTGAAAAGGATGACACTGAAAAACCATTCGATCTTGAATCATTTGACATCAATAAAGAACAACAAGAGGTGATCCAAACTAATGCTAGAGTTATAAGTTTGCTATATTGTGCAGTGAGTAGAGTAGAATACAACAAAATATCAACCTGTGAGAATGCAAAAGAAATGTGGGGCAAACTAAAAGTGACATATGAAGGAATCAAAAAAGTAAAAAAAGTTGGGATCAGTTCTCTCGTTAATGAGTATGAGTTGTTCAAAATGACCGAAGATGAAAACATTGAATCTATGAACTCAAAACTCTTGGAATGGTATATTCAAATGCATTACAAGTCATGAAACCGTTAGAAGTCTTCCCAAGGTTTGGGAAACTAAAGCTTCCATTCTTGAAGATAGAGATTTACAGAAAATGACATATGATGAATTCGAGGCAACTTAATGGCCTATGAACAGAATCATTTTAACATGCACAATAATGATGACAAAAAGAAAACAGTGACATTTACAATTGAGACATCTCACATTGGAGAGGAAGTCAAAGAAAATCAAGATGAAGAAATGGCACTCATAAATCGTGGATTAAGAAAAATGCTTAGAGAAAGAAGACAAAGACCTCAGTTGGACTTCAAGAATAATGATTTCAAAAGAAATGACGATCGCTGTTACTACTACAGAAAATCAGGACACATCAAATAAAATTGTCCAAACTAGAGGAGAAGAAACAATTGAAAAAATGAAGATCCAAAAAGTCTCAAAGCATGGGAACAAGGAGAAACAATCGACGATGACAATGATGAAATGACAAATTTATGTTTAAGGCGCTAGGTGAAATAAGTGAGGTAAGACCCTTTAACTGTCCAAACTGTAATAATTTCCAGAATTCCTTGGACATGGTTACCGATGAATTATAGAAGGTTATTTATGAGTATAATAAAATTGCTCGAGAAAAGAAAGGCTGAACTACTAAAAGCAATTAAAGAAGTACAAATGCAATTGAACAACGCCAGGAAATCTCCAAGTCACAGTTCCGTGTCTAATAGAACTGCATACTACAGGAGAAACTCTCCAAATCATAGCTCAAACAGATCGAATAGATCTATCTCCAACTCTCATTTTTCTGAAACTCCTATTAAAATTACTTGATATACTGGTGGTGATCTTGGTCATAAATCTTTTAACTATAGAAAATATTCCTCTGGAAAATTGATCTGGAGACCAAAAGCTACTTATCATCAAGGACCCAAAAACACTTGGGGTACCTAAAAGAAGTTAATTTTATTGATTTGCAGGAGCAATCTAAGAAAACCTACAGGAAAAGAATGTGGGTACTTGACAGTGGATGCCCCAGACATATGTGCGGAAAGAAAGAAAACTTCAAAACTATAAAAATAATTGATGAAGGATGTGTTAGATTGGGAGACAATGCTAAAGGAAAAGTAACCAGAATTGGAACTATTGCTCTAAGTTCATCATGCGATTTAATCGAAGTATATCTGGTTGACCTCCTCAAACACAACCTCCTCATCATTAGTCAACTATGTGATGTTGGATTTCAAGTTACCTTCAATACAACTAGCTGCATCATCAAACATCCTGAAAAGTAGTTAACACTTATCGGTGATCGAGTAAACAATATATATCTTAAATAATGTTGATTTTCCCTCTCTTACTTATCTTACTGTAATCTTAAGTGATCTCTGACTATGACATCAAAAACTTGGACATGCAAGTATGCATGCTCTTGTGAAACTCTCTAGACTTGAACTAGTTATTGGCTTGGTAAAACTAAAGTTTGAGAAAAAAACCATATTTGTGATTATGCATGTCAATGGGTAAGAAGACTCGTTCATCCTTCAAAGGAAAAGATATTGTAAGCACTTCTAAACCCCTTCAGATTTTTCATATGGATCTTTTTGGTCCTACTTGAACTGCCAACATTAAAGGTAAAAGATATGCTTTCGTAATTGTTGATGACTTCTCAAGGTTTGCATGGGTAATATTTCCAACTCATAAGAATGAAGCTTTTGCTAACTTTGAAGTTTTCTGTAGAAAATTTCAAAAAGAGGCAGGGTATTTTATTACAACTATCCATAGTGATCATGGTCACAAATTTGAAAATAAGCCATTCGAAGAATTCTGTGCTCAAACTGACTTTACTGAAAACTTTTCCTCACCGAGATCTCCTTAAAAAAATTGAGTAAAAGAAAGAAAGAATCGTTCACGGCATGATACAACAAGAACAATGTTTCTCAATCGAAGTCTTCCTGATCACTTTTGGGCAAAAACAGTAAGACTCTCTATGAACTATGGAGAGGCAAGAAACCAAACATAAGCTATTTCCATCCCTTCGGATGCAAATGCTTTATCCACAATAATGGTAAGACCAATCTCGATAAGTTATATCCAAGAAGCGACAAAGGTATTTTTATAGGGTATGCCCCTATTAGCATGGATTTTTGTGTTTTAAATAGAAAAACTTTAAGTGTTGAAGAATCCATACATGTGGTATTCGTAACACTAACCAAAGAGTAAAGGAAGTTGAAACCGATGATGATGAAATTATCTCTCTAAATCCAGCTGAGGATACACAAATTGTCAACACTGAACTGAATATTGAAAAGTCAACTATTGCAGAAGTAGAGTCGACTACCCTAATAGATAAACCACCGTTCCAAGGGAATGGAGACACAATGCTAGCTACCCTGAAAATTACATCCTTCGAAAACCTGATGACAAAATTCAGACCCGATCTTCACTCAAAAAACAAGCTTCTATGTCTCTCATATCTCAAATGGAACCAAACAAAATAAATGAAGCTATGTAGGACGAATTATGGGCACAAGCAATGAGAGAAGAACTTGATCAATTTGAAAGAAATCAAGTGTGGACTCTTATTGAAATACCTAAAAACTACTTAGTAATCGGAACCGAATTGGTGTTTTGGAATAAGCTGGATAAACGTGGAAAATTTATTTGTAACAAAGCAAGATTAGTTGCTCAAAGCCACTCACAACAGGAAGGTATTGATTACGACGAAACTTATGCACCTGTGGCCAACTAATCTATTCGTATTTTGCTCTCATATGCATCTTTTAAACGATTTAAAAATTTTCAAATGGATGTAAAAAACACATTTTAAATGGGTTTATAAAGGAATAAGTGTTTGTCAAACCCCCCCTCCCCCCCGCTCAGGTTTTGAAAATATGTCTTGTCCTAATTTCATTTATAAACTCTCTAAAGCTCTTTAAGGTCTCAAACTAGCTCAAAAAGCTTGGTATGAGAGATTGAGCACCTTTTTATTTCAAAATAATTTCCTAAGGGGGAAAATTGACACAACTCTTTTTATTCAAAGATCTGGTTTGTACATTCTTGTAGTTCAAATTTATGTTGATGATATTATTTTTGGAAGCTCTAATCTCTCCTTGTGTGAAATTTTGCAAATCTAATAAAAGACGAATTTGAAATGACTGTAATGAGAGAACTCACATTCTTCCTTGGACTTCAAATCAAAACCTTCATTTGTCAAACTAAGTACATAGAGGAATTGATCAAGAAATTCGTACTTGAAAAAAGGAAATCTTTTGGGACCCCATGAGTCCTTCCACGTGCCTTGAAACAGTTGCACTAGGGAAATATGTGGATGAAAAATTATATAGAATGGTTGGATCACTATTGTATCTAACTGCTAGTCGACCAGACACCATGTACATCGTATGCAAATGTGAAAGATTTCAAGCTACTCCAAAGGAATCACATCTCACTGCTGTAAAGCGAATTATTCGCTACCTGATTGACACCACAAAATTAGGACTATGGTATCCCCACTCATCTCATTTTGATTTAATTGGGTATTCAGATGCTGACTTTGCAGGTGACAAGAATGATCGCAAAAGTACAAGTGGAAAATGCCAAATTTTGGGACAATCCCTAGTATAATGGAATAGCAAGAAACAAAAGTTGGTGGCCTTATCCACCATTAAATAAAAATATTTTGAAGTTGGAAGTTGTGGTACTCAACTACTTTGGATGATGCATCAATTACTTGACTATGATCTCTCTTATGAATCTGTTCTGATTTTCTATGATAATACTAGTGCAATTAGCCTATCAAATATATATTGTGCATCATTCCAGGGCTAAGCATATTGATATTAAACATCATTTTATTCGTGATTATGTTAAAAATGTGGATTTTTCATTGCATCATTCTAGGGCTAAGAATATTGATATCAAACATTATTTTATTCGTGATCATGTTAAAGATGTGGATTTTTCATTAGAATTCGTAGATTCTGAAAATAGTTAGCTGATATTTTCACAAAGCCTTTACTTGAAGAGAGATTCTGGTTCCTTAGAAACTGTCTTGGTATTACTTATTTTAATTAATTTTTGCTCCTTATGCATTTAATGTTTTTTTTTGTTTTTTGTTTTGTAATTATAGTGTTTCACTTCCTCTTCCGCTTCCCATACATCCGTCCTTTCTTTTCCTTTCAATCTTCTTCTTTTCCTTTCATACTTCTCCTCTTTCTATTCAAAAACCCTTCTTCCATTTCTTCTCCCTTTTGTAAACTCTATTTAGTTTCCTTGTTTTCGTCTTCCTTCTTCAATCTCAATATGACCAGAACTATTTCCATGGATTCTCAAAAACCCTCCGTTCCTTTAAGTTCTGTCGAAGTCGACATCTTGTCTGTCTCTTCTGACTCTTCCATAGGAACAAAGGTTGTTGGTTCTATATATTCAAAGAAGAGGTCCCCTACATCAATATAAAAGGTTTCAAAGAAACCTTGCATCATTGCATCAGGATCTCTCTCTCCCACAGACATGCACAAGTTCTGGGGAATCGAACAGAAGCACATGTATGAGAATTTCAAATCTCGACCCATCGTCCCTAGTCGTATGGTTAATCTTAGTCAACTAATAGACTCTCATTTCCCGGTAAGCTCCTATCTTAAAGTTTATAAATTATCATTGTTTTTACTTTTTGTGGTCTTGAAGTTTTTGAAGAGGATGTTTGACTCTTCTATGCGAATCTTCGCATATCTCCTGACAGTGGTGAACTTGAAACATTGGTCTTGGGTAATCTTCTTATCATTAATGAACTGGTTTTTGAGTATGTGTTTGGTATAAATTTTTCTGGTGTGATTCCGTATATGAAGAGAATATGACCTGATGATTTTGAAGTCTCTCTAAAAGGTGCAAAGAGAGCTGTGGTGGAACAGGAGTCTGATATCTGTGACCTTGGGCCTTTGTCACTATGTTTTGAAAATCGTATACTGGCGCATATTATTGCTACCACCCTCATTCCCAAGAAAGATTCCCCGAGTAATATCTCTACTTGGGATGTGTTTATTCTATACTATTTATTGAGGAAATACCACATAAATTGGACGGTATGGTTCAAGGAATACATGTGGAAAAGTGCCAAAGATATGAATGCCTCTGCCAGCCAGCCGTATGGACTGCTTATTTCATGAATTCTGGTGGATCGTCTTATTGATCTCTCAATGTTTACTCCTATTGTTGTTAATGCTACTTATTGTTTACATACCCCACTCTATTCAAATAGGGCGAAACGTAGCGGCAACTCAAAAATAATGAATTGATTCAATTTTGAAAGTTTCAAAAAATAAACGAGTTTTAAAAAAGAGTCGCCACCTAATTTTAGAAAAAACTAGGAAACCATTAAATGATCTACGAAACCAATTGATTCTAGGTAAGGGGTTCAAATTATTTCGAAGGGAAGGGGTTAGGCACCCTTCGAAATCCACAAGTGTGGGTCCCGACTGAATTCATTTTTTTTTTCAAATTGAGGAGCAGATAATAATAATATACAAGTAATATAAATATGCAATATACACAATAAAAATAAAATAATAATATCGGCCTAAGGTTTGCCTAACATCGATATATACAAAATATTGAATTGAAAATATAATTCGAACTCCTTTCAAATAGCTTCAAGGAAGCAAGTCTTGGGTACCTGTAAACACACTTAGTAAAAGTATTAGTAATAAATAAATATGAATAAAATTGAATATATGAAATAATAACTTAAAAATATAAATCCGTCTTATTAACATTGGAGGCCTTGGAAATCGACGGTAATTTCTTCATCGGCCAATTTAACAAATAAACATATATAAACTTAAATTAAAATTCCGTCTTTTTAAAATGGGGAGGCCTCAAAAATCGACGGAGAGATTTTATCATTGGCCATTTTAATTTATTTCTAAACACAATTATTTTAACTTAACAATAATAGAATTAAATAATAGGTAATAACTAAATGATAACAACAATAAAACAATAAAATATTATCAATGGAACTGGCCACATTTTAGAATGCATAAATAATAATAAAAAAAATCAACAATAATATGACAACAACAATTAAAGGGTAACACGGTTTACTAGAAATGCATACAATCAATTTCTATAAAATAAAAGCAACCAAATATGAACAATTATAAAATTACAATGAGTAAATAAATAAAATATATAATAAAAATAGACCTCAACTGAATATGGCAACAGTAAGTAAATCTAAATAAACTTCACAAAAGATAACATATTCAGAAAATAAAAAATGCGGAAATAATCACAACAATTAAAGTTAATAGCAAATCAACAACAGTATTAATCAATATTTAAAATAAAATTAACCCAAATAAAGCTATCAATTACCAACTCATTGCAAATTATCTATAAATTTTTTTGATAACAAACAAGGAATAAAAAGAAAATAATAATAACATATAAAAACCATAACAATAAATAATTAGTTAAACAGAAGAGTCACAGAAATAGAGACAGACACCCAGAAATCGGTGAACAACAATAATACCAATGGCATAAAATAGAAATAAGGAGAAGAGAGATTATTTTTTGTTACTAGTCAAGTTTTGGAGCTCGTGTTGTTGTTCGTTAGAGCTGGTTGGGTCTGGCAGCGTGGTCCGTTGTTCGCCGGAGCTTGAAGCTCACAATAGCGTTGAATTGGTGGGGTTCTTGGTCGTGTTTGGTTTGGTAGTTTTCTGGATAT
The DNA here is from genome assembly GCA_022817965.1 of Solanum lycopersicoides. Classification (NCBI taxonomy): domain Eukaryota; kingdom Viridiplantae; phylum Streptophyta; class Magnoliopsida; order Solanales; family Solanaceae; genus Solanum; species Solanum lycopersicoides. Next base: position 7,997,695 of record CM040620.1, read on the forward strand.
GGCTGGAGCTTTGGAGCTTCACTGGTTCAACGGAGATGGTGAATGGGAGAAGGTAAGGGTCTGGAAGTAATGTTCTGGTTGGGGGAAAAGAAAAATGGGGTTACTGTTCGCTGTTGGTAGATTTGAACGAAGAAGACAACAACAAGAGAGGAGAAAAGGAGCTCAGAATCGGGGTCTCGCCGGAGTTTGAGTTCGTTGGTTCGCCAGCAAAGATGGAGAAAGAGAAAGGGGTTCTGGTGGGTTTTAGGTGGTGTTTGGACATGTGGTGTTTTCGATCTGGTTTGACATGGATTTGGAGTCATTCGGCTGAGCTCGTTTGGAGAAGGTGAGAGCAACAATGGTGGAGATTGGGTGGTCTGGCAGTGGATTTTTGGTGGTTGTTTGGAGTGGAGAAGGAGACTAAAATGGGCCTGTTTGGTTGGTTGTTCCTCCGGTGGGTGTGAGGAGGCTGTTTGGATGGTTTTTCGGTGGTGGGGTTTTGGAGTCGGCTTTGGCTGCTGTTTCAGCAAGCTTGGAGGCTGTTTGGTGGCTGGAACGGGTGAAGGAGAAGAGGCGAGGGGAGAGGCTGCCAAAGAGAGGGGAAGAGAGGAGAGAAGAGGGAGGCGGAGAGAGGGAAAAAGGGAGAGGGAAAGGGGAAGAGATTAGGGTTGTTTTTCCCCCTTTCTAAAATTAATTCCCCAATTTTTTTTTTACATATCCATCACTAATTTTAACTTAAATAAATAAAATGTAATGGACCCAAATGTGTGGGCTTGAAATTGTAGGCCCAAAATTATTAATAGAATTCCTAAATTTTAATTATTTTTTTTTCGTATTTGGCTAAATTTTAGATTGTGCTAAGTTCAACATAAATATTAACAAATGTAACAAATAAAATGAATTTTAAAATAATATAATGAACGTAACTAATGACATGTGAAATGCAATTTTAAAATTAACTAACAAAAATTCTAAATTTTGATAAATAAATATATTTATCGATAAACTTATTAAAAATTATATAAAAAAAATTATTCTAAGCTATTAAATAAATAAAACTTTAAAATTACGAATTTTTAAAATGTTAGGCCAAAATTGGGTGTCAACACTTATGATTCCAATACTCTTTCAAGCACGGGGTATGTGAAGGTAAAAAACAAGTGGGTCAAAAAGGACTTTGCTAAGACAAAGGTTGAGAACCCCAAGCCCACAAAAATCTCTGCCAATTCAGCCACCATTCTAATACAGGAAAATGATGAGCTTAAGACTCGGCTTCTAGCAGTAGAATGTGGCTTGGAGACTCTTCACGACGTTGTGGAAAAAGTCTTTCGTCTGTAGAAGATACAAGTACTGACGTGAGTAAGCTGCGCATTGCTATGACAGGAAGACATCTCCACTGTCAACCGATTGATTAAAAAAGTTGACTTACTTATGAGTGGAGTCAACTCATATAACAATGATCTAGCAGTCACTGTTTAGATCGCTTACTCCAGTCTCTCTCGCAATGTGGAACGTTAAGACGACTCATTTTGTGGAAATGTTATCAACACCCTCAAGTACTTTTTGGGTCGTCGTTAGCCTCTCCACTTCAAATTGTTGCTTTTCTTGCTATTTTTGGACTAACGTTTAATAGGGGTCTGTCCCTTCTTACTTGTGGACCGTCTAATGAGGGCAATATAACCTCTACACTTCTTTGATATTATCTGCTTTTATTTTATTATATCTCTGTGTGGTTTTGTGTTCTTTTGTATTATGCCAAAGGGGGAGATTGTTTCCCACCATTTTCTTTTTAAGACAGGGGGAGTTACACTATCATCTAGTCTCAGAGGCAAGGGGAGTTAAAGAACCAACAAATAGTTTCTATCAGGGAAGTATCTTTGACTTATTATACTTCATACTAAAATGATCAAGTTGTCATCATAAAAAAAGGAGAGATTGTTAACTCCTTAGAGTCCGTTGGTTTTGATAATAAACATTTAACATTTTACTCACAAAACTCGCATGCATTGCAATGAAAAAGGAAGTAATCTATTGAGACAACACATGAATGGAAAAGAATATGTGATTAAATTAGGAAGAATGAAAGCATCAATCTAAGGAATTATGATCAACATGCAGATGGACCAAATCCAACATACAACTCACCTTGATTGAGAGACAAAATTAATCTATCTATAAAAGGAGAAGATGCAAATTAAGTCAAAGATCCAAAATATGTTGGCCAAACATGGAAAGCAATCAAGCCAGCTAAGTTAAGCAAGATGGAAGAGTAAATCATGCCAAGGACTCAAGATCTGATGATCAAACAAGAATCAAGCTAGCGAAATCGAGAAGGATAGAGAAGCGATTTACCATGCACATACCTGATATGGACATGGATCAGCAAGTCGCCTCAATCAAGGAATTTCTCAACTATCCTTGATTGAGATAAAAATCACTTGGGTTATTCCTTAACAAGAACAGTCCTCAAATACTATATAATCCTCGCTTAGCCTTAATTGTGAAGTATACACTTCACTTGAACTTGTACGATTGTCTTCTATTACCTTTCATAAAAGCATTGTATACTTGAGAGCATACAACTGAAAAAAAAGAAAAGAAAAAGAAGGATTTGAGTGTAGGTTATACATGCAGAGGTTGTGTCAATTAGAAGTTCTAATTTGCATGGGAATTATACAAGAAGCGTTTGTAACTTACCAAGTTCCATATTGTTCTAAAGGAAACCCTTGAAACACAAGGGGACTGAACTAGGCACCATATTGATAATATGAACCAGTATAAAATTCTATGTGTCATTTAATTGATGTCATTCTGTTGCTATATTTTCATTTTACTAACCTACAGGTAAGTCGAGTGGCCATTACTGGAAGTCGAATAAAGGTAGTTTTTTAATTCACCCCCTCTTAATTATCAAAACTTCCTCTTCCAAATCATTATTTAAAGAGACAAATTTAGCATCAAATTAGTATACTGGCCAATTGAAATTAGTAGCCAAGGCTAAGAAATTTCTCACATTTTCAAAGTGGTCCACAAGAGAAAAAGTTTTGGCAAAATCAATACCTTATTGTTGGGAATAACTTTTTGCGACGAACCTTACCTTATGTTTTTGAAAATTGTTATTATGATACTTGAATCTAAACACTCATTTGATCCCAAAGGCTTTCTTTCCTTCTGGAAAATTTACCAAGTTCTACGTCTGATTCCTTTGAGTAGCCATCAACTCCTCTTCCACAACCTTGCTCCATTTATCCTCTTTTTCAATATTTTCAAAGAAAGTAGGATCTGAAACAAGTAAAACAAAATTAGATGTACTGTTAGCATATCTAGGATTTTGTTTCCTATCTCTTGTTGATCTTCTTAATGGAGTTTTCGCAAAAGCTTTTTCTAAATATTGGAGAAGTTTCACGTGCAATTGATGAGGTAGTTAATGGACCAGCAAAAAAAGAATTTGCTACATACTCTAGATTAACAATGTCGTTAGAAGGCAACGATTGAATGTCTAAACTTTTATTTGTTGAACCAAAGTTCCATCTTTATTGACCGTAATTTTGCCGCTCACTAAATTATATAACTTATAAGCCTTGAATTGTGTGCTAATTAAAAAAATGCATTTTTTATATTTTTCATCAAGCTAACGTCAACTTGTGAATTTATCAAGGCATAAACTATTCATGCAAATTGCTTATCATGGGCTTATTACCTCTCTCAACTTCAAATGGTGTTAGATTAAACACGCCTTAGTTGGAGAAACATTCAGCAGATAGACAACAGTGACTACAACTTCAACCCAAAAACACTTTAGTATACCTCTGCCTTCCATCATGCTTCTGCCCATCTTGACAACCGTGGTTCTTTCGTTCTGCTACATCATTTTGATCTCCGTATAAGGTGTTGTGAGTTTTCTGTATATTCCATTTTTCTCGCAAAAGAAACTGAATTCTTTTGACATAAACTCACCACCTCTATATGTCCAAAGAGTTTTGAGTCTAGATCCACTTTGCCTCTCAACAAGAGATTTAAATTTCTTGAAATTGTCAAAAAAATCAAATTTAAATTTTAAGAAATATAAACTCATATGATTATAATCATCAGAAAAAAACAGAAAGCATAGACTTCCCCTTTACCTGAAATGCCTTTTTTCACTTTTTCATGTGACGTTAGAAGCCTATCACTACTAAAAAACAGGAAAAAAAAAGGATGGACAAAAAAGCGACGGACGGCGTCACTCAAAATAATAACGGTTTCTGAGACGTTGTCCGTCGCTTTATAGTATATCTCAGAAGCGCTTAAATCAAATATGAAAACAGAGAAATAAGAGTTTCCATTATATTGAAAGAGTAAAAAGTAACCGATAACAATTGAATAGTATTCCTTAAATTGATTTCATCCATGGTTGAGACATTTGGTGCCATTTGAGTTTTGCAATAATTTAACTTGCCAGTTTTCTCCGGTGGAACCTCAAGGAACAAAAAATCAAGCATCCGCCAGACTGTCTGCTTGGCTAAAGAAAGTTTGGGATGATGCTCAACGTCCAAATTGGATGTTACCGCATGATTATGATGAACTCGCTCTGTATTGAAACACAGACAAGTTTAAGGCAATAGTAGACCAAGCAAAAAAGGCTAGATACAGTCCAAGGGTGGCTTGTTGCACACCGAAGGTGCAAACTCAGTCGGAGCAATTTTAAGAGGGATGGTAAGTTTTAATTCAAACTTTTAAATAAATAATTAGTTGATTAATATAAATCGTTATAAATTTTAGTTTTTTATTTATAGGAAAAAGAATTGAACGCTCGTGGATAAGGCTGGCAACGGAACCGGGAGGTGCCGGTTCCGCAACAGTTCTGTCCCGATCCGTTACCGGTCCGGTCTGGTTCCGGTTAATCCCGGTAAGAACCGGTAGGTAGGGAGTCCGGATAGATAACAGGACGGAAACCAAAAATTATCGGTTAGTCCCGATCCGGTAAATACCGGTTCCGGTCCCGGTCCCTTTCATTTTTTTTAAAAATAATTGTGAATTAGCCGTTGGGTAACGGGTTGTGGGCCCCCATAAATGACTCTTTCACCCACTTTACTCCACCTTACACCCCCTACCCCCCTAACTTTTTTTGATACCCAAACTTTTAAAAACTACATTTTCATCCTTTTTTCTTACCTATAAATACCCCAAATCTTTCATTCTTTTCATTCAAAAAAAAATCATCTTCTATGTTTTCAACTCTCTACTCTCTAACCTCTTATTCTTGTTGAAATTACGAATTTGGTCTTTGAAAATTGAATTTGGAGCTTAAAAGTTCAACTTTCAATTTTTGGCTTTCGGTTAATAATATGATAAATGATAAAATTTAGACCCACCACTAATAAAAAAACTGGTAGCTCTTCTAAATCTAAAACTAAAAAAATCTAGTGTTAAGAATGAATACGGATGATCAGGGGCGGCTCAACATAATTCGAGGCCTAAAGAGAAATTTTAATTAGACGCTTAACATTTAAATAAATATTATTTGTATTTATTTATTTATCTAAATTTTTAGGTGTAAATTATTACTTAATATCTTTATTATAAATGAGTTTTAATTATTATTTTAAAGCAAGATTTGGTCAATTTAACATTGAAAACATCATGTTATTGAGACAATTATTATATGAATCGATAATATAGTTCTGTAAGTAATAAGTTGATAAATTTTGAATAAAGATAAGAATTAGAATCATATAATCTGATTCAAATAATTGATAACTTGGTATATCCTACTTTAATATGAAAAGTTACAAAAAAAAATAATATATTTATAATTTACTTTGTTCAACTCTTTTCGGCTATTTATTCATATTTTGGACAGAATATTACTCTAATTATTAAGAATCTGAAGAAATAGAGTGCATAAAAAGTTAAAAAAGATAAATAATGTGAGTGTTAGCAAATAAATAAATAAATATATATATACTTTTTATTATAAATATGTCACGACCCAAAATCACGAATCGTGATGGCACCTATGTTCCCAACCGATAGGTAAGCCAACCCAATAAATTTCACCAATTCAACTTAAACGTGAAAAGGTAAGTATCAAACTAATATCTAATATACTGAGTATTAAAAATAAATGCGGAAAATAGATACCACCCCAAGATTTAGTGTCATAAGTACAAGAGCTTCTACAATAGGATACAAGTCCTATGAAAATCTACACATAACAATATCCTATCTGAATACCAAAACAACCTAATAAATAGAGGTAGATTGAAGGTGTGGGCCGCAGAATATCCCAAGCAGCGCACCACAACTCCAAGTAATCCAAACTCATATTCCAGCTCCAAGAACGTGCCCGAATTTGAAATCCAATCTGCACCACAAAAGAGTGCAGCAAGTGTAGTATGAGTACGAAACCACGTGTACCCAGTATATCTCATTGACCGACAACGAAGAAGTAGTGACAGGAGTTTATGTAAAAAAAATCAATTCTTTAATTATACAAGTTTATATTACACTTACCAGTCAAGTTTCATCAAATAGAGGTAATCAACCATCAAGTAACTTCCAACCACCAAATGAAACACATAATCATCAAGGATGAAGGATGTCATGAGATGCAATGCAATATGATACCATGAATGATATGCATCAGAATACCCAGTACTCTCTCAACCGTATATACATGATACTCCTCGGAAAAACATCGAGAGTTCATGACCCATGGGGGACTCGCGAGGTCCATATACCGACACGGACGATCTCCACGTGTCTGTGCGGACGATCTCAACGCACTATCATAAAATCAAAACAATTTCCGCACGGACGATCTCCACGTGCCCAAATTATAATCTTTACATCTCACCATCCTCAGCACGGACGATCTCCACGTGCCCAACTTATACTCAATCTCATGTCAATGCATGTGCACAATATTATTTCAAATAAGGGGATGATGATGCACCTCAATCAGTCAATATCAACGTAATACATAACCACCTCAATTTTCACAACTATACGGGTGTAATAAAGAAAACACAATCACACAAGAATTTCAAGTCAATAATATATCAGCTAATGCCCATATGCTTTGTCCTTCTCAAATTACAATCCACATTTCTATAGTAGTAACTTTCCCTTTTATAACACTGGTACTGGTACCAATGCCCGTCACACCATTGATACGAGACCCCTATCTTTCGCCCTTACCCCTTTGTTGATTTCATTTTTTTAATCTTTAATTAGGAAAACGTCCTTCAACAAGTCTAAAAATCTTAACATACCTCGAATGTTGATCATGTGCCATAAATCCTCAAGATTTTGCCTTTTCCATTTGTAAAGCTTCAAGACGTTCACCATCTATCACATATGCATTATTCGTAAGCAAACAAATATAGATATCAATAGAGTTATACCTCTATTCCGAACCCCAAAACTCATTCAACGTAATGATACCAAAACTAACATCCATGGTATATAATTAAATTCATAAATTTTGATGTCGTCTAATATATCAAGTCTCATATTCCTAAATTTTAAGTCTAGAGTTAAATCTTAATACACTAAATAACATACCCTAATAGTGTTCATATAAACTAGACTTACTAATTAATAGCGAGGGACAAGAATAGCAACAAAAACTAAGCGAAAATTAACAAAAACTCTAAACTTCCACAACTACTATACTTTAGTTCCTTTAATTTTATTTACATTATTTATTCCTCAGCCAAACTCTTACCAACACAAATTCATAAATCTAACTTAATCACATAAACACAACAAGTCAACAAAATCGTCTCATATTCCAAGAGAAAACTTACGCTACAGTGCAATGACGAGAGAGAAATCCAAAACCTTGATACCCTTTTTATTTCCCTTTTCTTTTTAAACCTAAGTCACATAACAATTATGATTGACCAACATTAGCAATAGCCTACTGCCTCAAATTTCAGGAAATCACCCAATCTAATTAAATATTCATTTCATAAAGAAAAATTTCACTTCGTTACCCCTACATAATTAAAGAACACAATAGAGATAATTCAACTCAATCTTGACCCCTTAATATCAATTCCTTTTCTCCATTTAATAATATAATAACAATACTATGCCACATTCACTGCCAAAGTAAGCAAATTTCCAAATCCTTAACACTTTAATATATATAATAGTATTTTATTTTTTTGAACTTAGCAATTAAACCTACAACACCTTGAAAAGTTTTCAACAACTCACCTGCAAATCTGATCGAGCAGCCCACGTCTTCGCCAATAAGTTATGTGCCCTTATTTTCTTTCTACTTATTCAGTTTATGATTTAAAAAAATATTAAACCCCTCTAACTTATTCTAATTATGTGGGCCAGGTGATAAAAAGAATTAAATAAGTCATGGACTTGGCCCATCGACTATTAATTATATTAATTATTTAATAAAATTTTCATTAATCAGATTATCGTAGTTACCGAATAGTTTAAAAATTCTACTTAAAATTTTATTGGGAGAGTCAAAACAATCCTAGTGCTCAAAACGACCTAGCGGGTCATTACAAAATAATTATTTTTTTCATGAAATAGTTATACATAATTTTTTATTTATAGAAATTTGAGGCCCCCAAAAATCGGGGGCCTAAGGCAATGCCCTAAAATTTCTAAGGAAAGAGCCGGCACTGTGGATGATTATACGCATGTTAATGATACTATTTTTTATATTGATAGTAATTGTGGTTAGATCCTTATCATGAACATTTGCAAAGAAGGTTTGATAATTTTGATGAGGAATTGCCTGAAGTTGATGAACATGATAATGTTAATGATTATATTGATACGCCTAATTTTGATGATGATGATGAAACTGAGCCACCTACGACTACTAGTACTCCCAGTCCCTCTCCTAGTTCTGCTCCTAGTCCTGCTCCCTTTCGTTGTCCTGCTCCCGTTCCCCCCTACATCCTAGGCCTAAGGTAGAACGTGCTAAAAAATCAGTTGTGTGGCAATTTATGACACAAAATGAAGATAAAACACAAGTTATTTGTACTGAATGTAAACATAAATTGAATCATCAAACTGTATCAAAACAAGGTGGGACGGGATAATTGAGTAATTATTTAATATCATGTTGTAAAAATGAATTTTTGCATGCTAAAATGGTAGCCAAAGCTAAAAAGAATGGTACCCCCTTACTGAAACGGTAGGAGTAGGCGGCTCTAATTGGTCCAAACACAATTAAATCCTTCTAATGTTTCCGGATCTAGTTTGCCACGATCATATATTAGAGGAAAAAATCTTGAAAAATTAGCTAAAATGATTGTTGTTATGGGTTTGTCATTTAGTTTTGCTGAAAATTTCGGATTTATTCATTATATTCAAATTGTGTATAATTCACATTTTAAAGCTTTTGCTAGAAATATAATTAAAAAGGTTGTATTTGATTATCAAGCTCAACATTTTTAATATCTTCGTTGTTTATTTTATTATAATAATTATAAAATAGCTATTTCTTCTGATATGGGCCGTAGTGTATACGATAATAATTATTTGACTGTTATTGCACATTGGATTGATGAAAATCTATTAACAAAATAATTGAAAAATTAAAAAAATATTTTATTTCTATTCCTCAAATTTATTTAACCGCTTGTTTGTTAAATCCTCATTACAAAGATGTAGGTGCATCTACGGTGGTTGAAAAAATATATTTTAATTTTGATATTGATAGTGAAAATGATGGAATACCTAGTTGTCAAGATGTTAAAGATAGTACAAAAATTGAAGCTGGAGAATTGTATGACTTATATAATTATAATACAAATGTACCAAGTAATCAAGAACCTCAAAATTCTAGGAGTAGACTTAATGAAGATGATATTGATAGTTATTTATATTCTTATCTTGAACTTTCTCATAATAATAGAAATGATTTTGATGCATATCTTAATTAAAATACAGAATCTACTGCTGATGTTCTAGAATGATGGAGCAATCGCGACAAAGGAATTACAAACTTCAACCGGTGGTTCGAGATGTCTTAGCTATTCAAGCATCTTTAGTAGCTTCGGAAGGCATTTTTAGTGCAACAAGGTTCAAATTGGAGAGCATAGGCATTCATTAGCAGTAGATAGCTTGGTGATATAGGTATTATTTAGGGATTGAATTAATGTCGAGAAAAAAAATTTAGGTCGTGAACCACTACCGACCAAATTTGAAGATGACATTGATGAAATAATGCAAGATTATAGTGACAACGACATTGAAGCAATGGATGATTTATCTATTCAAACAATTTCCGATCATGTTACTAGAGAAATATTAAATGATTTAAGAAAAGATCTCTATGGTAACAAGAACTATTAAATTTAAATGTATAATTGTTTATTAGTATGAGTATGATAATTCGATGTCTAATTCAAACAGAATTCTTCCTAGAAGGTGGCTGTGTAGATTAGATATTTTATTACTCTACTAATATTTTTGTAGATCAAATTGTACTATTCAATTAATATTAATAAAAGTATAGGCTATTCGCCTTAATTTTTTTTTATTATCTTAAATTTAATTTTTATTATTGTGAAATTTAAATTTTTTTAGTTTTTAAAGTTTTAAATTTAAAATTTAATAACCTCAAAGTTTGAATTTTAAATTTTCAAACTTTTATAATTATAGTTTGAATTTAAATTTTCAAACTTTTAAAGTTTTATACTTTTAAACTTTAAAGTTTGAAAGTTTGTAAAACTTTAAAATTTAAACTTTGAAAGTTTGTAAAATTCAAACTTTCAAACTATAAATATATAATTTTAAATTTAAATTCAAAATTTCAAACTATGAATATAAAATTTTAAATTTAATTTCAATCTTTCAAACTATAATGATAAAATTTTAAATTTCAAACTTTAAAAGTTTGAAAAGTATAAATTTTTAACTTTAAAAGTTTGAAAAGTATAAATTTTTAAATTTAAAATAATAAAAGTTTTAATAATTAATTGTTTTTAATAATTTTTTTTCTTTTAAAAAAACTAGCCATTGCCTCCCGCTAAACCGGTCCGGTCCGTTACCATTTCGCTAGCGGACCGGGATGAGTACTTCTTCAAGTATTCGGAAATATCGGTACCGGTACGTCCCGGTTTCGAAACAGTTCCGGTCAGTCCCGGTTTAGGTACCATCGCCTGCCTTACTCGTGGATCCACTACTTCGGTTCCCGATGACACGTACAACGACAATTCTGATGATGAGGATGATTGTGTAGGAGTCACTCGCTAGCTAGTTTACATCTCTAGACATATATGCTTTTTTTTTGTAAATTTGAAACAAATTTTAAAGTTAATTTTGAAAGACTTTATAAGTCTTTAAATTTTGATCTATCTTTCGAATGTTATTTTAAGTTTCTTGTTTTATGTTGTGTATATTGTATATACAAATGTGTTTGTTGGGTATATATAATTGTGTCTTTGTTGGGTTGAATTGTATTTTGTCCGTCGCTTTACTGGCAGTGGCGGATCCACCTTGATACAAGGGGGTTCATCCGAACCCCCTTCGACGAAAAATTATACTATTTATACATGGTTAAAATATTATTTTACGTCTATATAGTAGACGTTGAACCCCCTTCGGCTACTACGTGTGCCTATTTCTACAAATTTTGAACCCCCTTATTGAAAATTCTGGCTCCGCCACTGTTTACTGGGTTTTTATTTTTTAAAACCCTAGAAAAGCGACGGACAGTGTAGTTTAGTCTTTCACTTTTTTTGGATTTTTTGGACAGTGTCCGTCGTTTTTCTGGTATTTTCAAAAAAATAAATTTTCATAAAAGCGACGGACTGCGTCGCATTGTGAAAATTAAGAAAAACGAAAATTAAAACATATCGACGGAGTCCGTCGCTTTTGTTAAAAAAATTCAAGAAAATAATCAGTTTGCGACGCCGTCCGTCTCTTTTGGAAAATCATTGAGCCAAAAAGCGACGCACAAAATTGCGTCGCTTTTAGCCAAAAAAACGACGGACTGCGTCGCTTTTGTCCGTGTTTTTTTGACAGTATTTCAGTAGTGTCTCTTCATGAGCTTGCAAAGAACTCATTAGTTCATCAAAAGTATAATCAAATAAGACATGAGATTCCTCAATCACATTAACAATATGTTCAAAATTTGGAGTAAGACTCCTTAAAAAATTTCTAAAAGAGTTTCTTCAAATATACTTTCACCATAATACTTCATTTGATTTACAAGAGAAGAAACTCTTGAAAAATAAGTTTGAACATTATTACTTTCATAGAAATAATTTCAGTGTCACGATTGTAAGTCAATAATTTTACCTAAATCACCTTAAGCTGAATCTTCCATGCTTGCGAAGATGTAGTTACCGGTGCAATTCTTGAAAAAATTGTGTCAAGAATTGCTTGTTAAATTATGAATCACGCTTGACATCCTCATTTTTTATCTCTTTCAAATTTTTCATCTCTTCGTAAGAGTCTGAGTGATCCATGAAGTTTGCTTCAACCAACTCTCAAACTCCTTGTGATTTGAAAAGAGTTTTCATTTTGATATTCTAAAGCTCATACATTTCACCAGTAAAAATTGATATGAGTTGCAAGGAAGATGATGAAATACTATTTACTGTCATTTTTTCTCACAATTCACTCAACTTTCGGAAAGGAACCTTGCTCTAATACTGAATTTGTTGGAAAGAAAAAAATCGAATGAATAATGAACAAAAAGAGAGAAAAATAGACAGAAAATTACTGCATTTTTTTTTAAATATGATTAGTTAATAAAAGCAACAAGACCTAAATATAAATAGTCTTACCAAAAAATTTAAAATACTAAAATCTCCGTCCACTAACCCAAAATTATTAATTAGCTACAAATATGCCACAATATTTAAACTTGCTAAGATAAAGGAAACTAACTAAGACCAACTCCAAATTTTACACCAAATAAAGATTTGGTGTAAAATTTGGTGTTCTTGAGCTCCAACCCCACCAATTTTTACACCAAATTTGGTGTAACACTACTCATCATACCAATTTACTTTTTGAATATTTTAATATTATTTCATTATACAAACTTTTAATTAATCATTATATAAATTGTATGTTTTAAATAAATCTGTTGTATATTGAATTATTTTTTATATAATATTTTTATAATATTAATTTTAGATATAAAAATTTGGCTTTTTCTTATAATTTTTTTGGTAATTAAATTTTTATTTACCAAAGTGAACGTTACAAAACTGAAAAAAAAAACTGTAAACTTGTCCATACAAGCTCCAAGATATGCTAAAACAACATACTCTATCTATCAGCCTTCTCTCACGACTTCTTCCTAAGGGTATACATTAAGTTCACGTAGTCTATTGCATATCTTCTTATAATGGGATCCTCTCCCATGTATATCTCTAATGATGTGTCTAATCAAGAACTCCTCACTTCTCTGTATGGACGAAAATATTCTGTTGTTGCGTTCTACCCACACGTGATAAAATATGGTTCACTTCTCACTATAATAAAAATGACCATTAGCGGCATTTAATTCTTAATTGCCGCTAAATATGTATTTTTAGCGGCAATTGTCACTCTTTGTATATGTCCCTAAAACCTTTAGCGACATTGGTTCTTACACAGATTCCATAGCAATTTCCCAATAGCTGCATTATTCCACATAAACTCATTCAGGAAATTCAAACCTCCACTTACTTTGGGCCAACATAACTTCTCCCAGGCTATGAGTGCTTTCTTTGATGCCTCCACACTACCTGTCCACAAAAACTTTCTACATATACTCTCAATAGCATGTAGGATCTTCTTTAGAAGTGCAAATATTTGTGCCCAAAAGATTTGTATAGAAAACAAAACACTCTTCACCAATTGAGTTCTGCCAGCATATGAGAGAAATTCACTTGTCCAACAAGTGATTCTATTCAGCATTTTATCTATTAGGGGTTTTCATTGGACAAGACACTATTTTTGTACTCAAGGGACTCCCAAGTACCTGAACATATGACTTTTTAAAAAAAAATTAAAGTTATGTTAATTCTACTATAAATTATAATTGGATATAATTACAATTAACCTTCACAAAAATTAAAAATGCAAACATTAAATTTTTAAACAAATAACAATGTACTTAAAAATAATAAAACATTCAATAAAGTAGTAATTGACATTCACCATGAATCATATATGGTGAATGTTTTCGAAAGAACTTGTTTTAAGAAATAAAAAAATATAAATGAAATAAGAAATAATTATACAATAATGAAAAGAGAGAAAAATATTCCTTTTTGGTGTAAAATTTGGTGAAGTGGGTTGGAGTTGATTACACAAAAAATAGTGCAGACACCAAATTTGGTTTTTGTGTTGCAGATGCCCTAACAAACTCCTGAAGACTTGGTCAAGTTTCTTTTGAATCACTTTTCAATAGAATCAAATCCAACATCTCTAGTTCAGAATAAATGAGTATTTACAATTCTAGCACCTATTCTGGATGATACATAAGAATGTAGTAATTAAGGAAAAACTACTTAATTATAAATATATTTCTATCTTATATACTTATCTTCTCTATTTTAAGATACAAATACATAAGGAGAGAGACAAGCGAGAAAGGAGAAAAATAAATGAGATACTCAACATTTTTATTTGATTAGGCACATGTATTTTTGATACTAGATACATTTTGAAATACAAATACACAAAGAGAGAAGTGAGCGAGAGAGATAAGCAAGAGAATCAATGTACTGTAGATAGATGCGAATCACGTTTGGATAAAATGTATCTAAAATAAATTACACCCAATTATTTTCGCATGTCTCTAATACATATATCTTGCGGAGGAAAAGTGGTACGAAAGGTAATTTTCAGAAATATTGCCAGAGGAATCTAAACTAGTGAAATTCGTGTTCTTAAATTGTATTTGATCGATTCACGTATTTACTCACATGTTCTTAAATTGTACCATTTAGGTAAATAATAAATAATGTGGTCACCTCTTTCCCATTTTTATCATCTGAGGTTGCCCATAAGCAACTATTAAGACCTTGGACCAACATGAGTTGTGATGCACTGGTGAGAGTGTTTTACCCTTAACCAGAGGTCTTGGGTTCGAGCCATGGGTATGAAGAAAATCTTGTTAGAAGCACCACCCCGAATGGGCCCTGCAGAACGCGATCCAAATTTAGTCGGAGCTCTAATGTGGATTCCGTACACCCTGTGGGAAACAAAAAAAAACTATTAGGACCTTGGCATATGCTTCATTGAAGTATAGGACACCCATAGAAATTTGATTTTTTTTTTTTTTGGATCTTTGGTTGATAGGTTGGATTTTGCATTTAACTTTTGAAAAAATTGAATTTTGAATAGGGTTTTGACTTTGAATTTTTGGATATATGAAAATTTGATATTTTATACTTAATATTTATCACATCTCTATCTTCACATGATAGAACTAAAATTGTATGCGCACTATCTTTCCTAGAGAAATTACACTGAATATGTTATTATATATTTATTTCCAACCTATTAGACATAAGCTCATATACCTAATGTTGAAGGATAATATTGATAAGTTCAATTATGTCTTGGTTTCTATATATTATATATATATATATATATATATATATATATATATATATATATATATATTTGAGGAAATGTGGCACTGGATCCTTGAGGAAACCTATTAGTTATTGAAGTTTAAATCACATGAAGTTTGTAAGAATCCAAGAGTGGCCGATTTGTATATAAGCTATCGTTAAAGTTTTGCCCTATTTTTCTTATCTTATTTAAAAGTTTGTTTTAATTTTATCTGAAAGAAAATTATAATTTCTTCCATATTTGATTTATTCTTTTCTTAGAAGAAAAGTCTGGAATCTTATAAATTGAATACACATCTTCTCGTACCAATAACACAAATGCATCCACAATGTAGTCGATTAAGAGTTTCATTTATGGGGAGATTTTTCTCTCTAACTTTTTGATATCTTTTTCATATAACAATGTTATGTTTTTAGTATACATTTTTTCATTTAATTTATCACTATCTTAATTTGCAATTATAAGCCATTATCACTTTCGATCATCAAGACATTGTTTTATTTTGCTTAGATTAGAAATTTTCTGATAATAGTTTCATTATTTGCATGGACATTTTATATCTAATTGCGATAAGAATGAAAAATAAGAAACTTAACATGAACACAATATTAGTATATTCATTTTTATAAGAAGAAAAAGTATACAATCAAAATTTAAAATAATCAAATTGATTAATCTGAAATCAAGTTTAAAATAGTTTAATTCAATTCAAACTTACTTAGATTGAGTTCTAGTTTTAATTTCTTAAATTTTAAAATCAATATTTTAATATTATTTTCATATTTCATTTAAACGTTTAAACGATCCTACAATAAAAAGTAGACAACTCGAGATGACTTTCTAGTGGCAAATTAAGAGCCAATAATACACTATGGGCGGCGATTAGACATCAAATACGAGCAGCTTGGTACTTTTTAACATAACCATCAATATTTGTTGGACCTTTTTCTTTATACTTTGTTCCTAGTGGACTCTTGCCAAAGACACAGAGCTAGTAGTCTACGTGCAGATTCAATCGAATTTAATAAATTTTATTCAGATATCATATTAGTATTAATAAATGTATAAATATTTACTTTATTATCTAATTAGTATTACTTAAAATTATTATTATAAAATTTAAAATCATAAAATTAAAATTCTAATTTGAAGTCTGTGTTCATCGATTTTTAGTTTAGAGTATATATACTAACACGTAATATTCTCCTTTTAAGGATGCGTGAAAGATGAACATTGTTCCATATTTAAGTACAAGACAATCTATCATAAATCATAATTTCATAATCAATAATTTAATTATTCCAATTTAGTGTAATTTGATAGTGCTTTAAAAGGTATTTTTGGGGTGAAGCGCACTAAAAACTACCAAGACGTAATGTGGGAATACAAGTATCTTAGGGTGTAAGTTGATACATGTATCGATCCGTGGAAGAGTGTTATAATTTTTTGGGAATTAATTTATGCATTAGCTTTAATGCTTGAGTGTTCATTCGCAGCGTATATCAGGAGAATTTTTTCAAATTTGAGCCAAATAACTTTAATACTTTTTAATTTAAATTTATACTGTTTGATTTGACATAAATTTTAATTTTATTCTTGAAAATTTAGATTTAAATCAAATTGTAGACATTTGTTTCTTTAAGGACATGCTTAACTATAATTTTGAAGTTAGGTTATCTTATTAATTATAGTACCACATTTTTTTGAGATATACTTAAAGAAAAAGGAATCACATAAATTGAAATAGATAGAATATGTATACTCAAAATTTATTTATAGTAAGATTAGTCAAACTAAAAAACTCAAAACTCTCTTTAACTTAAATCTTTTCAAATCAATTTTAGGCTTTAGAACTTCTTTCGATATGAATCTACTAATCTAGTATATATATAGATATTAATTGTTTAAAATTTCTATTGCAAAAATAAAAATATTAAAAATTGTTTTAATTGTTATAAAACAATATAATATGGATGTCCACTACACCAAGAAGTTACTCACCCATTCTCTCCACTATTTTCCTCATTATGAAGATGATCATAACCTCCATAACCTCCACCTTTATAGCCATTATTCTTATAACCTTTCACTTTCATAACCTCCCCATTATATTCATGTTAATGTCATGTTTATGACTAACCTTTTTTATGCCTCTATGCTACACTATAAATAGAGGCATAAGGGTTCATATTGTATACACTTGAAGACTTGGAATAATAAGAAAAACTCTCATATCTTGTCTTCCTATTTCTATTGCTTTCATCTTCTATATTTCTTGTCTTATTTTTCTTTAGTTTTACAACACGTTATCAGCACGAGTTACTCATTCTCCGTCAAGAATCAATGGTAAATTACTATATAATTTATTTTATATTTTACTTTTGATTATGCATCATTAATTTTCTTACCATCTCAAAATCATATGAGTCCAACAAGTTGCTTTTACTTTTCGCAAACTTTTAATTTGATCACTTATATATTTAAAAAGTAAAATTAGTTTTGTAAGTTAACAATTTGTAAAGAAATTGTTCTTTATGATCTTGTTTTATTGAGTTATGTGACATATACATAATGATTGGATTATTATTGTTGGTTACTTTTGCACCTCTTTATTTTTCTTTATCTAAACTTTTACTTGTTGAGTTATTAACATATTATTTGTACTAACAAAGCTTGTTTTGTATTTATTCTAAAATGGTTTATCATAATCTTCATAACAATGTTGAGAGAGACTATTAAAATATTTAAATTTATTTTAACTTGGGACTTTTATATGATTCTAACATGTTGTTCTAATTAATTGATTTTGTTCATTTTTCTTGTATATTAAGCCAAGTTCAGATTATATTTATGATTTTCGATAATTATTTTCTTGGTAATGCACTTGGTTTATTAAGGCATTGATTGAGGGTAAGACCGTGAATTCAGGTTTCACCGCACCAAGTGGGTAAGACATCGAGTTAAAGTATTGGTGCACCATGATAATAAGAAGTTGGGTTCAAGTCCCATTTATTTATGACCAAAGGTGTCTTTATATGGGTAAGATATTGGGTTAAAGTCCTAATGCACTATAGTGATGATATGATGATGACTAACATAAAGTTTTATACTTTTGACTGAAAGTCATGGAATTAACCCAATTAATTTGCTCCATTCTCTTATGTGAATGTGGTAGCAGTATATTAATATGTCTGAAAATGACAAGTGGTTGAATGTATGAATATGGGTATGGTAAAATATTAATGGTCATCATTTTGGTAATTAAAAGGAAGAACATCATTCGTTCTTAAGATGTTCCTTCAAATGTGAAGGTAATTTGGTCCATTAAAATTGTATGAAAGGTTATTGACACATTGTTTCTTAAGATGGTCCTTCAAATGTGAAGGTAATTGTTAAAAGTAATTGTTATCCATCAAAGTGGTATGAGAAGTTGGGCACATTGTTGTGGTGCAACCCAATTTAAAAAGTTTTATAAATCCTCCATCAAAATAAATGAATACAAAGTGGTAGTACATTTGGTACATTTGACCTTTTAAAGTGATGTTGAGGTGAGTCACATAATTTCAAAACATGACAATGAGTTTATAATAAAAACTTATGGAACATGTACAAATGGTTATGATTCATTTCTTGAAGAAAATGTGACTTGTGTTCGTATGGATAAGAACATGTTCATATATTGTTGGATGAATGTCACATCTCACCTCTACGGAGAGATTGAAAGAAAATATTTTGACATAAATGGTCATTTTGGTCATATATATACTTTGAGTACTACACAAATATTGTGGTATGTTTTATTATGAACTATTGAAGGGCAAAAGAAAGAAATAAATCTTTTCTGTAAAGGTTGTGGCCATGACCAAAATAAATGTTATTGTGTGGCAACACAAATTTGTCATTGGTTATCAAGAAATAAGTCTTGAATGTAATAATTTTAACCATGACAATAATAATAATTTTCTCTTTAAGAAGATGGTCACCATATGAATAACGTTGTGAAATTTGTGGTAGTACACAAAATTAATTGAGAGTTCCGAAATGGCTAATTTGTTACTTTCGGAGGAATAAAATTGTTCACAATATTGAGGTTGTAGTAAGTTTCAAACGAAACTTTTTAATTTTCAGTGGAATTGAAAATAATTATTATATTGAGACTGTAAATTATTGAAAGATGAAATATCATCAGATTACTACAATCAAAGCGGGTTATAAATATTTACATAAAAGGTTACCCGTCTTTCTCTTGTTTGTTGTATACAAATATGGGCATGCTGATGGAATCACATGCAAAAGTAAACTAGAAGTTTACTAGAATAAATATCAGTTGGCACAATCGGTTGGCCATTTCGATTCAAATGTGATGCAAAAGAAATTGAGAATTCACGTGGCTATATGTTGAAGAAATAAAAGATTCTTCAAGAATTCTCTTTTGTAGTTTGTTCTCGTGATAAAATAATCATTGTACCAGCTAAGGATGGATTGTATCCCCTGAAATTATTTGGAACATATAAAATGTGAATATGGGCCCGTTCACCTGCCATGTGGACCGTTTACTATTGTGATTTAATGGATGCATCTATGGTATGGTCACATGTGCATTTGTATCAACTTACAAATTGGGTTTTGTAAGGTTGTTTGCTCGAATTATTAAATTAAGAGCACAGTTCCAAATTATAAAATCATGTGGGTAATGCTGGTTGATTTAGCAGAAATTGTATACCTCCAATTATAGCTAGACCATTGATTATGAGAACAAAACTCTCAAATAAAATTTGGTATGAGATGAGTTTATTTAACATGTATGCATCAAGACAACAAGGTTCTCCCAACACAATTGATTCAGGGTCAGAAACCAAATAATTTCCATCTAAAAATTTGACGTGTGCACATATGATTTTATTGCTCCACCATGCACAAAGATGGATCCCCAATTGAGGTTAAGGGTGAATGTTAGATTTCCTAACATTAGGGGGAGATATGTGTAGCAGCTGAAAGTTATTTGTGGGGTGAATTATCTAGATCCTCGTTAAAAAAATATGCACTTGAAGTTCAAGAGATAATTCATTTGCAAAATGTTGCAAATAATTTGCCAAATGTATTTGCTGATCCAATATTTAATTAAACTGCAAATGCTTCAATAAATAGTCCTTGAAGGACAGAGTTTACGTACGCCAAAAGCATGATAGATCAATCGATTCCAAATGTAACACTCCTTAAGGAAGGAGAGGAACAAATTATCAAAATGGTCATTGATAATGAGGTAAGTGCTTTGAAAGAGCACTATGACATAACATTTCATAAAACTTTGGCAAAGGTTCAGGTACCTGAAAATGATGAAAAATGAAGAGATCTCAATAAGTTATGTCGTATTGGAATCGATATCAAAATGACCGTCGATAGTATATTTGATATTAAGTAGCACTTAATGCTATAAATAGTTACGAGGATTATAAATTTAAATCTGTCATATAGCGTGGACAGATAAATAATTAGCCAAATAAAATGCACTATTCAAGTATATTTTATTTCACTTAGAAAAGTGATGTTTTTGAACTTATAGTTTATAGATCAAAATATATGTCAGTGGGGTACTAATGAATCATTATGCGAAAGTATAACCGTAAGATATGAGTACGATTTGTGCCTCGGGGCATAGAGAGTTTTCGCAAAAATCCTGACATTATTAAATGGAGAAATATTCTCTAGTGGTGGATGCAATAAGACTTGTTTCAGTCTGGTAATAGATGAAATACTTGAATATGCAAAATGATTGATTATTACGTCTAATTAGACGATGAAGGTTGTACGAAAATCCTTGAAGGATTTAAAAGGTCTTAAAACAATTTCATTGAGGGCCCAATGGTTTTGAGATTTATTAACACAAAGAAAGAATCTTTTGAACCTCATGAAAATGATTTAAAATGTTATGTATTGGTGCAATTTGTGCACTTACAGATTGCTGGTTATGCAAATGCTAGAAGATGTGTGATTTTCATTGAGAAGAAAAGACGAGCTTCAATAAATTGATCAATCTCTCATGAGTCAAAAATGATTTGATTATGTAGATGCAGAATATTTATTTGATCTACACAAATCTCGATCGCAAAAGAGCTATTTGCTTACATATGGAGGTACAACAATATTTTGGCATTCAACAAACATTGATAACCACTTCTTCAAATCGTGCAGAAATAATACTGATTTATGAAGTAAGTTGGGTGTGTTTGGTTGGAATCATGATCTATCATATTCAGAAAATATGTGATTTTTCAGCTACCATATACGACAATAATATATAACTCAATTGAAGGGAGGATATAATCAAAAGAGATAGAACAAAGTATAGTTCACCAAAAGTCTTTCACACATGATCTTCAACAAAATGGTGAGATAGACGTTCAAAGATTTATTCAAGTGATAATCTTGTAAGCTTATTCACTAAAGATTGCCAACATCAATATTTGAGGAGTTGTGATATAAGATCGGAATGCATCGTCTCCAAGATATTAAGTAAATTTTTTATCAAGGGGAGAAAAATACGCGTTGTACTCTTTTCCTTAATCATGGTTTTGTCCCAAATGGGTTTTCCTGGTAAGGTTCTTAACGAGACAACATTCAAGCGTATTAAAAGATATGTGTACTTTTTTCCTTCACTAGGATTTTTTTCCCACAGGGTTTTTTCCTAGTAAGGTTTTAACGAGGCATATTATATATGGACATCCAAGGGGGAGTGTTATAAAACAATATAATATGGATGTCCACTACACCAAGAAGTTACTCACCTATTATCTCCACTATTTTCCTCATTATGAAGATGATCATAACCTCCATAACCTCTACCTTTATAACCATTATTCTTGTAACCTTTCACTTTCATAACCTCCCCATTATATTCATGTTAATGTCATGTTTATGACTAACCTTTTTTATGCCTCTATGCTACACTATAAATAGAGGCATAAGGGTTCATATTGTATACACTTGAAGACTTGGAATAATAAGAAAAACTCTCATATCTTGTTTTCCTATTTCTATTGCTTTCATCTTCTTTATTTCTTGTGTTATTTTGCTTTAGTTTTACAACATTAGTGAGTATTTGTGATTTGTTTTCTAGTTTAATGCCTTCAAGTAATTATCTTTATATCATTTTTATTTTTATTTCTTGAATTATGAGGAATTAGAATATCACTTTAAGTATGTTCTATCATAGTGATGTTATATGTATATAATGCATCTTTATGTTTTTCAGTTTTTCACGTAAGAAACAATATCTTTTATAATATGATTGTGTCTGTTCTTTTGTGCTTCCACGTATGTATTGAAGAACTAGTTTTTTCACCAATTATATAAAAAGTAAATGCAAAATTAATTAAGTAAATCAACACAAGAATTAGAGCTGTCAATTGGGCTAGTCCACCCCATCTGGGCTAACTCATATAGGTTTCGATATTTTACGAGTTAGGCCGGGCTAGCCCATTTATGGTGTGGGCCAAAAAACGATCGATCCAACCCACCAGTATGTGGGCTACAGGCTTGCCGGGCCAATCCACTTTTTAAAAAAATTATATTATTTTTAGAATTATTAAATTAAATTATAAATTATAATTTAAAAATATTATCATAAATATCGACAAAACAATATTACATGATGTTAATGTTACTACTTTTTAATCAAATCCACAAATAAAATTATCTTTATAATAATTATTAAGTTTTTTTTTCAAGTAAAAGTATAGATATCTAAGTAGAAATATTAACCTAATTGTTTTGATTTGGACTCTGTTTAGTTTTAAATTTTAATATTATATTATATTTTTTAATTAATTTTTATTGGCCCACGGGCCGGCCCTATCGATATTTCTCAAGCCCCACAAATCAACAGACTTATTCAGGCCGGGCTAAAAAGCCCTTTTCTCAAATGAGCTCCAATAATCGTAGCCCAGCTCTATTAAATCCCGAGTTAGGCCAGGCCGGCCCAACAGGTCTAGCCCATATTGACGGCTCTAATAAGAATATTCATGTGGAAAAACACCTACCCTAGAAGAAAACTTCGTACGATTTTCCTTTCAAATCATATATATATATATATATATATATATATATATATATATATATATATATATATATATATATATATATATATATATATATATAAAGGTGGATCATAGACAAGGTGATGTGGCACCTCTCTATGACCTCCATTTGCATTTAGCTTTTTCCTTCTTTTTGTTTTTTGCTTTTTAAAAAATAATAATTAATTATCATATCATAAAAAATTACTTAAATTTATTACAAATAAATATTTTATTAATGGAGGATCATTTATAATAAAAGCTCTTCATATTATTTATTTATTTATTTCACTTATAATAAAAGGAGAAGCATACTTTATTTATTTTTGACTTTTTTTTCATTTAAATTAGTTATTCTATATTTTTTTTCTATTTGTTTATCTCACTTCTAATCATGAAATCATAATAATTTTTTTTTACATTTGAAGTATTTTAATTTTAATTTTTTAATTTATTCACTAGGAGTTACTATCCATGACTTGCCCCTCTTTAATTTTTACTTTTAATAGTATTCATAACTCCCATAATTTTAATGTCCATAACCTCCAAATTAAATTTGTAAGTTTATGATGTCTTATGGTATTCTTTTATTTTGCCTATAAATTCGTATTAGTTTCATGAAGATTCACATTCACAATAATCCTCTCTTTTTATCATATTGGTTTTGTTTGTAACAAAAAAGAAGTACATGAAGGTAAGAAATATTTCATTGCAAATTTTTATTTTTTATTTCCTCTATTTTTGTCTATATAAATTCGTGTTTGGTTTGTGAATAAAACTAACATGTAACAAAAAAAAATACACGAAGTTAATAAATATATCATTCTCAAGTCCTTATTTTTCATTTCCTTAATTTTGTCTATATAACTTCATATTTATTTTCATAAAGATTCACATACAAAGTTATAATTTCTCTTCTTGAAGTATATGAAGGTAATATATTTCATTCTAAAGTCTTTCTTTTTATTTTTATGTACTTAGACATGCTTTCTTATTATATACTTATGTTTGTATTATCATTTATCAAGTAAGTATGATTAAAAAAATCTCTGTAATTCTTAACATTGTGTTGTCCGTATGCAATTTCTCTTTTTAATAGTTAGTTTTCCAGATATAAAGTAGTTTGATTATAATATTTGTAGATTTCAAGAAATAATTATTATTTAGTATTGTTAGTACTATTAAAAAGATAATATACAACTATATTACACATAGTTTATATTTCGTTCTTTCTATTGACATAATTATTTCTAATTGATATATGATTTTGTTTATTCAGTTGGTTGCATATAATGAAGAGTTTGACATATGTATCAAAACAAGATGACGTATCTCTTTGCAAAGGAAGATGGTAGAAGGAAAAAAAAATAAAGCATAATTAGAGATTATTTTTTCACTTTGAATTGTATTAGCAACTTAGTTACTTTTGCGAGAGTTTTTTAAATTTTGATTTATATAAATAATTTAGATAAATATATTATATTGTCAATGCTAATCATTTGATCCTTTAGTATTCTACTTTCTCTTTGTTATGAAGAAACATTAATATAATTATTTCATTTTAACAACAACAAAACAATTTATGATGATTAGGAGTTTCATTTTTATTATGATCATAAAAAAGTAATTGAAAAATAAAATATTATTTTCATGATTTCATTTTTTGCGTATGTAATTATCTGTCACCATTCATTTTGCTTTGAAATGTATTTATAATTTTTATATAATCACCTATTATTATATTTTCTTCTGTTCATTTTTTGTACTTTCACCCCTTATTTTTATTTATTTATTTTTACAAATAAAATCAATACATAATTAGTAATACATTTAATCTCCAATAAAATTACACATTTGAATTATTTATAACTCATGTCTCTTCATCTTACTTGTAACATTTAATATTAAATATTACTCCTCCGTCCAGAAATAATTGTCAGGTATACTAAAAATAGATGTCCAAGATTAATTGTCAATTTAAACAATCAACAACTAATTAACTCATTTTTCCAATTCTACCCTTAATAAAGAGAAAGTGGGTGCTACTTCCTAATTAATTGACAATAATTGATTGTAGGGTTATATTAGTCAAATTACATATTATATTAAATTTTTCTTGAGGGATGTGTATTATCTAAACCTGACAATTATTTCTGGACGGAGGGAGTATTCATAACTTTTATATGTTTCATTTTTTGTAAGTCTTATAAATATTTAATAAATATTTTAAAAAATATAATAAGAAAATGTAATAATAAGAAAATAATAAAAAAATCAATTTTGTTTTGACGAAATCAGAGTTTGAATAGAACATTAGTACTCCTACAAAAGATAGAGAAAATTCAAACATATAAAATATTTTCAACCTAATACAGTATATTGTTATTTCAACAATATTATTTCTTATTTCATTTACTTCACCACGGTGAATATTTTGGTCTAATATATACATATACAAAATAAATAAATATATTTTATATGTTTTAAAAAAATCTATGATATCGCAGATGAGGAGAAATATTAATATTATCTATATATTCAATACTAACCTAAATATTACATATTTCATATTATCATCTTATTAATATTTTATATAGTCGCGCGAAGCGCGAATAGTTTCACTAATTACTAATAAATTTGAGTGATAGTTTCAGAATACAATTCGATAACCAAAAAACTAACCAATATACACTTGATTCACTTCTTGAAAGACTCTATCTAGCCAACGAAGCCCTTATAACTCTAAATAACCTATTTATAAAAAATTAAAGTATTTTTATAATAAAAAAGAATGAACAATATTATAGAGCGCAAATAAATGTAAGAGGTTGACTATGGTGGATCTGAGGAAATATCAAGGCAACCGGAAGGGGTATCACAGAGAGGTTATTAGACAAGAAATGGGCACCTACAAAATTTACTGAGGACATGACCTTAGATAAAATGATATAAAGGTCGAGATTTAAAATAGAAGGTTAGTAGATTGTAGCCGACATTCCGCTCCTACCACACTTGATATATGCATCCAGCCAAAAACATTTGATAAATGATTGAGTGAGGTCCATTTGTTCCACAATGACGTTCCATCCAAACACACTCCTTTGGCCAGACCCAGCTAGGCCTTATGGTTCCCTGCCATTTTAGTAGTTGGCCACATATCTCAATTCTCAGCTGCTACTGGACATTGAAAGAATAGAAGCCCAAGAGTTTCATTTGCCCCTTCAAACGACTTACATTGCGGATCAACATCGATCCCCTATTTGATCAGTGTGTGTACCTTACTTTTATCAGTCAAGTACGCCATAAACACCCATTTTGGTGGGGCTGGATTGCTTCACACGTACAACCTTCTCCAACTCACACTAGATAGGGTACCCATAAACTTTAAAGTATATATAGCGTATTGGAAACTTCTTAACTCTCATTTCTTCGGATACATTGGGTCCAACTACTGTTGGATATAGCAAGCGTTAATGGAAAATTGAGGGAAATGAAAATAAATATTGAAAAAGATTCTCTTATGCTTTTCGAAAAGGCAATCTCCCTCATTGGTGGTGGAAAGAAAAAATAAAGTGTTTAAATAGAAAAACACTTCTACTAGTTGTTAAAAGGGTTGAAAAGAGGGACCCTTTGCACCGTTATCGTCATCGTCACTCGCTCGGCTTCGGGTACGGAAAATGATCGAGAGATTATTTTTTGGATAAAGTTTGTTTTAATTATTTAATTGATTAAATTAACCCAACTCGATCCACTAGACTTACAACTTTCAGAAACAACCATGACCATTTGAAAGGTGTTGCAACCTTCGGAACCAGTTCCTCTTGTATAGAAATACCTTTGATTCCTCAGATTTTTACTTACGACATTTCTGAATTCTCCTTCTTCTTATGCACAAAAATTAATCGTGTACTTTACTGCCGTTGAATGGCTCGCTGACACCAGAGTTTTGAGTATCAATACGCCGGTGATTGAGATCATTATATCCTAGGAGGACATATTTCAAATCAAACCTCAGATAGTAGAGGAGAATAATATCCTTAAGGGAACATTGTACATTCAGTGAACTTGATATTCTTTCCATTTCGTTTTTCAGATCCTAGTACGTTTTCAGATTTTAGTTTTTGTTAATTGATTTTGGTTCTTCACTGGTCAATTTAAACTTTGGTAACCTAATATTTCTGTAAAGTTTCTTATAATCAATAGTATTATTTTAAACACGGGTTGCCTAACAATGTTAAGGAAATTACTTATTTGTTAATTTGTTTACTGGTGGAGAGAAAAACCTTCGTGATTTTATACTCCTATTAAGTTTGCAATTTAAGTTATTACTTATTGAGTCATTTGTATTGTTTTTTTTAATCAGAAATGGCAAATGATAATGTTACGGTGGCTATTGCTGTACCAACCCAAACTGTTGTACCACCAGCAACGGGCATTTTTGTTACCACTCATGGTTTGCATAATTTTAAGGACAAACTCCAGTGCCTGATGCTGATATGTGTCAGACAGAGAAAAGTTCATGGTTATTGAATTACATAAACAAGTAGACTTTCTATGTAACGGCTACATTCCGAGTGTTTTAGTGGATGACTTATATAATATCCACAGTGCAATGTCAACTTCGAAAGAATTATGGAATGCACTTGAGAAGAAATATAAGACATAATATGCATACTTGAAAACGTTTATAGTCGCAAAGTTTTTAGAATATAAAATATCAGATAGTAAAACTGTTGGATCACAAGTGCAGGAATGTCAAATTATTTTGCATGATTTCATTGCTAAGGATACGGTAGTTAATGAAGCTTTTCAAGTGGCTGCGATGATCGAGAAGTTACCTTCTTCGTGGAACGACTTCAAGAATTATTTAAAGCACAAACGCAAGGAAATGAAGCTTGAACATCTTGTGATTCGGCTCAAGATTGAGGAAAATAACAAGGACACCAAAAAAGTCTCATGGAAATTCGACAATGTGAATTAATATTGTTGAAGAAGCTACTGCTAAAGGCAAGAACAAAAAGAAGTCCAACAGACATAAGTCAGAACAACCTAAGAAGAAATTCAAGTGCAACTATTACAAATGTGGTAAGACTGGTCATAAGTCTTTGACTATCGTGCTCCAAGAGAGGACAAAGGAAAAAGTCAAACAAATATTGTGAAAGATATGGAAGATGCAAATTACCTCTGTGCAATGATCTCGGAGTGTAACTTAGTTGAAAATCCCAAGGAGTGGTTTCTCGACTCAGGTTCCACTCGACATATTTGATCTGCAAAAAAATCCTTTGCAACGTGTACTCTTGCTGAGTTTGGTGAAGATTTGTTCATGGGGAACACAACAACAAGGATTCAAGGAACTTTAAAAGTAATGTTGAAAATGACATTCGACTAGGTGTTGACTTTGAACAACATTCTGCGCGTTCCTACTATTACAAAGAATTTAGTTTCTGTTGCACTTGTTGTTAAGAACGGGTTTAAGTTTGTCCTAGTTAGTAACAAAGCTGTAATAAGTGAGAATGAGATGTTCTTAGGAAAGGACTACCTCACTGAGGGACTATTCAAACTGAATATAATGGTTGCTGATAGTATTAATAAGAATCTTCTTCTATTTTTACTTATTGGAGTCAAATGACTTATGGCATGCCCGTTTCTGACATATAAAATATAAATCACTAGAAATTGATTACTATAGAAATATTGCCCGATTTCAAATGCGATAAATCAAAATGTGAAATTTGTGTGAAATGTAAGTTTGTTAAACATCCTTATAAGTCCGTTGACAAGAATTCAAAACCTTTAGACTTAATTCACACAAATATATGTGATATGAAATCAGTACTGCCTTGTGGTGATAAAAAGTATTTTATAATTTTTATTGATGATTGCACTCGATTTTTATATGTATATTTTCTTAATAGTAACGATGAAACAATTGATACATTTAAGCAATACAAAAATGAAGTGGAAATCAATTCAATCTAATGATAAAAATGATTCGGAGTGATAGGGGTAGAGAATATGAATCTTCTTTTGTAGATATATATATAATATTGTTCATCAAACTACTGCACCCTATACACCACGATCAAAACGTTTGGCGGAAAGGAAGAACAAAACATTAAAGAAAATGATGAATGACTTGATAATCAATTTTGTTTCACCGCACAACCTGTGGGAGGAAGCAATCCTTACGACTAAGAAGATACTCAATAGGGTACCCCATAGCAAAACACAATTGATTCCATGTGAGTTAGAAAGGAAGGAAATCCCACTTGAAATATTTCAAAGTGCGGGGGTGTTTAGCCATGGTACAGGTTCCTTTACCCAAGAGGGTGAAAATTGAACCCAAAATAGTGGATTGTGTATTTATTAAATATGTTGTGAACAGTAAGGCTTGTCGTTTTTTGGTTCACAAATTTGATAATCCTGAAATTCATGTTAATAAGGTAATTGAGTTAGATAACATTTAGTTCTTTGAACACATTTATCCGTATAAAACTGAATGTGACTCGACAAGTGAAAGACCTAAACAAGCTCAGAAAAAATCAATGGGAAAATGCACTACCTAACGAGGATCTTAGGCTTAGTAATCGCCAACGGAAATCCACTTATTTCAGATAAGATTTTGTGGCATTCTTGCTTGAAAATGACCCTCAAACATTTAATGCAATTATGTCTTCGTCTAAGTCAACATATTGAAAAGAAGCGATCAATAGTGAGATCGAATCAATTTTAAGTAACCATACTTAGAATTGACTTATCTTCGTCCAGGAAATAAACCTTTAGGATCAAAGTGAATCGTTAAAAGAAAAATGAAATATGATGGAACTATTGACAAATATAAGGCTAGACTTCAAAGAAGACATACAAAAGGAAGGTTTAGACTACTTTGATACATACTCTCCAGTAATAAAATGATAACATCAATTAGAATGCTAATAGCACTAGCGACAGTGCATGATCTTAATATCCACTAAATGGATGTCGAGACAGCCTTTTGAAATGGAGTATTGGAGGAAGGAATTTATATGGAAGAACTTGAAAGGTTTTTAGTTTCCAGTAAAGAAAAGAAAATGTTAGGCTTGTGAAGACGTTTTATGGGCTCAAGCAAACACCCAAAAATGGCATGCTAAATTTGATCAAACAATCTTGGCAAATGGATTTAAAATTAACGAATGTAATAAGTGTATTTACATTAAAAATATTCCGAATTATAAAGTCATTGTTTGTCTGTATGTTGATACATATTAATAGTGAGTAAAGATATTGACAATATAAATGCTACTTAGCGCATGCTGTCCAACAAGTTCGATATGAAGGACTTAGAAGCTGCTGATTTGATCGTAGGGATCAGGATTCTCAAAACTCTCCATGAACTAGCATTATCTCAATCTCATTATATTGAAAGAGTATTATATAAGTTCAAATACTTGAATTTCAACGATGTCAAAACTCCAATTAATTTCAGCTTTACATTTTAAAAGAATGAAGGTGAAAGTGAGTCTCAATTGGAATATGCTGAGTGTTGGAAAGTTTGATGTATATTATGAATTGTACGCAACCATATATATCATGCACTATTAGCAAATTGAGTCGGTTCACTAGAAATCCTAATCAATCTCACTGGATGACAATGAAACATGTGTTGGGGTATTTTAAACATACACAACACTATGCTTGCATTATAATAAATATCTTGCCATGATTGAAGGATATAAAAATCCAAATTAGATCACCGGGTCAAATGAAGTAAAATCCACAAGTGGTTATGTGTTTACACTTGGTGGAGGAGCAATCTCTTAGAAATCGTCCAAACAAACATGTATTACTCTCTTCACAATGGAATATGAATTTATTACTTTAGATAAGGTTTATAAAAAATCTCAATGGCTCCAGAATTTCTTAAAGGATATCCCATTCTGGTCCAAACCTGTGGGACCTATTTGCATACATTGTTATTGTTAAGAAGCAATAGGTAAATCAGGAAGCGTCATGCAGAACGGAAAGTCTGTTCATATGTGATAGATACATAACACCATAAGAATACTGCTTTTTAGTGGAATTATCACAATTGAATATGTGAAGTCAAGAGATAATATGTTAGAGCCACTAACAAAAAGCCTAGTAAGAGAGGCAGTTGAAAGATCATCTAAAGGAATGAGTTTACGGCTTAAGACAAGTCATCATGGCGGCATCTCTATCTTGAAGATCCTAATATCTAGATTCGAGGAGAAAAACAAAGTTGTGACTGACGGTTAGACATTGTCAATTAACTCAATCCATTATCATGATGAAGACAATGTTTAGGAACAAGGTTAAAACATTAAGGCTTGTAATTGAGTTAATAAAGCTTAAAGTTTTTAATGATTTGCTAAGTTTGACAGATTGACTAAATAATGTATCTATGATATGACACAATTAGAAATCACCTATGTGAGTGTGAAGTGTAAGTCGATTCAAAGAGTTTTTTATCGAAAACCTTTTCTCTATAGACTCATGAAACCAGGAGCTGTTCTGAAACGAACACAACCGTAAGAACAACCAATGGTAAAGGGTTAATCGTGTGCCATATGATTTTCTAGGTATACACCAAAGCTCGACGGTTCAAAGATATCACATCTACCGATTGATCGAGTATATACAAATATATTCACTACGAAAAGTTTAAGGGAAAACCTACTTATCCAGATGCAATTGATCCTTGCTTATAAAGTAACACTCTTCCATGCATTATTTATGTTATGACCATACCCCATTAATGTGGGAGATTTTTGGGTATAACAAGAGTTAATGGAAAATGAAGGAAAGATGAAAACAAGAATTGAAAAAGATTCTCTAATGCTTAAGAAAAGACATTTCTCCCTCATTGATAGTGGAAAGAAAATTGAAGTATTTAATTAGAGAAATACTTCTACTAGTTGTTTAAAGGGTGAAAAGAGGGACCCCCTCTCGCCATCGTTGTCGTATCTTGATCGGCTCGGCTACGATTTCGATTTTGACTGTGAAAAATGATCGATCGAGAGATTATATTTTAGACAAAATTTATTTAATTATTTATTTGATTAATTAAATTATCAAAATGTTTTAATTATTTAATTAATTAACCAAAACGTTCCACTCAACGGTAGTAAAGTACACGATTCTTATTTAGCATATTTAAGCCTCCCACACTCACAGACATAAACATGATATCCTAAACTCTTAACACTTTGTTGGATAAATCCATGGGTCCTTTCCGCAAAAATGTTCGAAAATCCTCTCTATTTGTTCCATCACTCTCTTTGGCAATTGGAATATCTGGGACCAATATATTTGTATATAGAGTAGTGCACTCTTCAACAATTGTACTATACTTACATACAAAAACATCTTCGTTGTCCAAGATGTAACTTTTCTCAACACCCATTTTAATAGTGGTTGACATCGGACAAAGGATATTCTTTAGTACTTAGGGCACCCCTAAGTACCTAAAGGGTAACTCTCCTCTTTCCATACCAAGGAGCTCTAGGATTTGTTGTTGTACTTCTAGCTTCACCCTTCAAAAATAAATGAGATTTTTGTAAATTTTCCTGCAACCTAGACATACATGAGAATTGTTGTAATTTGGGAAATAACCTCTAAACAAAGATCAAGTATCTCCCGCTAAACAAGAAAAGGTCATATGCGAAGCCAAGTTGCACTATCTGTAGTTGTCCACACCTTGGATGATACTTAAAGAGCTTATATTGCTTCAATTGCTTCCTAAGACTACAGAAATATTCATTGCTAGAACAAATAGGTAAGGTGATATTGAATCACTTTGCCTTAGTCCTTTCTTGGTTGAGAATGGTGAGGTTGGCTGCCCATTTATTAAGATTGTGTAGGCCAGTAAGCTCATACAGTATATGATTCATCCTTTGAAGACTTCAGGAAAATCAAGACTTACCAGGACCTACTTCATGAAATTCTACTCTCTCGAATTGTATGCCTTATCATGTTAACTTTGATCATACATCATGGTGATATATTTTTCCTCCCACATCCCTTCACTATCTCATGACTTAACATTATATTGAAAGAAATGAGTCTTCTGGGCACAAAGGCAACCAGGGAGGGATGTATTTACACTTCCATCACTGGTTGAAGCCTTGATGTGAGTACTTTAGATATGATTTTGTATACCACTATGCAACACGGTTGTCACGAACCAAATCATCGTGAATGGTACCCACACTAAATTTCCGATGGGAGAACCACAACTACAATCCAAACAAACAACTAAACCAAAAAGTAATCCATTTAAGTTATGGAAGTAAGTTGAATAAACTAAATAAGAAGTTCCCATAAACTTCAACAAGAATTCTAAAGAATTAACTAAACAAATGTGGAAGAAAACAACCTAGAACCTGAAAGTCAATATAACAAAACTACTAAACGATAACCAAGTCTAAAACAAGAAGGTTCATACTCCCAACTATCATAAAGACATCTAAAGAACTAGTCTAAGTCTGAAATGTGGACATAGACTCAAGAGAATCCAAAGTAGCCCAGAATATGCAAGCTCACCCTTGAATTCGAAAGCCATGATCACAGATCTTCTAAGCGAAGTTTGTCAATATCTGTCGAAAGATGCCCTGTACTCAACAAAAATAAGAGCAAGTTTTGAATCAATACACAACCAACGTGTACTGGTAGGATCATACGACTATCTTACTAAATGCAACATAAACAAGTTAATACAACAATATAACCATGTAATATATCGAACATATACAATATTGAATATCACATGTTTCAACAATACACATTTATCACAAGTAGTTGGTCCGCTCATGGAATACAAACTCAAACTGTTAGTGCACTAAAATGTGGTACTCTATCCCATTGTTATGCTAGAACGTGGTAATTCGATTCCATTTTTATGCCGGAACATGGTAATTCGATACCAGGTATTTATGCTGAAACATGGAAATCAGATCCATCAACACACCACAATCACAAACACAAGTATAATTTCAAGTCATACAATCAAAAAATGATTCATTGCATATAATTATTCATCTATCTCATTTACAAAAACTGTGAATCAACCATGCAACATTCGCATACACACAAGCATCATAATGAAGCAATAACAAGAATACATCATACAATAATAGAATCATAACCATCACCTACCTCGAAACAATCTTGAAAACTTAAAAATCTTGATCTTTTCTTTTCCAGATTTGTTCCACTTATTCATGGTCTACAAACAATCATAATAACATGGGAATGAACAAACAATTACTAATTATCTAAAATTATTACAATTTTATGAACCCTAGGTCATACCCATGATCCCAAGTACCCAATTTAGGGTTGTTTTCACCATAGAATTATATCAAAAACCCTTCCCCATTAATATTCACCCATTTTATTACGTTTTACGAATCAAAAAATGGATTTGAGAGTGAAAATCTTACCTTTAGCCTCAAGAATGGTGAAAAATGAGTAAGTGTCGCCTAGGATTCGTTTCTTAGCTCTAAAAATTAAAAAAGGGTCAAATAAGGTTGGTTAGGGGTTTGTTAACGACATTAAGTTGCATTTGGCCCGCCATAGCGGCCACCACCATGCCACAACGACCTCGCCAAAGCGGCAAAATGCCCGCCAAGGCGGCATTCTCGAACAAGTAAGCTATTTCAAAAATCCCAAGTCCCTCATTTCACAACACATCTCTAAATAACGACACTCAGAAAATACCTTCCACGCCAAGATCAATTCAGGGAGTTCTGCTCGCCAAAATTCAATTTCGTAAAGTAGTACAGATTCTCTAACGAGTTATCTAACTACTCATGAAAACAAAATCATAAATGATTCACCTGATTTTTACCATACTTCCCGATACATCAAAGACTTCAATTTCATCCAAATCTGGACTAGGTTGGGAAAAATTCAATACTACAAAAGTTTTCTGATCCAAAATTTCCCCCATTTGGCTTTCTATAAAGAGAAAACCCGGTCTTTAGAATAGATATCAATGTACCCATCACCCGTCCTCGAGTGACAACTTAGGAAAAACAGGCTAAGGAAGGAATAAAGTAGTACCTGAGTTGACGAAGAATTGGGGATACTTGTCTCGCATGTGCTTCCAGGTTTCCCAAGTGGCTTTTTCAACTGGACGATGCTTCCATTGAAACTTCACGGACTTAATATCCCTGGTCCTCAACTTACGCACATACGATCAAGTATTGAAATCGGTTCCTCCTCATATTAAAGATCCATGTGTATCACAATTGAGTCTCACTTAAGGATGTAATCGTTTTCACCATGATATCTCTTCAACATGGACACATCAAATACGGGATAAACACCCGATAGGTTAGGAGGTAAATCCAATCTATACGCTACCGGTGCTACATATTTAAGAACCTCAAAGGGACCAATGTATCGCAGACTTAACTTACCCTTCTTGCCGAATCTCATCACCCCTTCATGGGTGATACCTTAAGAAGAAACTTTTCTCTAGTTTGAAACGCCATGTCTCTTATCTTATGGTCCACATACTTCTTCTGTCTACTATGGGTTGTATAAACTTAGCTTGAATACTCCTCACCTTATCTTAAGCATCGTTCACCTATTAACACCCAAAGGTTTCATATCTCTAGCCTCAAACCATCCTATGCTGGAGTGATAACTATTATTATAAGAAAATTCGCACAAAGGTGGGAAATATCCCAATGCCCTCCGAAACCAATCATACATGCTCTCCATGTCTTTAACACTTGAATAGTCCTCTTTGACTTCCCATATGTCTGCAAATGGAAGGTTGCACGCCTGTACGTGTGCCCAATTCATCATGCAATTTCATTCAAAACTGGGATGTGAATTGGATACCACAATCTGAGATTATAGAGAGGGGAACCCCATGGAACCACACTATCTCATTCACATAAAATTAAGCCAATTGTTCAACATTATAATATATTCTTACCGGAATAAAATAGGTTGACTGGTCAATCTATCAACGACACCCAGATAAATCAAAATTTCCAAAAGTCTTAGGAATTCCAACAACGAAATCCATGGCTATCCTTTCCCACTTCCATTCCGAAATTGACATTCTTAGAAGAAAACCCGCAGGCCTTTGGTGTTCATATTTTACTTGTTGGTAATTTGGCACTTAAACACAAACTATGCCATGTCTCTCTCCTTGCCCAACCACCAATAAATTCATTTAAGATCTCTATACATCTTGATCATACTCGGATAAATAAAATATCGCGAACCATGAGACTCCGCCTAGAATTTATCAGTCAATTCATCCATTCTAGGAACACATACTCTCCCGTTAAAATTAAGCGTACCATCCGCATCAAGAGTGGTCTCTTCTTCCTTACCAAGCATAGTCGTTTTTTCTAAGTTCCTCTAAATTTTTATCTTTAAATTGTTTGGCCTTGATCTTCTCCATGAATGTGGCCCTCACTTCAATACTAGTTAACACCCCACCTCTTTCTAAGATGCCCAACTGCATAAACTTAGACTCTTAGGTCTCAATTTCTGTAGCCAATGGTCGTTTGGATACACTCAAGCAAGCCGGACTACCCATACTAACCGCCTTTCGACTCAAAGCGTCTTCCACCACATTAGTCTTACCCGGATGATATTGAATGGTCACATCATAATCTTTAAGTAACTCCATCCATCTCTACTATCTGAAATTAAGATCCTTTTGAGTGAACACATTCTTCAAACTATGATGATCGGTAAACACTTCAAACTTAACACCATAGAGGTAATGTCGCCAGATCTTAAGAGCAAACACTACCACTGCCAACTACAAATCATTCATTGGATAATTCCTCTCATGCATCTTTAATTGACGTGATACATAAGCTATAACATTCTTATCCTCCATCAACACAACACCCAAACCAGAATATGAAGCATCTCAATAAATAATAAAATCCTTACCTTCCATTGGTAATACTAGGATATGTGCGGTGGTCAAGCGAGTATTGAGCTTTTGGAAGCTCTCCTCACATTTTCAGTCCACTCAAAGGGTATCTCCTAACATTCAAGTTAGTCAAGTGCGTGTCAATAGAAGCAAAGTTCTTCACAAATTGATGATAATAGCTAGCGAGTCCCATAAAACTCCTAACTTTAGTTATCGAACTTGGCCGAACCCAATTCTTAACCGCCTCATTCTTTTGAGGATCTACCATCACCCCTTCCTTTGAAACTACATGCCCTACAAATACAACCAATTTCAACCAAAATTCGCACTTAGAAAATTTAGCATACAACTTTTATTTCCAAAGAACACCCAAAACAATACGAAGATGGTCAGCATGCTCTTACTCACTTTCAAATAAACCAAGATATCATCAATAAAGACTATGACGAAAGAATCAAGAAATGGTTTGAACACCCTATTCATTAAACCCATGAAAGCAGCAGACGCATTGGTCAAACCAAAAGACATAACCAAGAACTCAAAGGACCATAACAAGTTCTAAACGCCGTTGTGGGCACATCCTCAGGCCTAATTTTCAATTGATGGTAATCGCATCTGAGATCAATCTTAGAGAAAACTGTTGGATCTTGCAATTGGTCAAAAAGATCATCTATTCAAGGCAAGAGATACTTGTTTTAAATAGTGACCCTATTCAATTGTCGGTAATCTATACATATTCTCATGCTACCATCCTTCTAGATACTTAACAAACAAAATTGGAGCACCCCATGGGGAAGCATTAGGGTGAATAAATCCCTTATAATGAAGCTCTTGGACTTGAGCCTTAATATCTCTTAATTCTTACAAAGGCATGCAATACAGAGGGATGGAAATACGACGAGTACCAGGCTCTAAGTCAATGCAAGAATCTATATCTCTATCCATAGGCATACCAGGCAAGTCATTGCGAAATACTTCACTAAATTTAGATACCGCAGGAATAGACTCAATGGATGGAGCCTCAATCTCAACATCATTAATATGAGACAAATAAGCCAAAAACCCTGCTCTACTAATTTACTATCCCGAATGGAAGATATAATCTTAGCTTACTTAGGCTTTTACACCCCTTCCCACTATAATTTTTCCTTTCCCGGAATTTCTAGAGTTGCAGACATAGTATTACAATTTAACACATCATAATGGGGGACAACCAAGTCATGCCTAATATTATTTCGAAGTTAGTTATATCCAAAATAACCAAATCATCCCAAGTCTAAAAACCCATAAACATAATAAGACAAGCATGAAAGACATTAGTAAGTATGACTACTCTTCAAGTGGGGTAGACACATGAATAGAGGCATCAAGAACATCACAAATCATATCAAATTTCTAAGACAAATCTCACTGATACATAAGAATAAGTAGAAGTCGTATCAAAAAACACATTAGCCATCCAATCACTAACAATAATAGTACTTGTGATCACCGACGCCTCTGCCTCATTCTTTCCTGAAAAAGCATAACATTGACTTATTTCATCTTTACGAACTACTTCCCTACCTGATTTCACGTTACCTCTACCTCCGTTACCATTTTCTATTACCTCTACGGCCTCGCTGGTTACCTCCTCACCCACTTTGTGGACGTCCTTTACCATTATTACCATTTCCCGCGGGTACCACTCTCTAGATGACTATTGTGCAAATTTGAGAAAACACGAATGAGGCAGTGCCTCCTCATATGCCGAGGTTCTCCACAATTGTATCAAGGACGATCAAAAAATGGTCTACTGCTCATTGAAGGCGTGACTCCCTGACTATCTTGAAAATTATAAGATAGAGTTCCCGAGTAGTTACCTGTAGATACGGGCATAGCGGGCTGAATTGGTTTGGCTGCCAGCATTGGTCTACCGGATCCTCTAGAATAGGAGCCCTGGAAATTTTTGGAATTTTTGGCTCTCTTAGACAACTCCTTAGCCTGACCGTCTCACCCCACCCCCTCCACTTTCTTAACATAATCTGTCACCTTATTAAAGCTCCTTACTGCAAAAGTCATATGGACAGATAATACTTGCAATTCAGAATTTAGGCCCTCAATAGAATCGGATCCTCTCCTAATCTCAGGTCACCAATTGAGTAGCATATTTAGACAAAGCATGAAACTTGGCCTCATATGCACCCATAAACATGCCACCTTGCTCCAAAGACATAAACTCATCTTTCTTACAATCCCTCAAGGTTCAAGGCACATATTTCTCCAAGAACAGAGCATGAAACTGGTCCAAATGAGTGGAGGTAAAGTAGAAGGTTTGCACTCAATATAAGTTGTCCACCATTGCTTGGCCTCACATTGAAGTTGAAAAGACACGAACTCTACCCCATGTTGGTGAACTATACCCAATTTATGCAGCCTCTCATAGCAATCCAGAATGAACTCATATGCATCCTCACTCTTATAACCAAGAAATACAGAGTCTTAAGCTCCAGAAACTTAGTCAACATGTCATGCTCATTGCTAGTCATAAAAGAACCCAACATAGGACGGAAGAAAGCATCATTACCTCCCGTTCCACTCACCTGGGAAGTGCTAGTAGTAGGAGGATTGGCGAGAGTCTGAGTTTCCTGGACAGTGGGGAGCATTCCAAGACCAACCAAACCCTTTAAGAATGACATGATCTGCTACGCTAACACTGGATCCAATGGAGGAACAACTAAAATTTCCGCTGGCACCTTTTCCTCCAGCCCAAATTCCTCAACATCTCCAACTTCAATATCCTCTTATATATCCTCATGATGTGCATGTTGGTTCTCCTTCATAGGAACATTTTCAACCGGTACCTCATTCACAGTAGGCACTACTCTTCTATAACTTCTACCCCTAGCTCTTCCTTTACCCCTGCCTCGACCGCGACCTTTCGCGAATAATAAATGGTTTCGTCTAGTGATATTATATGAGGCCGATGAAAAATGATTCTGACTAGTGATATGACATAAATTTGATGAGAAATGGTTCCAACTAGTGATATAAAGCCGCTGGAAAATGGTTTCGGATAGTGATACTATGTTGAAGGGAACTAGTTCCGGTAAGAGATTCATTATTATGGTTTGATGCGTTTTGGTGCTTATGTTTGACTTATTTGTTAATTCTGATTGATGCACTTGTTACGTGTGATTAAGCTAATTGAAATTGAGAGTGACTTGCTTGATTATTTTTGGTTGTTGGATTGTGACTATTGGTCTGTGATTGTTGATCCTCTTGAGCTGTTTATTATAAAACTATTAGGATTGACTGATTTTTGTGCAGGTTGTAGTTTGAAGAGGTTCGATTTGGATGAAAGGAGTAGTCATTTACTAGCTAGGTTGCTTTGTTATTAGATTACTTGTTCGGTACTGTGTTGTTGGTATTCACTCTTTGGTATTACAAATGTATATGTTCTAAGCTCGGTATCGTGTGATTGCTCTTTTTCTCTCATATCCTGGTGGGCCCTCTAGTTCATCTTTTTATTCTTTGTTCTATTTGAGAAATAGAGACTTGAGAGTTATACTTATTTCCTAATTCTTCTCTTTATGTATTAGACTTGTGCACGTGACAATCAAATTTTATGGTGTAAATAGAAATAATAAGTTTTCCACTTTTATCTTGTTCTTGTTTTATCTTTTCCCATTTCTTCTATTTCATTAGGTTGAGGTTGAATTTTCTTGGTGGAAATAGATAAATTACATCACTCTCATTTCATGTCTCATGCCTCAAGCCTACATCCTTGATGTGGCTAACACCCGACAATAATTTGGACCCCCAATTGAATCTTTGGTCCGACTTAATACTTAGCGGCAGACTCATTCAAACAATAATAGTCTTAAGACATAATTTTTGGATATTTAAACTCAAAGTAAATACTCAACTGAAACTGCCCGTAAAATACTCAGAAACATAAGTATAAGAGGTTGCAAAACTATCTAAGGAAAAGTAAATACCGAAAGACTCTTCAACTTTATCTATTTATGAAGCCTCATTTAATATAGGTGTCAGAAAATACCCATGAAACCTCAAAATAACTAAACTGGAAGTAATTGTACAGTCCTAAAAAATGCAAGGAGGCTCACCAAAACTGTGTGAAGTGTAGAGTGATCTCTCAATGAAGCATCTGTTGAGAATCCTAAAAACATATATTTTTATTATAAGAAGATATAGGTCGAATGAAATTAGTAGGTTTGAATGTACGAATATGTAATATAGCTGATGGTGATATAACTAAATGAAAGGACTGCAATAGATAACAATATACTGAAACTGCATCTAAAGAAATAAAGGAGTTAAATCTTTTACAACTTACAAAATACTTTCTCATCTCCAAACTCAACATAATAAGTGATATATTAAAATACACTTTAACTCTATTGGCAGATTCTCTAACCGACAATAATTAATTGAGCCACGTGATGATACAACGTCTTGTCCACACTGTTAGAACTTTTCTATATCGCGTCGGGGTATGGAACCTCTCAACTAAGTGGATCCACTAATCTATAAGGATTCATTTACAAAGTATTATTATGTATCCATGTTGGTAAGACATGGTTTATGAAAATTTTGAGTTATCTCAACTCATCCCCATATCGGTGCTAAATACTACTCCAAATAATATATATACTCGTGCTCAAATTTATAAAACATACTCTTCTCTTGTTTGAGTTAATGCTCAAACTATCCTCTTGAAAGAGGTATCTGCTATGAAATATCTCTGAACTCATAAACTCATTTAGAAATCAAAGTTTCTTTTTTTTCGATGTAAAAGAATGATACATTTGTAAATAATCAGTTTTCTTAAACTTTACTCAAAAATTAATTTAAAAATACTCTTGCTCAAATATTGGTTAAAACTCTTTCTCAAAACTCATCTTTTCTTTCTCAGGAAATCAGTTTTAGACAACATGGTTGCTTTAAAAGATTCCCTAAAATAATGACTCAAAATAGGGTCCATGTTGAAATATAGACATGAACGAATCAACTCAAGAATCTAAATGTATAATCTAACAACTTATGATCAAGGGTTTAGAACTCAGAATCAATAACATAACTCATATAAAGAATTCTCAAAACTAAGGTATAACCCTAAATTAATCTTTTAATGTCTGAATTGATGTGATGTAGGGTGTGAGGACGAACTCAGTCCATCACTATAAATAGCCATACATACTTGAAAAGAACAAATGT
The DNA here is from genome assembly GCA_022817965.1 of Solanum lycopersicoides. Lineage (NCBI taxonomy): Eukaryota > Viridiplantae > Streptophyta > Magnoliopsida > Solanales > Solanaceae > Solanum > Solanum lycopersicoides. The sequence goes on from CM040620.1 coordinate 8,040,436, forward strand.
CTTGGCGAAATTAATGGAAACTTGAAGAACGCTCGAAACCCTAGCATTTCCTCTTCTTGGAACCTTGCTCTAATGATCTGAAGTGTTAAGAAACATAAAGGAATGTTTTAACACTATTTAGATCCATGTTTTAACACTGCTTATATCCTTAATTAGGTGAAAAAGGACCAATCTTTAAGCTTAGAATGGATGAAAAAGTATGAAATACACATAATTTATCAGAAAATGCAAAACCCTAATTGAGCCTGATGGAGGACTTGACAACCCATCGCCAGGGTGATTGACTTTCACCTCCCATCGTAAAAGACGACAGAATTAATGAATTTTTTGCAAAGTTGATGGCCCATCACGGAACTCGAAATGAGGCAAAGATAATAGAGTTGGAAAAAGGACTCAAAGACCTTCAATTTGATAGTGATTGACCACCTAATTCATTATTAGCTGGGAGATATCATTGTCTCAAGTTGACCTGATTATAATCTTATGTCAAAACTTAATTAGTATGGAAGCTTTCAACTCAACTTTGTGATAGGGAATTCTAGTGACCTTAAGTAATTCATAACCAAATCCATCCCCACACTAAAGAATTGACCTTTACACATATAAACAATTTAAGAATCACTCGATACGACCTTACATGTAAATAAAGAATGGTTTGAACTTTAACTTAGAATTTTTTGGGGTGTTATAATTGGGTTGTGACACTAGCTCAACCCGTTTATAACGTTATGAATTGGACTCCAAATAATTTGAATTGAGTTCAATATCAATCTAATCAAGTCTAACCTATTTTGAATGAATCTTTAATTGAGCCAAATTTAATCTCCATTTTCAACCATTTTTAAGACTTTTTATTTGCATTGATGTAATGTATATGCTCATATATTGAAGATATGAATTACTATCTATTTTATATCTTCTAGGATTTATCTATCCATTTGTAAGTTTAAATTCATATTGTGGTTGTAAAAGTAAAATAACAATATGTTTCAATTATTGAGATTAAGTGGGTTAAATTAAGCAGGTCATGGCCCAACCCAATTTTTAACTCATTTGAGTCCAACCCATTTAAGTCCAAAGTAAACTTCGGCGGATCACGATCCAACCCAATTTTTATTTCAACCCATTTTAATATGTCGAATTTCAATCCAACAAACTCATTTGACAACCCTAGTTGGTAATGTTGAGGGTATTTGGATTAAAAAAATTCAAAGTACAGTAAAACCTCTATAAATTAATATAGAAGGGAGTCAAGGGACAATGCAATTTTATTATTTTATAGAACTATTATTTAATGGATAAATTAATATTTATTAATTTAAAGAATGGATTGAGATTTAATGAAGGTTCATTTTGATTATATCATACTAATTTATGTATCATATTTATTGATTTCACATAAAAAATATTATATCTAAAGTACAATGAATACATCAAAATCATCATATCTTACTAATTTATGTATCATCTTTGTTGAATTGTAACTATTGTGCAAACAAAAGAGTATGGATGATAAGTGTGCTTTTTGATCAATATATTTGTTAATTTTCAATCCCTGATTGGACAACAAATGTTTAGCAAGAGACAATAACAATTTGTTTTTGACACTGTAAAATTTGTTTGGTGATGCAATCTAAGAGAATTTGAATGAACCCACTTGTGAAAATGTCATTCATGAACTTTAGATCATGACTGATGATCTCAATTACCATAATAAAGTGGACATAACCAGTTGGATTATCCGGGTGAAAGTGATACATTTTTAGAAGTCCAGAACTTAGAAGAAATTGTGGAAACTGTTGAAAAAAATAATTTTCATGATAAAGTTGAAGATGATAATATACCTTTGGAATTAGTTAAGCGTAAGGAAGCACTTATAACATAGAACTCTTCACAATTTTATAGTGCAATTCGAAAAGACAACACTCAGAGCTCTGAATGCAACAAGAAAAGTTAGAGATGAACTTCAACTAGATTTAAATTTTAAGAAAATATTGAGCACAATAGAATCATATTTCACTAAATTGTCTTAAATATATCTATGCTTTTAAAAACTTATTAATTTATGATATCAATAAGACCATATATTTATATAGGGGTCTTCTGGAAATATATTATCTTATTGATATTAATATATTTTTCCATCGGTCCAAGTCGGGATCGAAAGAAAATATTATTTTAGGCAGATTATTAATTTATCAAATATTAATTTATAGAAGTTTACCGTATATGGGATTAACAACAACATTTTATAGTTTTAAGTATTAAACTAACAAATCATGAATAATTTGGAAGGAAGAGGTTAGTTCAAAATTAAACTGAAAAAATATAGTGTTTAACTTCGAACAACTTAAAAAGAAAATTTTAGTTTATTAGATATGCATAGCCATTCGTAAGAAATGAGATCAATAACTTGAAAATAAAGTATATTTATAATGTAAAACCCCTTTAAATTGCAAGTGTAATAAGTTAAATTTTTAATATATACAAATTTCTCGCGCATTGCATAAAATAAATTCAAAGTACAGAAATACACATTAATTGTGAATGGAGTGACCTATTCCTGGACTGTGCCCTGGCCCCGTTGGTCCGAAATCATCCATTTTCTCAACAACTTTTACACTTTTTGTTGCTTCTGTTGGATGATTTATCGATTTGTGTATGTCATCTTTGCTCGGAAGCCGTGTTAAACTTTTCTGTATCTTTCCAATTTTATTGAATGTCTTCGAAGTGACAACTATTTGTGTTGATGATACTGAAATTTCCACGCTTACCACTTTCGTTTTTTTCGACTTTAGGTGCCTAATTGCTTCCACACATAAAATTTCATGACTAAACAAGATCAACACAAGGATGAAAGCAAAAAATTGAATGATTTTAGTGTTTGTTACCATAACCATAGTATTTTATATATGCTAGGAATTGGTAAGTGAAGAAGTAGAACAAAGAGAAAAAAAATTGGAAGTTGGAATTAACAAGCTATAGGTTTTGTACAATGTTTTTAAGACAACAATTGTTATTACAACTGTAGTATATATAGAATCATTAAGTAGTATATAGAATAACAAAAGGTGATAAAAGAAAGGTTTTGAGACGTGAATAATCGAACATTGAGATGCATAGTACTTTTTGACTTATTTATGCCTTTCATACATATGTAAAATTAATAAAAAATCACAAGTAATTGCTTTATTTGTAAATTAACCTCAACACTTTTAATTTCTTATCAACACTTAATGATTATTAACTATATGCTTTATTTTTTGTGAAAAGATATTTTATTATATATTGGTAATATCTAGGAGATTATAAAAATGTAATTTGCTCAGATTACAACAAAGTAACCTAATGGATATTAGCAAATTGACTTATAGCCACTTCCCAAAGAAGTTCTTTATTAATGAAGTCTTTTTTGGCAGAGAACAATTTTTTTTATATTAGATTTTTCATTTGATAAATCTGAATCATTCAGATCACTAGATTTTGAACAACAAATATTTTGGTTATTTCATAAACGTCTTTTTTGTTTTAAAAAAATAATAATAATTAGAACTAAATATCAGTTCAAATTTAAGTTTGTATTTTACATTTTTTTTTAAAAAAAAGTTCATACTTTTGAAACTCAATTTTATTTTTTGCCTTGGGAGGTTGAGCAATCCCACTTTGTATATTTGTTTATAATTCAAGCTATCTAACAAGAACATAATTATTTTTCACTATGTTCTATCATTCCTCAATAGTGGGAAGATTCTTAGTTGATATAAAGTCCACCAAAAAAAAAAAAAGAGAAGAAGAATTAATGTTTAAAGTTGGAAAATGGATGGTTTGTTTTGGTAATCAAGGCTGACCTCTATTCTCAAGTGAAAGAGGCTATCATCACATGGCAATATATTCTCATGGCCCTTGCAGCTAAGTTGATTATACATTTTCAATGGACTCAATTAATTTGTTAGGTCCTCAATTTTATTGTTTAGCATCATCGAATCAATAGTATTTCTAATAATGATCAACTTGGGTTCTAATTTATTCAATTTAGAAAAAAGGAAAAAATCTTGACGCGACATAATTAGAAATTTGCTAAGTGAATCAAAATATAAAAAAATAAATGTATAAAAAGTCAAGGAGATTCAATATTTGTTACGATCCCTCTGATTTATTATATTTCCATCATGCCATGCCTACTAAAAATAATTGGTCCAAAATAATTATCATTTTAAAAGTTAAGATAGAAGTTATTTGTTTACATCTTTACTTACTCAACAAATGTGGTAAGATATTCATGTTGCGAAAATATAGTAGTATTAAATTGAATTAAAGAATAAATAAGGATAATTTAGTCAAATTACCCTTTTAGAGTAATATTTTTCAAGGAATATGGATAGAAAAAAAATGTTAAGTAAAATGAATTGGACAGACCAGTCCAAGCATAAAAAAATTGACCATACATATGATCCCTCGGTTTATTTTTACTGATTTACTTTGGACTTTTGCATGTCACTTAAAAAATAATAATTGATATGAGGATTTTAATGTATAGCATTATCTTGAAAATTAATTGGAGGATTAGAAACTTCTCTTTTCAATAATATATGCTTGGCGTGTCAATTATGGAATTTGATTCCAGAGAAAATCACCATGTTATTTGATTTGTACAATTATATTCAAGATATCATTGGTTTTGTCAAGAACACTTGCCCAACCTTCATAATAAGATCATTATGGTTATTGATGAACATAATTTTATAACTGCACACTAAAAAATTTATGGTTATCTCATTTAGCTATGAAGTAGCGATAGATTATTAATAAAAATAAATTTTGCTAAAAGCTTATTAACAATAGATTAACTAGGAATTATATATATTCTATGAGTAAATTTTCATGTTGCAACAAACAAAAAACATTCATCACATGCATATATGTACTACCCATTTTCTTGCCACATGTTTTAATGTTTTTTCTAATTTTGTATATCATAGTCATGATCTTCGTAAAAGTTCAATAAGTTGTTTCCTACTAACAAAGATTCACACCCATGTTAACTATTTAGTTCTCCCACTTTACCCTCTTTCCCCAATACAGAATTTTATATATTTTTCAGAAAAATAGCTAATGAAATTTTTATTTCTGTTTTTGTGTTTAGTATATACATATATAAAAATATTATTCTAAATATATTTGTATATAATCTAGACAAATATTATGAGGATGGAGGTGAAGATGAAGATAAAGTATGTTGGAGAGTGAGGAATGTAGATATCTCACGTCTAGGGTTAATGAAATTAAGGATTGTATTGATAATTAAAAATTTTGAGTACATGCTTCTTATATAGGAAAGAGTCTTATATTAGCTATACTAGGAGTCCTACTACAACAAAAATATATTATTTACATGATTTGCATTTCTACTATAACTAATAAATCTTATCCTAGTTGACTTTAGCCCTATGCACGAAACATCAACACAATCATAAATAAGTTAGAATTCAGTAGTCTAGTCTTAGTGTGACTCCAACTCTACATCAGCTTCCTTGGACCTGTTCCTTTGACATGATTCAGTCACTAGCTTCCTTCATCTTCAACACTTCCCCACAAGCTAGTGAGTAGAGGAACTATAACTAAGGATGATTTGAAGCACATTGCCCAAAGTGACAGTGTGCAAGACAAATATTTAATACTCGAACAACAAAGTAAGGTGGTATTCGGTGATACGCCACAAAAGAAAGGTTGACTCAATCGAGATCGTCAACTGAGGTTCAAACACCTGAATCCTAAAGCATCACAGCGAGCTTGGGAACGAATGATGATTCACCGAATGAATTAAGAAATCACGACTAATGTCACCGATTTGGTTGTGAAGTGGATTTTTGGGACAAATTTTGGAAAAACATAAATATCCCAAATGATAGAGTTTTAAGAGAGCCCGATTAGAGTGTTGACCTACTGAGTTCAAGAGAAAGTTTTGAGTGAGAACGTTTTAATTTTTAGAACACTTTTTCTAGCCTTCTTGGGGTTTTACAATTTGAATCTTGAATTCAATAATTTGAAGTTCAATCAAAATTGGTTTTACTCTTAATTTCTCGATTGCAAGTTACACATAGGTGTTTTCATTGAAGGTATACTTCTTTACTTTTTGTGATGAGTGGCTAAAACCCCAAGATCTAGGGGTGCTCTAATGAAGTTGAGTATTAATTTAATGTAGTAGATATTATGCTATGCTCTGTTTTGTTGTTGTTCACACATGAATTTGGTCTAGCATAAGGATTTAGGTTGCAAACTTAATTTCTACTTTCGATCTCTGATTGATACTCGAAAGAGATTAATTAGTGTGGATAATTAGTTTAATACTGGCAATTTAGGTTCGATGTCCTTGAATTACTTGAAATAAAGGTTATCGGTTTGATCTAATTGCCTTATTCTTGAAGGAGGGAATATAGTAAGATAATGTGTTGTTCATAATTGGCATTAGATGAGACCGATAGAAGATTCTAGGCGTAGATGTTTTAAGATTGAAAGATGATTTGCATCATTGAAGATGAATTATCCTTATCATGTATGCACATCACTATAGAGAAACACATTTACTCTTTTATGACATTGATTTCCAATTACCGCACCCCTAAATTGTTTGATCACTCTTGATTTCATTCAAATTTTAGTTTAATCGCAATAATTGACAAGAAATCTTTACTTTTGTGATACCACCACCCAATTTTTCCTACTACTCCAAATGAGCTGATTTAAAGTCCAAATCTCTCGATCAAGGATTCTCCATGATACTACATTTCCCGCGTGATTCTACCCTGACTCTTCATTGGAATTTACTAACTACGATCACTCACCTTTTTAATTGATTTTGAAGGGTGATTTGAATGTTATAAAAATGGCATTTTTGTCGAAGAGCAGTAGTTGTGAATTCTAATTGAGAAATTAGATTTTAATTTGATTTATTTGTAGTAGAGTTATTGATTTGTGTTGTTGTAGGATGATTTGCAAGTTGACAAGATGGGTGACCATGGAGGGACGATAATAGTCAGTATAGTCAAAATTAAAGCCGTCAAAATGGCTTGGCCCGTGAGGCCAGCCCAATCCAAAACTCGAATTAGTGGGGTTGGGCTGAATTTTTTTGGCCCATTTAGGAACAAGGGTTTTAGCCCGTCCCATTTGGCCCGCTAGCCTCGTAGGCCAACCCGCTAGCCTCGGAGGCCACCCATGGGCTTTTAATTTTTATAATATTTTTATTAGTGTTTTGTTTGTAAAGATTTATCAATAAATATTTTAAAAAATAAAAAATTTAAGTATTTTGTAAATCTTTTACATTTTAGGCCATGAGCCCACAATTTTTTTACTGCCCAAGCCCATTACTTTATTAGGGTTTTGACTTTTGATTCATATTATTATAATTTATAAGTGTGTAACCATATTTATTCTCTCTGTCTTTTAGCTTAGCGGCTTTCTCTTTCATTTTAGGCATGACATTAGGGTTTTGAAGTTTTAGAATTTCCAAGCTCATTCGAAGTTCGATTTTCAGATCGGTATTGAATATATATACATGAAATTCAGGAATACAAGCATACAACTATACAAGTAAGAATCTATCACTTTTTCCGATTTGTTTCTTCTCCAAAATGAGCTAAACTTCGTCTTGACTCTTAATCATGTTCATATTTTGTTATAGTTTCATATATAACATCTTTTTCATAATTATTTTCGTAGTATGTGATATCATGTATGTTAGTTGTGCTAATGAGTAATCAGAAAGTTATTTTTTTCTACATGTTCATTTTGAAGGCTGAAACTAAATTTTGACATATTTAACGTATACAAAGAAATCAATGGAGGAGGATGATGAATATAGCGCACATGAAACTAGTGTAGGTGTGAATGAATATAAAGAACCTCCACAGAAGAAATTGAGGCAGTTAAAATCATCCGTCTGGAGGTATTTCAAGAAGATTGGTAGAGATAAAGACGGAGTGGAAAAAGCAATATGCAGAGGTTGTAAGAAACCATATAGGGTTGGTTCTACTCCTGACCTATAGAACTTCACATTTGAAACATCACATTTGAAATGTCATTTAACTAAATGTAAAAAGGTTAAGTTCTATGATTTGGGTCAAATGTATATGGATCAGCAAGGTAACATACAAACGAGAAAGATTGATCAATTGATTTCCCGTGAAAAGCTTTGAAGCTATTATTGAGCATGATCTGCCATATTCTTTTGCTGAATATAAAAAAATAGAGCTTGGGCAGATATATAAATCCAGAATTGGTAATGCCGTCAAGGAACACTTCTGTTGTGGATGTCCAGAAAGTGTATTTCAAAGAGAAAGAAAAATTAAAACAAGCGTTGGCGAAGATTCAAATCGAGTTTGCTTGACTTCTGATTGTTGGACAGCAGGTACTTCTGAAGGATATCTTTGTTTAACTGCTCAATATATTGATGATAATTGGAAGGTAGTAAGTAAAATTTTGAACTTTTGTCGTATGATTCCTCCTCATACTGGAGTTGAATTGGCTGCAACTATATATGATTGTTTGAAAGAGTGGGCAATTGATAGGAAAGTGTTCTCTACCACTTTAGATAATGCCACTAACAATGCTGCATGCAAACTATTTTAAAAGGTCACCTTGGTTCGCAAAAGATTTTGTTATGTGATGGCGAGTTCTTCATGTTCGTTGTTCTGCTCATACTCTAAATTTGACTGTCCAAGAAGGTTTAAAAGCAGTTAACCTTGATTAAAATTAGAGAAAGTGTGAAGTATGTAAAGGATCAAATGGTAGAATGAGAAAGTTTGAGCAATGTGTTAAGCAAGTTGAAATTAGTACAAATTTGGGTTTACGTTTGGATGTGGCAACTAGATAGAACTCAATGTACTTGATGTTGAGAGTGCACTACAATATGAAAAAGCTTTTTCTAGTCTACGGTTAATTTATAGAAATTACTCAAGTTGTCCTACATTTGATCATTGGAGAAACGCAGAAAAAATATTTGGATTATTGGAGCCTTTTTATGAAATAACAAACTTAATTTCTGGTTCAAGTTATCCAACTTCCAATTTGTACTTTATGCAAGTTTGGAAAATTGAATGCTTGTTGAAGGAGAATTCAAGTAATTTAGATGAAGTTATAAAGGAAATGACTGTAAGAATGTTCGAGAAGTTTCAGAAATATTCGAATAGATATAGTTTGGTACTCTCATTTGGAGCAATTCTGGATCCTCGCTTCAAGATGCAACTTTTAGAATATTGTTTCTCAAAGGTGGACTGTTCTTCAGCAAAAGAGCAGGCTGCAACTATAAAGTTAAAATTATACAACCTCTTTGATCAGTATTCAAATAATCAAATAGGGGCAACTGCTCCTACTGCTCGGTATAAACCAACTGAAGAAGGAAGTCAATCCAAACAAAAGAAGTCTACTTTGTTTGCGGTAAGTATCTAATTTTTTCTCTGTAAATCATTAAGTATTTTTTCATAAAGACACTTTTATTCTCTACTTTGATGGGATATGATTAAAAGCACTTACACATTTTAGAACTAATTTTGTTTACTTGATGGTTTATGTAGTTCTGTTTAATGTGTAGTTAGATAAAAAAGAGTTACCTTTCACTATTTGATTTGAAGTTAAAATCAGTTTACTTGTTTACTTGCTATGATGTGGTTCGTCTTCTTATTGTTAGTATTCATGTTTCAAATTAATAGGAATTGAAAGAGTTTGAGGGTATATCAGTTTGCACTGCTGGAAAGTCATAATTGGACCTTTATTTGGAGCAAAAGAAGATCGGTTATCAGACTTTTCATGAGATGGATGTTATCAAGTATTGAAAGGATAATGAAAAAAAATATCCTGATCTTTCGGTAATGGCACAAGATGTCCTTAGTGTTCCAATTACCACCGTAGCATCTGAATCGATATTTAGTATTGGTGGTCGTGTTGTTACCAAATATAGAAACTCTATCCATCATGAAAATGTTCAAACTCTTGTCACTATTGGTTGCATGGATTTACTCAATCTAATGAAGGTAATATTTTTTTATCTAATCTATTAATATATCACTCTTCTTCTGAAAGTATTTGTGAATAAATATTGTATGATGAATTGTTGATGAAGATGAATATCTTAAAGAAACAATATCACATGTTGATTCAAATGTGATCGATGGTACAAGTGGAAGCGAAAGGGGAGGCGGAGTCATAATACTTTAATTAATGGATCATGTAATATTTAGCAATTTAGATTTGTTAAGTATTTGGGATGCTTTATGTTGCTGGAAATCTTTTTAAATCAGTTAGTTTTTTTGTGGGAGAAATGGTGGGATGATAAACATTTATCCGCTAAATGATCTTACGTTGGCTATTATGTATTTTTGTAAGTATTCACCAAAGTGTGTGATTCAGAAATGTATTTTTTGTAAGCATTCACCGAAGTGTGATATATAAATGAATTTTTGTATGTATTGATGTCGTATTCATAGACGTCAACATTTGATACTCTTTCTAAGAGAGTAATATTGTTTTATTTTGTTGAAGGGTCATCCCGTCCCAACCTATGGCCCGCTTGGGGTTGGGTTGGGCTGCTATTTTTATTGACCCTTTATTTAAAAGGGTCAGCCCGTTCCAACCCATTTAACATCTAGCCTGAGGGTTGGGTTGGGTCCGGCCAACCCATTTTGACGGCTCTAGTCAAAATGATAATATGAGTAACCTAAATGACATATCCATTAATGTCATTCAAAGCACGAGAGCAACCTGAATACCTCCTATAACTGGGAGGACTGTGTTTCACATCACCGGTCCTATGATCTAATTGCTCTAGATGAAAGGAATTATTGGGGGCCTATTTCATGAGGATCCCCATGAACACCCTATGAATTCAAAGAGGTGTGTGGACCCTTTGTATTCGAGAAAATCTCGCAAGAATCCATAAGGTTGAGACTATTCATGTTCTCTATTATGGAAAGTCTACAAGATGGTTGACAGAGTTACCAACTGATTCTATTATTTTGAGTGATGAGCTAACAAAAGCGTTCTTTGAACGTTTGTTTCCACCCTAAAAAATGGTTAAACTTCGTACCAAAACTAGAATTTCAAAAGTCCTGGACTTGAGCCCTTGCATGAAACATTGTGATGGTTCAAAAAGTTACTCTTGCAATGTCCAACGCATGGTGTTCCAGACAGTTTGCTACGGTCATACTTTTATTGGAGGCTTGATTCAATCAGTAAAAGTATGGCTGATCAATTGTTCCATGGTGGGTTGAAAAGACAACAATATGAGGGAGATGCATTGTTTTTAGATGAAATGACTAAGGTCAACCGAGCGTGGAATACAAGAGAAGATCAAGTACCCTTTCGACAAGTAGGATTGAGTAGAAAAATAAATTGAAAGGGACCATGAAAGGGATGAGAATATTTCAAAGATGATGACCCAAATTGATGTGCTATCCAAACATGTCATGGAAGTTTGAACTAAGTTAGTAAATGTGGTTGGAACAAACATCCGTACGTGCCCGAATGATGCCAAATTAGAGGTCATATACAATGAAGAACTTCAATACTTGAGAAATCATGTGGAGTTCTCAAAACAATTATCTACGCCAAGGTAGACACCAAGGTTGAAACAAGGATCAAGATAGTTGTTAAAAATATTGGAGGGGTGAAAATTGGAGGGACAAGGAGGTGGACAATGATCGATATGTGCCTTTCCATGATCGTTCACGCCCAAAAGATCTAGTAGGTCTAGAAGGAAGCATAATAGAAGACATGCTTGTGAGGATGTATAACAAGGTTAAAGGATTTGATAAGGTGTTGAAGGATTTTAAAAAGAAATTCTCCATTTTAACCCAATGACTTCATATTCAGTTTCAATCAAGTAGCTGGAGACCTAACTGGGTCAAATTATCACTCATATAAATTCACGGCAAAAGGAAACTTTTCCTAGTGATACGATGCCGAACCCCAAGAATGTTGTTGAAGTTTGAGAACTATTTTCTGACACGCCATTGAATAAGACGCTTCTTGAAAGGCAACCCAAGTCTTTACTCTTATTTTATTCACTTTCGATCAACAAGACTTCCCATCAGGTATATATATATATATAATTCCTGGGTGAAGGAAGGACGGATAATAGAAAAAAAGGGGGGGGGCTTGCACTAGCAGCATTCACATAAGTAGAAGGTGTAGAAGTTGTAGCAAAATAAGAAAATCCAAAAAAGATGAAGGAGTAGGAATACTTGTTTTCTCCACAGAAGGAGAAAGTGTGCTTGTCTCAGAAGTCAAAATCGCAAGGTCGACTAATAGAGTGGATTCTGGTAGTGGTTGCTTCCCCGAGCTATATCATCTCTCAAACACTCTGCCTCAATCCTTCGGATATCACTAGATAAGCTGGTGTGACTCTCACATCTGTAACAGCCCTAACATGGACACATGTCCATTGGCATAACTATGTCATCAAAAACTAGAAAAACTATGTTTGTTCCTGCCTTGCCCTCATAATCACCTTTGTAGCAACAATGGAACCAACATGTATGTTCTCACGATATATGACGGTTCCCACCAAAATTGCCTTGTCATGGCGAAGAATTAACTCAGAGATGACATCAAGTTGTTATTGATCAATCCAACTAGTATTTGGCCACTACATTAAAGTTTTTCTTCTCTATCTTAGAACCATCCACCATCTAAGAATCAGAGATAAAAGGTTCTAACCAACCCTTAAGAGAATCTAGGTTGTGGTGCATCAATGGTCATATTCTCTCCCACTCAAAAGTTTGCCCAATGAATTCATCTTTTGAAACCTCTCATAACATTTCTGATTTACCGTTGTCTAGATAACTTCAGGAGCAATCTGTGCACCAACCCATGCAGAAACCATAGGTGGCTACCAACCTCAACATGAACACCCAGAGTTTGCTGCAGACTTGGGGTATGAGCCCTTGGAGAAAGGTTCTCTAACACCCCAAGATATTTTTAAAAAATTCCCCTGAAAAAATAAAGCTCAAAACTCGTGAGGTACCTGATACTCAATAACCTCAACTCATAGCTCAGGATAAGCCTCTTTATCTCTACCTTTGGTTGGTGCTTCCCTACGGGTATGACCTCTAGCCGGTGCTACTCCACGAGCACGACTTTTATCTCGGGCCCTACCTCTATCATTAGCTGGGGTCTCTACGACAACCTAAGGGAATGCCTCCCCTGTATCTTTAGAAATAGAAGCTCTGGTCCTCATCATTGTAACACACGACAACGCAGCACTAGCAAAGGTAACCATGTATGATAAGAAAGAATGAACAAAAGAAACTTTTCTAACAATCGTTGTAGCCTCTTGAAGATAACTACAGACATCTTTGTTTTGATCTTCAAGATTGTATTGCACGAGAACGAGAAGATCATAATTTAGGTTACCTAAGGGAGGTCTCTCTGAGAGACTTCAGTTGTTTGGTCAAGTGGAGTCACTCCAGACTCCTCCAAACTTGTCATTGCTTAGTCGGGCACTAATACCCACGCCGAGCCTTCCTTACCGCCTCACTTGATCCTATTTCCGAGCATAGATGCCCCCAATGGAGGCTTCTCACACACTCCAAATGATTAGTGGTATCTGAGATAACCAATACAAAACTTGTACTAGATATGATATCCAAGCCAACCATTAGATATTCCTTACTAGGTGTAGTACCCCTGCTGATCATAATCACAATGAATACAACCATATTTGCAAGGCCACAAACAGTTCAGACAAGTTCATTTCATGAGATTAACAACAAGATACATTTCAGATTCGTCTCTTCTTTGTCCATAATCACGTGTTGTACAAGCATTGCAAAAACAGTGAACATGCACACATAACGTAAATTAGGAAACAATTCAATCATCATGTCACACCCTGAGCCTACTCCCTAAACGTGTCCGATACCCAATGACCATTGTTGGTCTTAAGATGACCCTTGGCATGGCTTAACTCAGCAGAAGACTTAACTCAATATGAAGCGAGAAACATTCCCATAAAACATACTTAAATAAATGTCTTGGCCAAAATGATACTTAAGTCTCACAATAGAATATCTGAAATGAAAATAAAGAGACTCAAAACTGAACTATCTGATTGACTATCTGTCTATGAAGCCTCTATAATACTAAGCAACCTCTATAATACTAAGATGAATGCTAGGACAGACCCCACAACATTCTATTGAAGAAAAGACTGAAAAACAGAAATTTGTGTCTTCTAGAATGCAAGGAGGCTCACCACTGACTCCGAGTGCTTAGCTGGATCAACGAGGTGTTGGATGATGCTAATCCTGGTTACCTAAGTCTGCATCATGATACAATGCAGGCCAACTGGCATCAGTACATTGAATGTACGAGTATGCGAGTTGGAATGCTAACAAAACTTAAGCTTGAAAAGAGTAAGAAGAAATACTTACCTTGGCTCTGCTCAACTCCTGAGTAACTTAACTTAATATAAAGCAGGTCGACATATGCAATATATATAAAAGCTTGTAAAACAATGTAAACACTTAGTTCATTAAAGAAAATACAATAATCAACTCTACTTTAATTATATATAAAGTAATATAGTTTCTGTGGGATATTCTCTAACCGACAACCACGACTATGATCCTAAGTGGTGATACAACGTCTTTCCCACGCTCCAGAACTATCCTATACTTTACCGTCACATAGAACTCCTTAACTTAGTGGATCCACTAGTTTAACTTATGTGATAATCTAAAAAGTATGACTCGTTAATACCCATGATGGCTACATGGTTTTCATCGATACTTGAGTTAATATGAACTCTCATCCCCACATCGGTTCTCAATACTGCTACCAATATATACTTTAACTCATGCTTTTAAAAATCAACTTCCTTCTTTGGGTTGCGATAATTGATCAACACTGAGCTTTAAAATGCTCTCTTGGAATCAATGTTCCCTTTTCTTGTTCAAAACTCTTTTGGAAAATCTTAGTTTCCTCTTAACTTAAATGTGAAAACATTTATAAAATTTTAGGAAATACTTAGTTCCCTTATAACTTTTAAGAAATGAACTCAACTCTTTACTCTTTGCTTGACTTGAAACTTGAGTCTTAAATCAACTCTTAGGGAATACTTAGTTCCCTTATATTTCTTTGAAGGAAAGACTTCAACCTTTTTACTTTTTACTTTGCTTGAAACTTGAGCCTTAAAACGAAGTTAAAACTTTTAATAAAGACTCTTGAAAACCTTTAAGAACTTTACTTTGGACTAACTTCTTAACTTTAGACTTGACTCTTAACTTCTTTGACTTTGATTGTAAATTTTCTTAAATTGGATTATGAATTAAAGGTTATGATTCATGTTTTAGTGATTTCTAGGTGTTTAGAAATCATTTGAAGTAATTAGAATCACTTGAAGGTGTTAATATACCTTAGAAGGACTTAAAAGGGCTAAAATATGAAAACTTGGCAAAAAACGCCGATCTGGGCTCGTTTGGGGCGCGCCGCTCCAGACTAGTTGGTATGAGGCACCTTTCTAGCGCACTACAGGTGCGTCGCCCTAGCCTACTAGGCTCTATGGGGGTGCGACGCGCCTGACCTTGCCCAGGTGCGTCTAACGAGTTTTTCAACACATTTTCTGATCTCAAATCCTCTAAACTCCTATAGTTCTTTCCCCAACCCCTTCGGATCGTTAATACCTTTAGTACCCACATGATCTATTAAAAAAATAACTTGGGAATTACGACTCAACATTCAATGGGCACTCAACAAATCAACCAATAGGGGATTCAACAAGATTCATCAAGAATTTACTTCTAATCACGTAAACAATTCTAAAATCACTGAATTGAAACAAGATTTGGTGTGTGGATTAATTATCCCAACATGAAAGATTTCACATACCTTGATAGGGATAATCTCTAACGAATTTCATTCGAAATTCCTTAGCGTTCTTGGCGAATCCTTGATCTTTTTCCCTTTTCCTTCTTCTCTTCTCTTTTCTCCAATCCCTAAGCGTAAAATAACTTTTCTAATCTGAATGAAAACTTGTTTTTACCCCAAATAACTCCCTAAAACGAAATAGGAAATAAATGGGTGAAAAAGCTAGTTTGCCCTTCCTTAATTGGGACCTTCCTCAATCCAACAACCCAATTTCCGATAAACATATCTCCCTCATACAATATCGAAAATGCACAAACTCGACGGCGTTGGAAAGATCTCTCCAAGGTCTTTCCAGCCATATCAAGAACTACCTCTAACTCATCCTGATCTAGAAGTTATGACCATTTTATAATGACAAAAACTCACTTTTTACACTTAGAAATATTTTCCAGATTTTTCCCCTTTCTTCCCTAAAGTGATCATTTTTAGTTTCTTAGATTATTCTTAACTATTTTGAGTTACGAGATGTTACACATAACCTACCTCGAATCTAGCTAGAATGCTCTACAAAACCTGAGCCTTCATCGTGTTATGAAACTTTAATTGTTCTCGGTCTAAAACAATAGCACAACACAAAATCGACCTAAAATTGCCTAAATATCCCCGAACTGTCTTTAAAGTTAAAACCCCATATCAACATCATGATCATCCCACCTAATCTAAGGCTTTCCAACCAAGAATTCCCCTAGAATTATTGGTTTTATGATTACACTAGCGAGTTATGGATATATAATCATGAATAAAAGATCTATAACCAAAGTTCAAGGGTTTCTACATCCGACAATCCTTACTACATCGGATTTTTCATTCTAGATAAAGCCAAATCCTCCCCAAAGCCCATAATTATCGATTCTATGATATAGACATCAAACCACTAGATTAGGGACACAAACAACTAACATTTTTACAGAGTCTTGGTGGAAAATCGATGAAAACTCTCCCAAATTGACCTTTCCCTTCCATTAAAAATTCTTGAGTAAGAATGAATATTTTCAGGGAAATTTCCACATTTTCAGTGACTTATCCTATCATAGTGGCCTAATCCTGTTATAGCGGCGCCGCTGCAGTGGAAGTTACCCGCTATAGTGGAGTTGATCATCTTTGACTTTCTCTACGGGGAAAACTATTCTGCTGTAACAATAGTCGCTACAACGGCATTTTACCCGTTGTAGTTGCTGACACGATACATAAACTCTAGAACACTCATAGTTTAGTCTATTCTGCAACACACCTTTGAACCTTGATGTTCCAGATCGATTCCTTTATGTTAAGTTCGATATCAAGAATTCTACTCACCTAAATTCAATTCTGAAAGGCCTTATAGACTCTTTAATGTCTTAGCAAAAGGGTAAACAAACTCTACTTAGACATCTTATCCAATTCCTTCCCCCAATTTTTCCCTAGACTTTATCTCGCTCAGATGTTGTTTGTCATAACACGGAATTTTCAACTCACTATCCCAAAAGCTTTCTCCTCTAATTTCTTTTACAGTTAGCTCACCCACAGTGATAGGAAGAGTCGTTACACTATTTTATTCATTGATTTTAAGGTGAATTTATCATACAAAGAATAAACTATATCAAATATTAAAAAAACAGTTCAGATAAATAGAATGCACAGATCTAATTATTAAGTATATATCATATACATAAAAAACTATATCAAATTCATCGAAGAAGTGATCACATACACATAATGAATAGATTATATACATCTAATCATTAAGTAGATACATAGAAGAAACTATATATGATACATAGAATGACAAGTATGATACACAAAATGAACAAATTAGATACACAATAATCCACATTATGAAAGATTAAATGAAAAAATTGTTGATGCTAAAATTTTTTTAGAAGAATTTCTTTTGAATTTTTTAGGAGTTGTGATACGACAGATTACTCCAAATTTGTTACACGCATGTTTTCCTTCTTAATTTATGTCTTTTAGTTGCATTCCTTATTTAGTTACACTTATTATGTGTATCGGGTTAACATGTATCCGAAATACATGTATCTGGACACACCCGATACATGTAACCAAGCTGCAAATTATGATAGGATAATAATATTGAAAACTCATGGAAAGGGAGACAATTAGCTCAACTTTTATTGTTGTCCTAAATTATATCAATTCTTTTAATTGTATGCACTCTTAAACAAGAGGTAAAATGTCAAGTTTGTTCCAAACGAGGATAATGTGTATAAGTAAAGTAATAACATTTTATGTGGTTAGCTAATGAACTCAATATGCGGAATGTCACGCCCTGAGGCTACCCCCTGGACGCTGACACGGGACCTAGGATCTCAAATGATCCCAAGGCTAGCTAACCTTGGTGGCATAATCATAATCATACAAAATATTAGCTGATAAATAAAACTCTGCAGAAGCTAAATCATAAGAATAAATCTGAAATGGAATGATGGGGAATGCCCATATACTAAATGTGAATATATGAAAACTGTGAGTTCAAGTACAAATGAGGAATCAAACTCTCAACACTATAACTGAATCTAGCTATGTCTGAAATAACCCTCAAAATTGACTAGAAGTGTTGAGACATTCCCAACTAAATCTAGAAAAACTAAAACAAAAGCTAAAAAAGAGAAAATAATCATGTCACTAGTCCTCGAAGAATGAGGACTTACCACTGATAATGAAGAACTAAAGATCGGGAATAAATCTATGCGTGATTAGACGGCTGAGAACCTGAACCTACATGAAAAACTGATATCGCGCAGAGTATGTGTCAGTACTTGAAAGGTACCGAGAATTTAAGATAGAATATAACTGATCAATACATAACTGAATCAAAGCATATATATCTAAGCATTGACTTAAGATAAGCATGATACTACTGAGTACTGAATATGAGATACTAAATGCAATGACCAAGTTTATACCATGCTGAGATTGAATACTAAACTATACAGATTACAAGGTCAATGCAATAGAGTCTGACTTAACTGTAAAGTAGATATCAATAATGACATAAAACCAAATGAGATAAATATGGAGTCCGATGTATACGCCCCATCTATAGGACACAATATACCCCGCCAAAGGTGTAGAGATATGCTGGCGTGATTGCTAAAATGATGCCCACAGAGTGGACTTACAACCTACGGGGCACATAGTTCTAGGACTTTAGGGTGTCTGAACCTAGTCCACTTGGTATTAAGCTTCCCATATGATTAAGTAATTAACACTTTATGAATGAAATGTTGTAATATTGGATTGATCAAAATACTGATATGCAAACTGAGAATGCAACATTGATACATTGATAATATTGCATTCGAAAACTGAGGCATGTTTATATATAAGTGAATTAACTAGCCTAGCATGTGTAATTCATAAACTAAAAGACCTACATAGGTAGGGTTCTGAGTTTATGCATGAACCTGGCAATAAATGATACTGAATTCATGATAATACGATTTGGATCATTCTAACAGCTAAAACCTAATAATTCTAACATTCAAGAAATCCTAAGTTTAGATAATATTGAGGAAATCAATATTTTGACTGAAATCTAAGGACCTAATGGGTGAAAGGAACCCACTACTGAAATCCAACATACCTGATAACAAATTCCATGGGGAACCCACTACTGAAATCCAACATACCTGATAACAAATTCCATGGGGAAATCTTGTGATTTCTGGCCTGGAACAGATGGAACCTTGTTGCGTTCTTGAACTAGGATTTGGTCGCCTCTTTCTTCTCTTTACACTCTAAGTTTCTAAGTTTGATGAATTATTTGACTTAGCAAAGTTCTACTTATGTTTCTCAAGCTAAAATTGACCAAAACCACATAGTATAGGGGTTAAACAGCGTAATTTAGGTGCCCAAAGAATAGGGGAAAATACCGACTTAGCCCTTCTTAAAATTCTAACGGGGCTAACCACAACTACTTTCATGGACAGTGAAAGGGACCACGGACCGTGGGACCGGTCGTGGTCCTTGTCCTGTGGCTTCTAGTCGAGGGGGTTCTATCTATGAGACCCTACCACGGGCCGTGTAGAGGACCACGGACCGTGAAGGTCCCCGTGGTCCTCACTTGGGCTGAGGTCTTGAGGCTCAGGTCTGAGGGTCTACTAGGTGGTCTTCACGGATGCCACCATGACCCGTAGGGTGAAAGGTCTGAGCAAAAGGCTAGAGGCTTACTGATTCGACCTCCACAGATACCACCACGGTCCGTCGTCAAGACCGCGGCCCATGAAAGGTCCTATGGTCTGACGCCTGGGTCTGCTGGAGTTTAACTCCAGACCGTGGGTAGATCAACGAATCGTGGACCCTATCATGGTTCGTGAACCCTGTCGTGGTTCAGTGGTTCAGGTAAGTTTTCTGCGATTTTTTCCAGGTCTGATTTTCGAGGTGTTACAAAGAAGTTCCTAATAGGCACTCTGTCATGTGTTTAGGTGACTTAAACAAAACAAGCCATGATTTAATATCTAAATAATATATGTATATGAGTATGAGTGTGTACCTTTTTTCTTCTTTATTTTTTTTCTTTTATAGCCACTGATTTCTTTTCTGAGAAAAGAAAAAAAATAAAGAAGAAAAAAGGTACACACTCATACTCATATATATATATATTAAAAAGTGGCACACTCTAAACAATATCTTTCCAAAGTGATTGGATACAAAATCAGTAATGTACGCTTTTCATTATATTAAAACTTCATCTTACCTTTCAAGAGCCCAAAGGTTACGTACTTTTATATTTGTTTTGATTTGATATACATGTATTCTGCCTTTATTTTGTACGCTTATCACTTTGTCTCCTACACTACAAGATTCCCTTATGTATGGTTGTACCTCCTTTGATCCATGATATGAAAAAAAAGAAGAAGGTTGTACCTCCTTCGATCTATGAAGCTTTATTCTGCTAAAAAATAAAATAAAATAACATATGTAATTTTTTTTATGATAACTATTAATTGATAACTCGATATAACTGAATAAAAAATATGCTATCACGTATTGTAGGGTTATCTCTGTTTAATTTCATTTACTTTAACTAAATAGATGTTTTATTTTACTTGTCCATTCTAGCTAATTAAGAAAATTTTATTGATTTTCTCATACTTACTTTAGTATTAAATAACGATTTAAATTTGGAGTACTAAAGTGTCATTAATAAGGTTAGTTCAGTAAAGTACACTACTAATTAAAGTTTTCTTAAGGGGTATTTTAGTGGAGGAGTCGGAAATTTGATAAAGAGATTGCAAATTTCCTTCTTAGTTGTGTTAAGAATGTGAAAAATTACGCATATACTCATAATAACTAATATTTAATCTCTATACACGATATAATTTTTCGATGATGAGTGTGCACCAAACCACCCTTCACCTAAGGTTACTGATCCGCCCTCAGATAATGTCAAATCAATAGGAATTAAGTAATTTGAAATGGAGGAAGTAAAGCATACGTGTTGTGTCAAAAAAAATCTTATACTAAATTAATGTATATATAACTTGAGTCTTAAATAGTAATTTGTCGTAGTATAGAGATTAGAGGACTTGACTTTACAAATCAGATCTATATTATTTGGACTCTTTAAAATAATCGATAACTGTGATGAAATTCTTCAAGAATAATATTTCTGTCCATCAATAGTCGTTCATTATTGACTTTGCATACTTCTTAAAAAACTATAAATAAAATGGTAATTTTACTAATATCACCCTTTGAATATAATTAGTGTCTTAAAAAATGTAATAGGAAAATGACTATAATTAATGATAAGGATAAACTAATTGTACAACTATTCATTAATTTCATAAAAGGGAAAATTACGCGGTTAAACAAACTTATATACTACTTAATAACTCATCATAGTTATAGTTTTCCTATAATTACCACTCACGACTAATATTATACACTAATTACGTGGATTGACTTCGAGTTTGTATAATTCGCCACATTTGTATATGTATAATTCGCCAGAATATACAAATACATATGTATAATATACAATTATCTAATCGACATACATATACAATTCACCTCTCTCCTAATTTTTGCCCCCTCTCTCGCTTCTCTCCTCTCTCTCCCAGTCTCCCTCGCGTTTTTCCTCCCTATTAACATGTAGCTACGAATTGTAATTATCAAACTATGACTATGGAGAGTAATTAAGTTATTTTTGAGTGACTATATTGGAAAGTTCTCCTTTCATAATTAAACAAGTATTATTGAACATCTTAAAATAATATAGTCGACAACTATTATCGAACTAACGGAGAGGGAGTATATTTTAAAGAATCCAACAATTTTTTTAAAGTCCTAGTGTGATAGTTGAGCATAGTGACCCTTGGCGGCTGCGTAGTTCCAAGTTGAATGAGCACAGAATGAAAATGGGAAAGATTCCATTGCAATTAATGGTAATAAAAGAGTTTGTAAAGAATAAAAAGGTTGTCTTGTCTCCATAGCCTATGGAGCTATGAGAGGTACTTAATTGACTTATAAAATTCATAATAAATATTTGTCCAGACAAAAAACAGTGGACCTTAGTTAGCTAGCTTACTATCACTCCATTAGTCTATATATTCTCATGTGATATTCTATTTATTTCCTTTTTCAATTGATTAATAGGGTTGGTGAAAGATTTCTTTAGATTTTCCTCCTTTATTAAGGATTTCCATATCTTTCCTCTGCTTAGGGAAAAACAAATAAATTAACTTCTTATAATAACACACGGAGATCATATACTACCCACATATATAAGCATACACAACTGCTCATTAGCTTTTAATGGTAATAAATATATATATTAATAAAAAGAGTATTAAAGTTTTTATCAACATCAATTATTTATATTGTCATTAGATCTAATAGAGTTATACTCTACAATGACACAAATTGTTATATTGTGTCAGATCTAGAAGGAGAAAAGCTTAAATATGACATCAAACTTTGAAAAAAGTTCATTTATGTCATCCATTAAAAGTTTGATTCATCTATGTCATTTTCGTTTAAGAAATTTAAAGGCGCATCCATGCGTTAACCAAAATGACATAAATAAGCCAAACTTTTAACGTATGACATAGAGATGAATCTTTTTTCAAAATTCGATAACATATTGAAACTTTTTTTTTCTCTTTAAAAAAGATTTAATTAATGATGTGGCCAAATTATAATTGACCATATATAAAAATTCTTTTACAAAACCATTTTTTTCAATTAATGAAAGATAGCATGAATGAGCCATACATGAACATTTTTTATGTCGCCCCTTTTCCTCATTTTTGCTTGTGCAGACGTCCCTTGACTTTTGTTTCATGCTCATCTTCGACGAAAAATACAATTTGAACAAATAATAATAATTAAACAGAACATTAAAATTAGGTTGCCTTAAAAAACACTCTTGATTTAACATTGTGGCGTCCTGCCTTGAAATATATATATATATATATATATATATATGTATATATATATATATATATGTATCGCCCATGATTTTGTATCAAATTTTATGCTAGGCTCTAGGGCAATGGTGTAAAGACAAAAAATAAATCAAAAATAAATATAGCATGTTGTACTTCTTGACCTTTAAGTGAAAAATATAGTTGTCCTTTTTTCGACATAATAAATTTTAGAATGTAGGCCCTTGATCCTCTTCTATACACCTCTCCATAGGTTGGGATGGCTCGATTTTCATGTCACTAGCTATATTAATAAAAAAAATTATTTATAATGAGATCCAACACACACCCTACGCCGGAATCACATTATTTTTTACACCATGTACTTGTATACACCTCCACAACATCAGCATCATCAACAAAAATAATTGAAATTCCTCTAGTCGTTTCACATATTGACCAGTATCCATAACAATCAAATGTTCGGACATTAGACGTCTCAACCATTTTATTCAAGTGAGTTTGCAAGTTATGGTTCTACCCAAAATTTGTATACCTCTTGCTTGAACTCCACTTATCTTTTTATCAAGTATCTCGTCCCACATATATGAAATTATCTCTTAACGACCCTCATATTGCTTTAATAATTTTCTGCTAAGATCCATACTATCAAAAGAACAAGAATTTTTAAATTTATCATAATAAGGAATTGGGAAAGAGTAACAACTTGGAACCACAAGACTGACATCGTGCACACAATCCCTTATAAATAGATTGAAAATGTTGCCATGGGTTAAGGCCTTTACAATAACAAGTAATCATAAAACATGAATACCTACCACTCCACTATTTTTCATTATATGATGTCATGTCAAGAATGAAAGATAAGTGCAGTAGTCGACTTCCTGCTGGTTAGTTCAATGAAATATAATAAAATAATATATTGAAAAGTAAGTGAACGCTGAAAGTTTTATACTGGATCGGATCACCGATGTTGTACCTAGTCCAGTCCCCTTGGGTTTTCAAGGGTTTCCTTAAGAGCTTGATCAACTTGGTTTACAGAATGGGTAGACTCATCCTGTCTGATGTGCAAAACAGATTTTCTATACTTGACACTGCTTGTACTTGTATAACCTACTCTCAAAATCTTTCCTTCTTTTTTCTTTTACAATTGTTCACTCTCGTGTACAAAGTTTTATCAAAGATAAAAGAAGATCACAAATAAGTTCAAGTGAAGATGTGTGTTTCACACTAATGGTTAAGGAGGTTTATATAGTGATTGATCTTGTTAGAAACTCAAGGGTGTTTGAATCATGGATCTTTGATCTTATCCTTGATTCACATTGTGATTGATTTGCTGAGTTATGTCCATATCATATATGTGTAGGAAAAATCAATTCTTTCCTTTGTTTAAGGTCTTGAGTCTTGGCTTGATCTTGATTCTTGATTTGATTTCCCTTTAAGGTGAGCTAGTCGATTTGGTCCTGCATTTAATTTGTCTTTCTGATGTTGCTCGATTGAATCTTCCTTGTGTGCATCCTTTTGATTGCAAGCTGTGATGTTTGATCTGATTGATCAAATATTCACTTCCCTTATTCATCGTGATTCCTATAAATCATTTGATTTGCTGCCAGTTGTGTTTGGTTGATCTTGATTGATCAGATATCCTTTTCCTTTTTGCTTGATTTTATTGTGATTCCTACAGTCCGTCATAATCTCCGTCTTGTTCTTTTTCTTCATCCTATGACTTAGTTAGTGAGAGTAGTTTGTCATTATTAAAATATACAAGAGGTTGACAATCTCCCCTTTTTGATAATGACAACTAAGTTCAAATAAGAGGATAAAATCTTCCCTGAATTATCGAGATCCATGATGTCGTTATATTCTCGTTATTGTTAAGGCTCCCCATGAGTCAAAGCTCCCCTATTATCCCCCTTTGACATAATAAAAAAGTTAAGCATAGCAAGCATAATAGTTTCAATAGAATAAAAAGCAGTAGGAAGGCTGAAAGCCTTCAATATACAGTCCAAAATAAAACAGGGACATATCCCTGCACAAAGATGTCCAAAAGTAAGAGTAAAAAGAACATCAACATATCAGCCTTGGGTACCCTAAAAGTACTTGAGAGCGTTAATGATTCTCTCACTGAAGGAGTGATAAGAGCGCTTCACATTCCTGGATAGAATGGAGTAGGAAATTTTAATCGGAGATTGACAGTTCGTTGTTAGAGGTGTCGACTCACCCTTTGAGTCGGTGGACTTGTTGGATAAGTTTGTTAACCGTGGCAATACCCTCCTGCTTTATGCCTGTCATTGAAATACGAAGCTTACCGACATCTTTGTTTGTGTCTTTCTGGAGACGAAACACCTTTTTAACCGCATCATGAAGTGTATCTAGTCCACACTCCACAGCCACGAGACGAGTTTTGAGTTCCTCGGCATACTTGATTAGAAGAGCAGCAGAGTCTGACAGAAATCTTTGTTGGTTTTGCTACTTCTATCCTTTCTTGAACAGAGTCTTCCTTTACCCATATGTTTCCTATTTCGACATAGCCCATACTTGAAAAGGTCCGGGAGTCATAGGTAGAGTTTATCACAATGGGTTTGTACAAAGAGAGATCAATGAGATGGTCCACAACTATTCGCGATATGTGCAAGCCATACGGTTTACTCGCCGAGGGATTTGTTTCCTCGGAACTCTCCCACATGTACTTCTTAAACCATTGCGTCCAGTTGATTCTGTATTTTTTGAGCAAGAAGCATAGCACAAATACATCGCTACTCGAGATGTAACGTAGGGATCCCTTTCTAGGTAGTAAAGTAGTTGCAATAATGTGAGCCAGAGGACCAAATTCAGATGACTTGGACCGGTTCAGCCACAACGGCTTTAGCCTCCTCTAGAGTTACTTCAAAATCAGTTGGCCAAGAACCATTCATGTAAGGAATAACACCAAAAAAATTTGTGCAAAAGATGTCTGCAAACAAGGGTTCACTGATAACAAGATGATTTCCCAGGACTAAGGTTTCTAACTCTTCACTATCACTGGATAGACATAGATTAGCGTAGAACATTCTGACAACTTCTTCAAAAACCTCACCTCAATACCACACAGAGTAAAAAATAACGACAATTTTTTAGCTTTAATAAAGGGGCTCACCGAACAGTTTGAGTCATCCTACTGACTGAGATTAATCACACTTCTAGACACATTGGACGATTTTTGAAGCGTTCATACTTGTTTTTGTGATATGGCTCCCAAAATCGATGCATGTCGTCAGTAGAGAGAGTCTCAGTAGGCTGGGTTTGGTCTTCTTCGCTTTCTTTGAACTGGTGACAGAAAGCTTTTGCTTTGTAGATACGGGAGGAGATTCTTGTGATTCATCAGATGAATAAGAATACATAGAATGAAGTCAGGAGGGAGAGAATGTCTAGGGGCAGAGCATTTTAGAGAAGACATAGAGCGGGTATTAGTCATCATAGAGGAGAGAAGAGAAGAAAAGGGGAAAGTGAAGAAGAAAGAGATAACATAAAGGGTTTTATCGAAGAGAGAGGAAGCAAAAAAGGCGGAAGATGAAGAGACAGAAGAGGGTGAAGAGATGGTTAAGGGAACAGAAAATTGTCCAAACACGCTAAACAAGGAAAAATAATATTAGTAACATATTAAATAAGACAAGTAAAATTAACTTAGTAAGGCAAGTAAAATAAATAAGTAAATTAAGGAAAATATTTAAGAGGCAAAAAAAATGATACCCAACCTTTCCCGTAGACCACAAAACCTTTTTTCGAGTAAAGGTTTGGTAAAGATATCTGCCAGTTGATTTTCAGAATCAACAAATTCTAATAGAAAACACCACTTTCGACATTCTCACAGATAAAGTGGTGTTTAATATCGATGTGTTTAGCTCTGGAGTGATGCACAATGTATTTTGATAGACTGATAACACTAGTATTATTGCAGTAAATGGGAACACTTTCGAATGATAGATCATAATCAAGTAATTAATGCATCATCCATAATATTTGTGTTCCACATCTTCCTACAGCGAGGTATTCTGATTCTGTAGTAGAGAAGGGCTATAGATATTTTCTTCTTGTTGTGCCAAATTTGACAAGTGCCACTAGTGCTTTTTCTGTCATTTTTGTCCCCTACAAAGTCAACATCTGAGTAACAAATTAATTCAAAATGAGAGGAGTGAGGATACCATAGACCCATTTCGGTGGTTCCGATCAAATAACAGATGATTTATTTTACTGTAGTGAGATGTGATTCTTTTGGAGTGGCTTGAAACCATGCACATTTGCATACACTAAACATGATGTCTGCTTGACTTGTAGTAAGATATAGTAGTGATTTAACCATTCCTCGATACATTTTTTTATCTACGTATTTTCCTGGTGCATCTGTTCCAAGACACGAAGAGAGGGGCTCATTGGATTTCCAAAGGCTTTTTCTTTCACGAGTCCAAACCTTTTGATGAGTTCTTTAGGATATTTGGATTGACTAATAAAGGTTCCGGTTGAAGACTGCTTGATTTGTAGTCCAAGGAAGAATGTAAGTTCTCCCATAAGGCTCATTTCAAATTCTCCTTTCATAAGATTTGCAAAATTCTCACACAAAGAGGAGTTAGAACTATTAAAAATAATATCAACATAAATCTAAACAATAAGAGTATACAAGCTAGATCTTTGAATAAAAAGAGTTGCATCAATTTTTCCTGAATGAAAATTATTTTGGAGTAGAAAAGTTTTAAGTCTTTCATACCAAGCTTTTGGAGTGTGTTCAAGGCCACAAAGCGCTTTTCAAAGTTTATAAACAAAATCAGGACAAAAGGAGTTTTCAAAACCAGGGGGTTGTTTTACAAACACTTCTTCTTTTATAAATCCATTTGAAAAGTTTAAAACGTTTGAGATGCATAAGCGAGTAATATTCGAATGGATTCTAACCTTGTTACGGGAGAAAAAGTTTCATCGTAGTCAATACCTTCTTGTTGAGAGTAGCCTTGAGCGACTAGTCTAGCCTTGTTTCGAACAACCTTTCCATTTTCATCTAGTTTGTTATGAAAAACCCATTTTGTTCCTATGACGGAGCAAATTTTTGGTCTTTCCATGAGTGTCCATACTTGGTTTCTTTCGAATTGAGCAAGCTCTTCTTGCATTGCCTTTACCCATGATTCATCTTTAATAGCTTCATTTATTCTCTTTGGCTCCATTTGAGATATAACGGCCACAAATGCTTGTTTTCTGAGAGATGATCTTGTCTGTATTTTATCATTAGGCTTTCCCAGTATGTAGTTCTCAGGATAGTTAGCATTATGTCTCCATTTTATGGGAGTATTGGTTTTATCAGTTGGTGTAGTCGACTCATTTTCCACAGTAGTTGACTCACCAGTGTTTAGTTCAATAGAGTCGCTTGTGATGTTTTCTGATGACTGAGTAATTTTTGACGTAGCTGCTTGATAGTCAGTGACATCATCAACAATAGCTTCACTCTCTTGAATTCTAGGGTTAGTATCATCAAAAACAACATGAGCAAATTCTTCAACACTTAAAGTTCTTTTATTGAAAACTCGAAAGGCTCTACTAGAGGTGCATAGCCGAGGAAAATACCTTCATTTCTTCTCGGATGAAATTTTCCGAGATTGTTCTTACCATTATTGTGAATGAAACACTTAAATATGACAGGTAGTACTGACGGCTTCTGCCAAGAAATGATTACGAAGACTTCTGTCAAGAAGCAAGGTCCTTGCTGTATCTTGTAGTGATCTGTTTTTTCGTTCAACCACTCCATTTTGTTGAGGAGATCTTGGTGCAGAAAAGTTCTGAGTGTATCCATTTTGAGCGCAGAAATCTTCAAATTATTTATTATCAAATTCGCCACCATGATCACTATGGATAGTAGTAATTAAATATCCTGCTTCTGTTTGAAATCTTCTACAGAAGGATTCAAAGTTGGTGAAGGCTTCATTTTTATAAGTTAAGAAGATTACCATATAAACCTTGAGAAGTCGTCGAGAATTACAAAAGCATATCTTTTACCTCCAATGCTGGTTGTGCGAGTAGGACCGAACAGGTCCATATGTAGAAGCTGTAGGGGTTTAGAAGTACTTACAATATCTTTTCCTTTGAAGCGGAGTTGCTTACCGATCTGACAAGCGTCACAAATGTGATCCTTTTCAAACTTTAGTTTTGGTAGACCGATTACTAGTTCGAGTCTTGAAATTTTTTCAAGAGCGTGCATGCTTGCGTGTCCAAGTTTTCTGTGCCATAGCCATGGATCGCTTGCAACTGCAGTAAGACAAGTGAGATGGAGAATAAATATTATTTAAGATATATATGTTATTTACTCGGTCTCTGATAAGAGTCAACCTTTTCTCTGGATGCTTAATTATGCAGTTGGCTCTATTGAAGGTGAATGAAAGCCGACATCACATAATTGACTAACGCTGAGAAGATTATGTTTGAGTCCTTCAACTAAGTAAACTTCTACCAGATCACATGATGAACTTAATGAGATGATTCCGATGCCAGTCACTTCTCCCTTTGCGTTATAACCAAATCTAACACATCCTCCTTCTATTCTTTTTAGAGTTTTGAAGTTTTCTTTTTATCCACACATATGTTTGGAGCATCTACTATCAAGTACCCACATTCCCTTTTTGTAGGTTTTCTTTGATTGCTCCTGCAAAACAGTGAGAGTAGTTTTTTTTAGGAACCCAAGTATTTTTGGGTCTTTGATGATTGACAACTTTTGGTCTCTAAATCCATTTCCTAGAGGAAAATTTTCTACAATTAAAGGATTTGTGACCAATATTACCACAAGTATAACAAGTAATTTAAGCAGAAAAATTAGCAGAGCTTGAGTTAGATGAACTTTTATTTGATCTAAAATTTGGAGAACTCTTTCTATGCATCATTGTTCTGTTGGATTGAACAGAACTTTGACTTGGAGATTTTCTGATGCTATTCAATTGCATTTTTACTTCCTCTAGTTCTTCTGTGAGTAAGTCAACTTTAATCTGACTTGCTTCAATAAGGATCCCAGTCTTTCTTTTCTTGAGCAAGTTTATTGTATTCATCGATGACTTTCTGCAATTCATCAGTGACCATATCCAAAGAGTTTGGTATGTCATGACAGTTAGTACAATTAAAAAGTCTTACCTCGCTTGTTTCACCTAGTTCCATGAAACATAAGTTTTCCATTTCATCATAATTATCATCAGTGGTTTCTCCTTGTTCCCATGCTCCAAGACTTTTTGGATCTTCATTTCTTCGATTGCTTCTCCTCATCCGTTTTGGACAATTCTGTTTGATGTGCCCTGGTTCTCCGCAGTAGTAACAACGATCATCATTCCTTTTGAAATCATTATTCCTAAAGTCCAGTTGAGATCTTTGTCTTCTCTGTCTAAGCATCTGTCTTACTCCATGGGTTATGAGTGTCATTCCTTCGGCTTTGTTTTCATCTGCCTCTTCATTGATTTAAGATATCTCATCAGTGAATGCCACAATTTTCTTTTTGTCATCCTTGTTGTATTTATTTATGTGATATTTTTCATAAGCTATTAGATTTCCTCGAAGCTCATCATATGTCATATTTTGTAGATCTTCATCTTCGAGAATGGTGGCCTTAGTTTCCCAAGCCTTAGTAAGACTTTTGACCAATTTGCTGACTTGAAGAGCATTTGAGTAGACCATTCCAAGTGATTTTAGTTCACATACAGTTTTATTGAATCTCGAGAACATGGATTCAACATTTTCATCATTGGTCATTTTGAATAACTCATATTCATTTACGAGTGAGCTGATTCTGGCCTCCTTTACTTTTGTGGTTCCTTCATAAGTTACTTCTAGTTTGTCTCACATCTCTTTAGGAGTCTCGCAGGTTGATATTTTGTCATATTCTGCTTCGCTTACTGTACAATATAACAAACTTATGGCTCTAGCGTTAGTTGGAATTACCTCTTGTTGTTCCTTTATAATAAGGAATGATTCAGGATAAAAAGGTTTTCCAGTGCCATATTTTTCAGTTAGTACATGAATAGGCTTTGGGCCTTTCATGATAACTATCCATGCTTGATGGTCATTTGAGGAGACGAAGATTCTGAATCTATCCTTCGAGTGAAAATAGTGTTTCCCATTAAAGTAAGGTAGTAGTTGTGATGATTGTTCATCCTGAAGTAAAGCGCCGGAGATTTGGTAGTGTTCCATTTGATCTTTGCTCACGTGCGGTTAAACACTTGATCTGTGAGACTTTCTCTGATACCAATTGAAAGATAAGAGGGGGGGGGGGTGAATTAAAATTAGTTGTCCAGTCGACTGCCTAAGTGCACTAGTCGACTTCCTTGCAGGTTAGTTCAGTGAAATATAATAAAAGAGTATACTGAAAAGTAAGTGAACACTGGAAGTTTTATACTGGTTTGGATCACCGATGTGGTGTCTAATCCAGTCCCCTTGGATATCAAGGATTTTCTTAAGAGCTTGATCAACTTGGTTTACAAAATGGGTAGAATTTCGATCGTGTCTGATGTGCAAATCAGATCTTCTATACTTGACACTACCTCTACTTTTATAACCTACTCTCAAAATCTTTCCTTCTCTTTTTCTTTTACAATTGTTCACTCTCGTGTACAAAGTTTTATCAAAGATGAAAGAAGATCACAAATAAGTTCAAGTGAAGATGAGTGCTTCACACTAATGGTTAATGAGGTTTATATAGTTATTGCTCTTGTCAGAAGCCCAAGGGTGTTTGAATCAAGGATCTTTGATCTTATCCTTGATTCACCTTGTGATTGATTTGCTGAGTCATGTCCATATCAGATATGTGCATTACAAATCAATTCTTTCCTTTGTTTAAGGTCTTGAGTCTTGGCTTGATTTTGATTCTTGATTTGATTTCCTTTTAAGGTGAGCTAGTCGATTTGGTCCTGCATTTGATTTGTCTTTCTGATGTTGGTCGGTTGAATCTTCCTTGTGTGCATCCTTTTGATTGCAAGCTGTGATATTTGATCTGATTGATCAAATATTCACTTTCCTTGTTCATCGTGATTCCTATAATCATTTGATTTGGTGCCAGTTGTGTTTGGTTGATCTTGATTGATCAGATATCCGTTTCCTTTTTCCTTGATTTCATTGTGATTCCCGCAGTCCATCGTAGTTCCCACCTTGTTCCTTTTCTGCATCGCATGACTTAGTTAGTGAGAGTAGTTTGTCATTATTAAAGAAGAGTAGTAAAATAACAAAAAAATATATACAAAAGACAACTTCAATAGATAGAAAGAAAAAAGTCTGATTTAGATAAATAGTTAATTTTCAAGTCCCGGGCAATAACATCAAGATAAATTTCTCCCAACTACACACATAAGTTCAAGCTTTGAAGCTCATTTTCCAGCATTCCTTTCAATTCTTTCAACCGATTTGGCAACTTTCAGCTATACAAAGTTAGGTGATTTACCGGGTCGGCATTCATCTTGATTTCGGCCTTTATTTTCTTCCTTTGAAACGATTGACCTGACCGGCTTGAAACTTGATTTGATTATCGTACATGATTTCCAAATCTATACTCAGTCTCCTGTTTTATGCATAATTAGTATTGTATTAGACTTTTTTTTCTATCACTTAGATATATTATCTTTATTTTTCTCCCTAGAATTGGCTCTTTTATGATTATTCATATCATGTAAAAGATTTATATATTTGTTTGTTCAATTCTTATTTTCTAAATACAATTGATGAAAAAAGATAGGCTAAGAGAAGATGGTTGCTGTTGATGGTGAATAAATAGGCTACATACTGATTTCCTAGAAATTTAGGCAGTTCTTATTTTATGTATTACATAAATACATATTTTATAAGCATAATTTGTATTTAAATTTTAATATTTAGAATTATTAATAGATTTTGAGCTTGGACTATTGTTATTTTTAGGGAAAATTGTATATAATTAGCAAGCTATTAATTCAAATTATATGTTATAAACATAGTTTGATTTAATTGTACCCTATCATACACTGTTGCTATTATGCTATTTTTTCCATACAAACACAAATGTATATAGTGTGTTTGTGTTTGAATAAAGAGAGATAAAATTGTATATATAAATATTTCTTTGTTCCCCTCTCCCCCCTCTCCCAGATCTCGCTCACCACTCTCCCAGATCTCGCTCGCCAGTCTCTCCCTCGCCTCTCTCGCTTATACGGACAAAAATATATAAATTGTGTTTTTGTTTGTATAAATCGAGAGAAAATTATATATACACATGCAAATACATATATTTTCGTCTTATACACTTATAATTATAAAATACAAATACTCCCCAGCCCATTTCTTTTTTTCCTTTCTCTCTTTTCTCTTTATGTAAACACAAATTATACAATTGATCATTTATATATGTATACCAAAACAGAATAAAAATTATATACAAATGCTTTCGTTTGTATATGTATAGCAAAATATACATATTTATGTTTTCTATGGAGAACAATTATGCAAACTATACATATAACTTACAAATATAAATTTTGTGTTTGAAATTTGTGAAAGTTTCTCTTATTTTTAATACTCTATTTAATTTTTATTTGGCTCCCGAGCCATCACTACTCACATTTTTCAAGCCCCATCATTCAGCAGACTTATTCAGGATGGGCTAGAAAGCTCATTTCTTAAAAGAAAAACTTCCAAAAAAATGTAAATATTTTGACATGTAATAGTGTAAAAACAGTGAATTGGATAAAGAAACAAGGTCTAACTGAGAGAAGAAGAATCTGGAGAGATAGAAGGAACAAGTATTATTGATAAAAAACTATCCCTGCACATACAACATGTTCATCTATCTATACATTTACAACTAACCGACTTTATACTTGGAAAGAATCTATAACAAACTAACTATCAAATAGCTAATAGTAACTAATCAATCCTTAAGTTAGTTAATAACAACTTATGTAATCTCAACGCTCCCCTCAAGTTGTGGGTTGAAATACATCTATTAACCTCAACTTGTCTAATATGTAATGGTGTTGTTGGCCACCCAAAGACTTAGTCAAAATATTAGCTTCTTGATCAATTCCAGGGATATGCATTGCCTTGATCAATCCCTTTTATATCACCTCACTTACAAAATGTCATTCTATATATATATGTGTTTAGTCCTTTCATGAAATATAGGATTTTCAACACTCTGAATGGCAGCTTTATTGTCACAAAACAACTCTACTTGTACTTTCACTTTCATGTTCATTTCATTCAATAATCCCACAAGCCAAATGATTTCAGCTACTGCAGAGGCCATGCTTATGTATTCTGCTTCAGCTTTACTCCTTGATACAATCTCTTGCTTTTTTGACTTCCAAGGAATCAGAGAACTACCAAACTCCATACAGTAACCCGTTACTGATTTTCTTGCCACTGCACATGATGCCTAGTCAGAGTCACAAAAGGCTCTAAGTGTGTTATCCTTTCATTACTTAATAAAATGTCCAAACTAGGTCCCCCTTTTAGATATATTACGACATGAAGTACTCCTTCTATATGAGATTATTTTGGATCATGGATGAACTGACTTAGAGTCTGCACTGCATATGAAATGCCTAGTCTGGTGACTGCCCAGTTTAGATTTCCCCCCACTAATCTCTGATAAGCATTCTTGTCCACCAGTTGTCGATCATCTTAATCATCATCCTGCTTCCTTAAGTGCTTGTCACAGTCAGTAATGGTGAACTCCATGTGTTGTTCTAGGGGTGTTGTTTTGCTCCTTCTAAGCCCCATTTTGAGATCAACTCTAATATGTACTTCATTTGTGTCATCAGTATTCCTTTTCTAGACCTCAAAAATTCTATGCCTAGAAAGTATCTCAACTCCCCTAATATTTGATCTTGAAATTTTGTAGCAAAGTGTTCGGTGACTTGTTGATATGCTTTAGATCATAGCCAGTAATTAGCAAATCATCTACATAGATGAGTATCATCACAAACTTCTGTTCTGCCTTTTTGTGAATAAGGAATAGACATGCTTACTTTGTTGAAATCCAGAGTTAATTAATGCAGTAGTGAGATTTATGTTCCATTGCCTAGACGCTTGCTTAAGGACATATAATGATTTCTACAATCTACATACCTTAGATGTCTCCACCTTACTGCCAAAATCTCGAGGGAGTAGCATAAAAACCTCCTCATGAAGATCACCTTATAAGAAAACATTGAACAAATTCATTTGGCAAACAGGACAAGCATGCCTTATAGCCATGCAAAGAACACATTTGACCATTTTAGCAACATGGGAGAAGGTGTCATGAAAATATACACCTTCCTGGTGAGTATAAATTTTAGCTACCAGTCGATCTTTAAACCTTCCAATGCAACCATCAACATTATATTTGAGCTAATGGACCCATTACAACCTATGGGTTTATTCGGAACTAGTAAATCAACCACCTTCCAGATTTTGTTAAGCAAAAGAGCATCAATATCCTGTTTCATTGCTTGAACTTGTTATCTAGTATGCTTCAAAATAAGTGTTAGGCTTAATGGTAGAAAAACATTTGGAGAGAAAACCTTGTATGCATGGCTAATATAATTGTATTGGATAGAATGATGAATGGAGTGAGCATGTTATTTGGTAGAATGTAGGAGTGGACATAATCAGGTAGCAATATTGGCAGTTTAATAGCCTTCGATGATTTTTTAGGTAATGGGGGTGAAGCAGGGAAATAATTGAATAACGTAACATCCTGAGAAACTGGAGGAGATGGAGATGAGAATGGTGATGAAGGAGGTAGATGTGATGATACCAAAGGAACATGTAAATATTTTGAGAGAGAGAGTCTAGAATGGTAGGAGATGTGGGATATGGATCTAGAAGATATGATGTAAGAGAAAAACTAGTTGGTGAAGAACCGGAGGAAGGGGTAAGAGCTTTTTTGAATGGGAAAAGATATTCTCTAAAATGAACATCCCTACTGACAAAAAATGTATGAGGTTAAAGATCATAAAGCCTATATCCCTTTTGGATAGGAGAATAACCCATGAATGCAACACATATAGCCTTGGGTGAGAATTTGTCATGAGGATTAGGATCAGTGGCATAGCATAGATATCCTAGAGTTCTCATGTGAGCTATGGAAGGAGGGGTGTTTTGGAGCTTTTCTGATGGTAAAATACCATGAAGAACACTAGAAAGTAGTCTGTTTATAATGTAAGTTGAAACAAGTATACAATCACCCCAAAACATGAGATGGAGCCTTGGACTCTTAGAGCTCTTTGATATGCTCAAATTACACCTCCCTAAAGAAGCATAAGCGATCATTATCAAGTAAAGAAGCCAACTAGTATGTTGGGGTCGATCCCACGACGAATATGGTTTAGGCTTAACATTAACCCACAATTATATCTTTTTAGTCAAGGTATTTCCAAGACAATGAAGTAAAGGGGGGGGGGGTTGTAAAACACATTCCTTCAATTGTATGATTAGCAAGTGAATAAGAGTAAACTTTGGTTGTTATCAAGATGAGAAAGTAGCAGTGTGTGTGTTCCCCAAAAGTTCATAACACGATATTCCTAGTAATAGTAATCCTTTCCTAGTGTATTACATGCAAAGTGATAAGTTATGTATCTCTAAATTCTTGGTCCGACATCTAGAGAATTTCACCCCGCACCTTGGTCCGACTACGTGTGTATAATTTACTAAACCTTACCATTACCTCATATTAGACATCACTTCGATGTACGACTTAGTTTTCACCCTCGCACAAATCGACACTAGCCTTATCACACTAAATCTATGTTGATAATTCTTTTCTTATTAACTACCTCCTTGGTCCGTAAAGTAGCAAGAAGGAGATTTCTAACGCGTGCACTCGTTATATAGACTTCTAAGCGAAAGAATTATCAATACATGCAAAAACACTATTCAAGAATTGCTTAACTACTAGTTATATTTAGTTAATCCCTCATGGTTCCCACAATCCTAGTTGTCGATTTAGTTAACCATATTAGTAAGAACACAATCCATGTTGATAGATGAAGAAATGATGAACTTGCGTAATAAGAATAGTAAAACCATAAATTTCACTTGAATTGCAAACCAAAAGCTTCAAAACCAAATCCGAAAATCAATTATTTGCCAAAATTGCAAAAACTAATCTCCAAAACAAAAACTAGAACAATAGTAGGTGTAGCTAACCCCCAAAAATGAGGTTTTATGCCCTGTTTATAGTAAACAAAATCCTAATTAAAAAGGAATTCAAGTAAGTAAAGTTTGTTCAGGAACGCGGATTCAAGCTACGAGACCAACTCATGGACCGTCGATCGATCGACGGTCCGTGCTTCTCTTCCGTCAGCCAGGACTTAGAAAAATATTTCCGCCTCTGGATTGCATCTTCTCTGAATCAAACAACGGACCAACATCACGGTCCGTCGACCAATTTACTATCTTTCAATGCTCCTCCGTGACTCTACACTTAGAATATTCAAGTAGCAGGTCCTGGAACCCTGGCAGTATCATACTACGGTCCACTAGTACGGTCCGTCGATGCTAGCCGTGGTTCCATTCTTGGTAAGAATTCCTCGATTTCCTCCAATGCATGGGCATATCATCTATGATCCTCATCAACTGGGCGTCAATGGATCGACGTTCCGTTGATTTCCCCCGTAGGTTCCTTTTTCTACACTTTCTCAGTTGTCTCCTTCGTTTTATGCCTGAACATCTTTCCTGCAAAAAAAGACACAAAAATTATTAAAACCAATGCAAAAAGGCTTTAGACACACACCACTTAAGTGAAATGCATTAGAAATACCATGAACTCACGGTACATCAACACCCTAAAATTAAATTCGTTGTTTGTCCTCAAGCGAAACACTACAACCCTAAACGGCACTTGCATAAAAGTAGGCAATTTAAGATCGATCAATCACATGGCTTTCTATCCCGACTCTTCCTTGTTTGGGTGGAGGCCTACGTCTCAGTTTCGACAAACTAACTCATGTGGATCATATCATGACATGAATATACAAGTCAACAAACACCTCCACTATTTTTCCTATACCAAGGTACCAATTTTCTCATAATGTAACTAGTGCCTTCACTTTTAATAAAATCTTCAATTTTCACACAGTGATTATGAAATTTGGGTACAAGGATCTATTTCAACACGCGAGTTCATGAATAAGCTCAAATACAATTAGTGCTCCATACCATAGGCTTGCCTTAATCTTCGCTGCTTAGGTTCACCAAACTAGACTCTAGGATAACGGTAGGACTTGTTGGCTTGTAATGTAGGCTCAGGGTCAGGTGTGGTAAATTTGGGTGCATTTAGTGACTATATGCCCTCCTTTACATTATAGCTATGCCTTCCACCTCTTTTATTTTTGACGCTCTATTTATTTTTCTCTTCTTTCCTTTGATTCATTTCAACCTTAGGCGTGACTTTCACTTTTGTATCTTTTTCTCAAAAAATACTTTTCTCTTTTTTCCCCTTTTCAATTGTTCTTTCATTTTCGCCAAGTCACATCCTTCTCTTTACTTATTCTTTTCTTTTCAACATCCAACTCTTTTAACAGCCATATTTTGGTCTACTCTCTTAATAGCCGCCCTCAACTCATGGGTTTTCCATGGGTCGAGGTGCAAAATACCCGATGTCAGGTCAGGGCCAAGTTGAGGTCACTTTTGCATTAGCCACCCTCAACTTAGGCTTTTGGCCTAAGTCGAGGTGCACATGTCCAAGGAGGGACTGTGGCTAAAACATTAGACCATGGGAAAGCGAGTTGGTGAATTAGAAAGAAATGGTACATTAAAGTCTCAAAGAATTTGGATCGAAGGGAACATTCACTTGATTTGGTCAAACTCTTTTAGTCTAGTTGTGGACAATTCCGAACAAGGGCCTATTATTACTTCCTAGCTTCTAGAGCAGATTTCCTTAGCAGGACTAACCGCACAAGTTCTAGTTAGGCATCAACTATTGAAAAATCGAATATTCTCATACTCACTTGGCACATTGTTGCATTATTAGATTATCAGAATTCCTAATTCAAGTTTTAGTTACAGGTCATGTAGTTGGTGCATTTTCATGTCATGTTTAGAGCCAATAGATTCAACTTATCTGAGCCTATATATGCAAAAAATTTAGTTTGATGGGTCTCATTTTTCATTAGCCATCATGCTTCTACACATACACTTACTAATACATGCCAGTTCAACAGAAATTTAAACAGTCTCTTGGGGAAAAAGAACACAGGAAAGAAAACCCCAAGAGAGGATCGTGAGTTGGGCTGCTCAGACTTCACCCTATCACTCACACTCCATTTACCCCACCCCTAACAAAAGAGAGTGCAATTGTCCCAAATGCACAAGAAATCATAGAAATCACAATGGTAGGTGAAGCAAACCTATGGTGCATAGTTCCAAAGACCTAACAACAAGCGGGTGGTCTGGTTTGTCGGAGCCCGCAGGGTCAACATTGGGTCATCATTAGCATTTCCAGCATCTCCAAGGATGAAACCATCAGTATTTCCATCCACCACTGTATCTACACCATCACTAGTGCTTACTTCTTCACTCACGGCCCTAAACTTGATGCCCCAGCAGATAACTCTTGCACCCTCCTCTGGCGCATATTTTCATCCACTATCGAGGCCCTCTTAGCCTATTCCACCTGCGTCGATTTCCTTTTTCTGCATGAGCCTCATCACCGGCCTCAACATGGCGGCTAGAATAGTGCCTCTAGCCATGAGCACGTGGTTCGGGCTGTGTCTCAGCAGGTGCCTTGAAAAAGGCCTCAAGAACAATATATTCAGCTAGCTGTGTAGGGGCTGCTCCGGCTCAGTTTACCGTATCTCGAAGATAGCATCTACATCAGCTTGTAGGCTAGCCCACTTTGACTGAATGGTAGTGAGATCTGTGGTGGGGGCTGGTCATGTAAGAATTTGTAACTCAAATGCATCCAGGCATTTGTGAACTGCCTGAATCTGCTGCTTTATTTGCTTGGCCAACCTTTTTACTATGCTGTATTCGGCCTCTGCTATGGACTTCTGCATTCGAGGCTGTATATGATGGAACAAGGTGATTATCTGGCCCTCTAGTTTCTGAACTCTAGCCAAGAGAATCACCGTTGTGACTGTGGGTGGTGTGAACCTAGAAGAGTTGGGGCCATGTTGACGTCATGAGAAGAAGAGGCCGAGGAGGGGTCGGTGTACTTTGGTATGGACGGGTCAGCTCCTTGTGCGTGCTCCACCGGATCTATAAAATTGTTTCCCAATGTAGGAACCTCGACTCGGGGCTCTATGTGGGATGCCTCCACATTAGCCTCATCATTGATAAGACTTATATCTAACGTCCCCGTTGGTCGAATTCGTTTATCATAGTGCCATATTGGCACTCTAACGTCCTTGCACATTTGAAAGATCAAACATCGAAAGCGGTAAGTAGTGGAGGTGTTACGACCCGAAAGTACACCGTAGGAGAAAGGAGCACTCTTCAGTCATCACACGACGTCTTCAACCTCTCGTAGGTCTAATACAAGCCCTCTTTAATTGCATATTCGTAAAAGTAGCGTAAATATAAAAATTTTCATAGCACATCATATGCTAGAACAAGACTTCATTTAAATATAAAATATCATAAGTACAGAAGTAGACTCTAAGTATCTTTGCCATCTTAAGACACAACTCAATAAAATAGAATAGAGACAAGACCCTTAACAACATAAAATGTTAGTATAAGCTATTACATCAACTTAAAGAAACATCTTGACTTAGGCAACCCTTGAATCATAAGGGTCCCTTTACTTGAACTTGGGAGATCTATCCAAGCTCTTCACAGGAGACATTCTATATCCATCACCACCTACACTTTGTGTAAAAAGATGAAGAAGAATGATATTAGTACAAGAATTCACTAAGTTTGTCAACCATGCAAAAATATGCATTTAAAGAGGACATTTAGTTAGAAATCATGCATCATGTATTTTTAGTAAACTTCATAAACATTGTCACATATAAGCTCAATATAGTTCACATACATCATATAGACATGGATACTACTCATAATAGGACATAAGTTCATTTATCATACTTTGAGGCATATTATACAATTCATTATTTATCTTTTATCTTACTTCTTTCCTTTAAGTAACCCTCAAGTGTACTTAGTACAATGTATCACCTTGAGGTCATATTATAATAGTCTTTCATAGATATGATTCATAACACAACCACATATATTCATAAGTCTTAAGTACCTCATAGACATCAACTTCACATAAGGACCATCACCTAAGACAACTTCTAAGTCACACTAGTGCAATGTGTGGGTAGCATCTCATAATACTACTTCCACCAAGTGTACCTAAGAAGTCACCCTAGGCTAGGCATACCATACTTAACAAGTCTTAACACTTCCATTTATAACTATACATAAGGCCACATACTTCATAGCATAATATAAGGACTCATCATACTTCATAACATTATAGGACAACTCATCATAGTTTCTACACTTTAGTCACAAACTCACTTAGTTCATATAATAAGTAAAGCACCCTCACAACCCCTTTCACAAGTTTACTTGTACAATGTACACATGGAGTCCCATACCCCCACATGTACTAAGTAAACTCACTTAGAAGTCATAAGTGTAATTCATATGCATAGTCATAATTCATGTCTCGACATAACAAGGTCACTTAACATTCATTCATACAAGTCATACCAAACATAAGTCTTTGATTCATAAGAGGCTCCAATCCTATCCTTTCTTGAAGTCATCTAGTGCAATGCATAGGTAGGGTCCATAGTCCCCCGTATACTAAGTACACCTCTCAAGGAATTCAGATTAGGGTTCATATTCTTATCTTAGTTCATTTCTTAACTTTTAGGAGACATAGCCATAACCGACATAAATCATGTGAGCTACATGGAATCCGGTATTCTACTCCTACACTTAAAAGAGATGTACTACTTGCCAAGTTAGGACCTTCATACAGCTATTCTAGTGGATCACTAAGCTAAAACCTACGGGGGCACGTAGTTATGGAAAAAGGAGATTGCTTCTAGGAACCTTGACTTTCTTACGTGGAGGTTTCCATCTCATGAGACAACATCTTGGTTGGGAACCCAGACTTGATAAACATAAAGGTTCTCTTGTGGGAAGCCGGACTTACTAATGTAAAGCCCCCACTCTAATTTGTCATGTTCGCTCGGTGCTAGGATCTAACTTCTTTTTAAATATAATTAATCCTTTAGATAACATTAGTTCATAAGGATTCGACTTTAGGGACTTACTCCCTCATACATCATATAGCTCAAAGGTATATAGGATGAGAATGTCATTTCATCATAGAACCTACTTATGTGAGAATGTTCTTTCGCATAATCATATCATATTCATACTATAGTCTAGTTTAGAGTACAATTGAGTAATACCTTTCAAGATACTCACTTATTAATTAGACTACCATTAACACACTTCATTCATACATGCATGTGTGTGTACATATATGTGAGATCTACCTTCACATAAACACCTTTAGGCACACATGTTCATAACTTCATTAATCATATACTTTACATGCATAGAGATAGGTAATAATGCATAGGAGAACTATCCTTTACTTAGTCATCATGAATCTATCCTACTTGTAGGTATGCATGAAGTGTATGTGTGTGTACATTCGTCAATATGATCACCTAATGGCTATCACCTAGTATTGAGGAAGCCACCCTCTAAAGATCACAACACATGTACAACATTCTTCAAGTCTTGAATCAAACACATCTAGATTATTTAAGACTATAGACTACACACACTCACAATACATCATAGGAGACAAGTACATATTAAACAATAGAATTTTAGACTTCTAGCATACTACGATCACACAATCACATATGGTTCATATAGGTAGGGGTCATAATACAAGGATATTCTTCATCACTAGCCATATAGACCACCTAACCCTAACATGATCATCACACATATTCATATAACATCATCCCCACACCTAGGTCATGCAACTAGTTTTGAGGGCTGATCATATACTTCACATAACATCAGTTCACTTAGAACATGATATTAGAATCAAGGCTAAATCTTTCAACTTCCTAAACATGGAACTCACCATATTAATTCATCTTGCATCTAATTCCTTCAAGGACATAATCATAACACAATAACATATACAAGAATGTAAACACTGCAACCATAAATGGACCATACCAATCATCATAATTTAGTATACATTCTAAGATAATTAGAAGAAATATGTCAACTTACCGAATCTCCAAGATAATGATCATCTTGATCAATTCCCAAAAATTAATAATCAATTGACATAATGGAATATAGAACTATGAAATTCATTATAATCTAAACATAATCTAACCATCATATAATCAAGATTACAAGACCCACATTATAGGCCAATTTGAGAAATTAGGAGGATCTTGGCTTCTTCATGACATTGGATAAAAATCCACCATAAAATCAGTATCTAAACATATATTCATCATTAGAATGCTTTTGA
Source organism: Solanum lycopersicoides (assembly GCA_022817965.1). Classification (NCBI taxonomy): domain Eukaryota; kingdom Viridiplantae; phylum Streptophyta; class Magnoliopsida; order Solanales; family Solanaceae; genus Solanum; species Solanum lycopersicoides. Next base: position 8,084,233 of record CM040620.1, read on the forward strand.
ACCACTTTAACAATGAACCCATGGCTAGATTGAAATATAGAACTTTTGACTTGAAATCATGTTTGGAAAAAGTTTTGGAAGGACTCCATAGATGAATGGTTATCTAGGGATGAATGATTACCATACATTCTACATAAGAAATCCCACAAAAATCTAAGAATAAAGCTCCAAGAATCCACCTCCATAGCTTGTTCTTGAGCTTGGTCTTCAATGGAGGTTTTGTTTTTTTTGGAAGAGAAGAGAGTTTTGGGGATTTTTATTTCTTAATGGGTGCTGGGGTTTTGACTTGGGAAAAGGGTTAAAAAGGTCCTATAAACAGTTTATAACCGTCTCCCTAAGTTACCAAAACACCCCCATACTTATTGGGACTATTAGAAATGTCAAAATTGACTTTAAGATGATGCAACCGGATCTGAGAAGTGGATGCGCGTCGCGGAGGCAGCCTCTAATTCTGCCCTAAATAATTTTTAAGGCAGTGAGCCTCGTGTTACACGCGCGTCGGACAGGCACACTTAGTGCCAGGCGCGCGACGCGAGGCTGGTCCCTAATCTTTTTGCTGCACGTTGCCTTGGGCAGCCTACTTGTCCAACATTTGGGTCCTCCTTGGGGGCCCTTATGATGGTCCTCGGGGAGTTGTACCCGAACGTTTTGACCCTTAACATGTATATTAAGATTCTAGGTCTCCTCTACTATTTTGTACTTCAAACAACACATAAAAACAACACATAGAACTCCCTCACTATCCCCTCGTTGTATGTGCCCATGTCCTATGCCATCCAGTCACACATGTGGAGGTTGAATAGCTGGTGCACCGGAATCTAGACCCCAGACGAGACCGGCGTCATTGACCTCTCAGAGGTCGCAGACAAGCCTACATATGTCATTCTTACTTCATCTAGGTTAATTTTAGCGGAAAACTTTGAACTTTTTGTTTTCTTATTTCATGCTAAACATTTTAAACTTAACATCATAGGCGTTCACAAATGAACCATCTAATATAGAGATAATCAAATGAAAGAAACAGTTCATAATTCCATTAAAAGTATCTTTGCCAAAATGGAGCCAATACAAAGTCTGAAAAGAAAGTGGAAAGAAACACTAGTGGAACATGCTCCACTACCTAAAGACTACATCTAAGCTAGATAATAACGGTAGACATCCTCGAAAGAATGAGGACCTACCAAGTCCGGATGAAAGCTCCTCGTCTGAGTAGCTGCAACGTCAACCTGTAAGCTCTAGCGTCCACCTGTGCCTGCACCTAAAAATATAGAGTTGTATGGGATTAGTACACACTTGTACTAAGTATGGGTATATGCAATCACACACAATGGACATGCATGAGTAAGAATAGCTCTTTCCTAACAACATGATTATGGAAAGTCAAGTCAGTGGACTTGCCAAATTGGGATTAGGAAAGTTAGTGAACTTTCCAAATTTGGATTAGGAAAGTCAGTGAGCTTTCCAAATTTGGATTAGGAAAGTCATGCAATGAGAGTAACATGCACCATCATACTTATCATATTGCACACATCACATAACATGTTACACATAGCACATATCATATTGCATATAACACACAACATCTTTCATATCATTCATTCATATGCCATGAGACCTTGGAATCATGGACTTGACATTAAGACTTCCCAAAATGAGGGCTCAAAATATGGGACCTCAACTAGGGAGCTTTCTTTAGCAAACACAGAGTCTGCTTCATTCATTCATACGTACTTCATTTCATTCATTCATAAGCTAGTGTAAACACCAGCTATACCTAGAATGTAGTTTAAGACTCTCATCGGGTTTACTGTGCAATGATCAAGAATAACCTAGTGTCATTACTTGAGTCTAGCTCACCTCTTGATTATCCTATCCTATCACTTTGGTATCGTTCATTTCATTATGTGCATCATTTGAGGTTGGCCTCATTCATTCATTGGGAACTTTAACTTTAACCGACATAGATCATGTGAGCATCATGAAATCCAGTGTCTCCCCCACAACGAAAAGAGGTGGAGTCACCGGCCAAAGTGACCCAAAACATGCTAGCGTACATGGGAATTGAACCCCGCCAGATTCCTATATTGGCAGTATAAGTTCGAAGACTAGGAGATATAAGAAGACCCATACCCGGTATGCCGGACAGTCTCATCTCATGAGAGTTACGTGAACCTCTGCCCTTCCCGAAAGAAGGCATCACCGCTCATAGCTAGTCTATCGGTGCTCAGTATAAAGTTCCATTACATTCAACTCATACGTCATGGAAGCTGGCTTCTAGTATGAGGACATCATATCTCAGTAGATGATTTCTCATCTCATCATTAGTATTAAGTGTGTTAATTTCAATACTTTCATTAGAGTGTTCATAGAGACTGTTCTCTTCATTAACTTTACACTCTCATAGGTGAGTACGTTTTGGTAACATTTACTTAGGCTCATTGAGATTGTTCTCATCTTTTACATTAGCGTCATATCATGTTGTCACCACATTCATTAACATTAGCACATTTGCTCTTCATAATTACTCACCCCTTTTTACGTGAATGTTCATTTCATCATATGCCAATGCACTTGGCCATTTGTGTGTTTCGCACTCTTACTTAACCCTTCTAGGGTTTTATCATTTCATTACATAATAATCATTTCATTGTATGCCAATGCACTTGGCCATTTAGTGTGTTTTACACTCGTACTTAAATCTTCTAGGGTTACATCATTTCATTACATACATCTTAGATTCACTTATTTTTAAACGTATGCTGGACTTATGGGTCTATACATACAAGCCATGAGGCTTCATTTATAGTTCGTTTAAGTGATTCATATCTTCCTAAGATTATGTAGTACAAGACTTATGCATCTTGTATGTATGCCAAGATCTCGATTTTGATCTAAGTAGGCGGTATTATTCTTGAACATTCAATTCACGTATGACTTATGTATCAATACGGAATTTGGGGCAAGGGAACCCGGTTTCGAATCCCTTGGACAACACTTACATTTTTCATTTATTTTATTTTTGGTCCACATGACATTGGGACCCTAGATCGAGCCCCAACATCAACATTCCCTCTTTATTTTTCTCCTTAAATCTCCTCCTACTTGGCCGAGGGGTTGTGGGATCGAACCCCCACAGCCCCTTTTATTTTTTTCATTTAATTCTCTTGTCTCATTTGAATAGACCATGAGGTTGTGGGATCAAACCCCCACAGACTCTCTTTATTTTTCTTTTATTTCGCAGCTACTGCCTAGAGGTCGTGGGTTCAATTCCCATGCCTCTAAATTCTTTTATCTTCATTTTCCTCTTAAATCCTTTCACTGCCTTGAGGCCGTGGGTTCAATTCCCACGCCTCACATTCCTTTTCTTTTATTTTTCCTTTACTTCCACTCGTTGCCTAGAGGTCGTGGGTTCGATTCCCACGCCTCCCATTTTATTTTATTAATTTTTGTACTTTACCTTTCAGCCAGCACAACCAAGATTAATTCCCCTTGACCCCATTTCCCTTTTCACGTTTTTAAGGCAGTTCACGGGTGAGGTCACAGGTTCGAATATTGGTGGCCTCATCCCTTTACACTCAAATAATTTCCAGATTTATTCATCATTATTTAGCCTAAACCAAGCTTGTAAGTTTGCTGGAAATTTAGTCATTTTTCAACTCATTTTCACCAACACTTTCACTTGAACTCTTAGGGAAATTCATAGATCATATATTAAGTTTTGGGGTGCATTTTTCATAAATTCGTTTAGACAAAAGATTGGTACTCAAATCAGCCACACTTTCATTTTAATGAACATCACGATTTACATAGGTTTATGCACGTAAAATGACAACCATAACATTATCAAATTTGGAGCCTTAACCCGAGGACCTTAGTCACTGTAACATGCTTGCACACACACACTTGCACATAATTTTGCACACATGGTTGTCTTTCATACGATTTCAAGTACACAAACATAATCATATTCATCACAAAAACATAACATACACCTAAATCTACCAGTAATCATACCCAACCTACGATTCATTGGGAGCTAGTGACAGGGGCATGCAAAGGGGGAACAATCCTAGTTTTCGGACTAAATAATCTGAACCTTAAGGGGTATCTTGGGAAAGGGACCAAGAGAGAAGAGAACCAATACTTTTTTGACGTTAAACCCTTGACTTGCTGCCCAAAAATTTCACCCAAGATCACGTCTAAGCCTCCTCAATGCCAACTCCACTCGACGGACAACCTCCCTTAGCCTAGTGTGCGATTAACGTTTGTTTTCTTGTGATTTCGTGTGAGTTCTTCAAGTGTGAAGAAATTGCTTTATTTTTCTGTTCTTGTATCCTATTTTGGCAGAGAGAATACATGAGAAAAAAGAAGAGATATTGAGCGTGAGAGTGGAGAGATAAACGTGAGAGAGTGGGAGTTGTAGGAGGCTTAGGAGTCTAGTTTTAGGACTTAGTCAATAAGGTTTTGTTTATTTAATAAAATCTGATTTCTATTTTATTTTAAATCAACTAATGAATAATAATTATTAATTAATTACATTAATTCAATAGCTTAAATAATAATCACTTTAATTCATTGCTTCCACCTAGGTTCGAACCCGGGTGGAGCAAGACTTCACTTCAAGAACCCATTTTTGGTCCTCTCTCCCCAAATTGCCCCTTCACCTTATTAATTAAATAGTCAATTATATATTTAGGTAATTACGATACTACCCTTAGCCAAGAAAAAAGACCATTTTACCTCTAGACCCTTCAAACCTAAGATTTCCCCTTTTTAACTACGGTAAAGACTCTTTCGAGTAAATCTTCGTATTCGAGAGCCCTACATGGTTGGACCCAACCTTTCCAAGCTCAACTAACTCCCGAAGTTAGTTGGATTGGCTGTAGCAAGGGTTCCGAGGTCTGGTTTTACGCGCATCAATCCGTGTGAACTCTGGTCTAATCATAGGCATTCTTGACACATTAAGCATTACTTATCTTATCCATTTTTTAAGTTGTTACATTATCCCCCCTTAGGAACATTCGTCCCTGAATGACACTACTACTATCTAGCGTAATGCCAGTCAGATCATAACATACTCACTATGAATAGTCAAGCAATAGCAACAAAAATGGAGAGATAAGGAAACTTAGACTTAGGAGTAGGAAGTCTAACCTCAAGAGCTGAAAAAATGACGGTACCGGGATCTCATATCGACCTCGGCCTCCCACGTAGCACCCTCAACAAGATGATTCCTCCACAATACCTTCATTGTGGCAATCTCCTTGTTCCTCAGCCGCTTGATCTGTTTGTCTAAAATCTCAACAGGTACCTCCTCATAGGACAAGTCTTCATCGACCCCCAAACCTCCACAGGTAGAATCGATGCTGGATCACCTAGGCACTTCTTTAACATGGATACATGAAATACTGGATGGACAGAAGCTAGCTCCGCAGGTAATGCCAACTCATAAGCCACCTCAGCCACACGCTGTAGGATCTCGTATGGCCCAACATACCTCGGACTCAACTTCCCCTTCCTGCCAAACCTCATCATTATCTTCAGATAGACCTGGTCACCAACATCAAACTCTAAGGGCCGTTTTCTGTTATCTGCATATGACTTCTGCCGACTGTAAGCAGTAGCCAACCTGTCCCTAATCACTCTGACCTTCTCTAAGGCCTCATGAATGATCTCTGGACCCAAAATGGATGAATCTCCAACCTCGAACCACCCAAATGGAGATCTACACCTCCTACCATACAATGCCTCAAACGGTGCTATCCCAATGCTGGAGTGATAGTTATTATTATATGATAACTCTATCAAAGGCAGATGGTCATCCCAGCTACCCCTGAAGTCAATCACACACGCTCTCAACATATACTCCAATGTCTAAATGGTGCGCTCTGCCTGCCCATCAGTCTGAGGATGAAAGGCAGTACTAAGCTTTACCTACGTGCGCAAGCTCTTCTGGAAAGATCTCCAGAAATGTGAAGTAAACTGAGCTCCTCTATCTAAAATGATAGACAAAGGAATCCCATGCCATCTCACAATCTCATCAATGTACAGTCTCGCATAATCCTCGGCTCTGTAAGTAGACTTCACAGGGATAAAGTGGGCAGACTTAGTCATCCTGTCCACAATAACCCATATGGAGTCATGCTGTCTCCTAGTCCTCGAAAGACCAACCACGAAGTCCATATTAATGGCCTCCCACTTCCAAGTAGTAACATCAATAATCTGAGTAAGACCACCAGGCTTAAGATGTTCTGCCTTAACCTGCTGACAATTAGGATACTTGACCACATATTCTGCAATGTCCTTCTTCATGCCATCCTACCAATAAATCTGCTTAAGATCATGATACATCTTGGTGGAACCTGGATGTGTGGAATATATGGAACCATGGGCCTCTACAACAATCCTGGTCCGCAAATCATCCACATCTGGTACACACAGCCTGTCCTGATACCTAAGTATGTCGTTACCTCCCAAAGCAAAAGACTCATTCATCTTTATCAACACTAGTCCTTCAGCTCCATCAACACTAGATCGAGATGCTGACCCTGCTTGACTTCAACTACCAAGGATGATTCAGAACTAGGATGAACTGAAACACCCCCACTAGTAGAGTCAACCAATCGCAGACCCAGTCTGGCCAGTCTGTGTACATCTTTCGCCAACTCCTTCTTCTCATCCTCAACGTGGGCTGTACTTCCCATGCTCATCCTGCTCAAAGCATCAGCTACAACATTAGCCTTACCTGGATGGTAGTGAACATTCATGTCATAGTCCTTCAACAGCTCCAACCATCTCCGCTGACGTAGATTCAACTCTCTCTGCGTGAACACGTACTGGAGACTCTTGTGGTCTGTGAACACATCCACATGCACCCTGTACAAGTAGTGCCTCCACAGCTTCAGTGCAAACACCACAGCTGCCAACTCCAGGTCATGAGTGGGATAATTCTTCTCATGAACCTTGAGCTGTCTGGACGCATAGGCTATCACCTTACCAACCTGCATAAGAACACAACCCAAACCAACCCTAGATGCATCACAAGAAACAGTGTAATTCTCACCACACTTAGGCAAAGTAAGCACCGGGGCTGAAGTGAGTCTGTCCTTGAGCTCCTGGAAACTCTTCTCACAAGTCTCCGTCCATTCAAACTTGGCCTTCTTCTTAGTCAAAGCTGTCAGTGGGGCAGCAATGGAAGAAAAGCCCTCCACGAACCTGCGGTAGTAACCAGCCAATCCCAGAAAGCTACGGATGTCAGTGGGAGTAAGAGGCTTTGGCCAGTTCTTCACAGCCTCAGTCTTCCTGGGATCCACCTCCACACCCTGATCGGACACAACATGACCCAGGAAGGTCACTGATCTAAGCCAGAATTCACACTTGCTGAATTTGGCATACAACTGATGTTGTCTAAGTACCTGCAAGGTTAGTCTCAAATGTTGTTCATGCTCTTCCTTGGTCCTAGAGTAGATGAGGATGTCATCAATGAATACTATGACGAAAGAATCAAGGTATTCACGGAAGACTCGGTTCATGAGGTCCATAAATGCAGCAGGTGCATTCGTGAGACCAAATGACATAACTAAGAACTCATAATGACCATAACGGGTACGAAAGGCTGTCTTTGGGATATCTCCATCCCTAACCCTAAGCTGATGATACCCTGAACGAAGATCAATCTTAGAGAAGAAACTAGACCCTTGGAGCTGATCGAACAAATCATCTATTCTGGGAAGTGGATACTTATTCTTTATAGTGACTTTGTTGAGCTGCCGATAATCGATACACATTCTAAGGGTTCCATCCTTCTTTTTCACAAACAACACTGGAGCGCCCCAAGGGGATATGCTCGGCTGAATGAAACCCTTATCAGTGAGATCTTTTAACTGCAGCTTCAACTCTTGAGTTCAGCTGGAGCCATTCTGTAGGGAGGAATTGAAATTGGTTTAGTATCGGGTTCTAAGTCGATACCAAAGTCAATCTCTCGAGGGGGAGGGACTCCAGGCAAATCATCAGGAAATACATCTAGGAACTCATTCACTACAGGCACTGAGTCTATGGAAGGAATGTCATGATCTAAATCATTAACACTCACAAGATGACACAATAACCCCTTGGACATCATTTTATTGGCCTTAAGGTTCGAAATCAAGGGATTAGGACGACTCGAGTTGTACCCCTCCCAGACTAGCTCCTCTTCATTAGGGAAACGAAACTCACCACTCTACTACGACAATCCAAACAAGCATAACAACTGTGAAGCCAGTCCATGCCAAGAATAACATCAAAATCATGCATGGGTAACTCAACCAAGTTGCACACATAGTCTTACCACTTAAACTATTGGGCAATCTTGTATACTCATCAGTTCTTACATTTTCTCCTAAAGGTGTACTAACCACTATAGGATCATGCAGAACTTCAGGCAATATCTCAAAAGTGAGAGCAAGCAAAGGAGTTACAAAGGAAAGCGTAGACCCTGGATCAAGTAAAGCATAAACAGAAGTTGAGAATACTGCAGCATACCTGTGACCACATCAGCGGACTTCTCCTCTCCTCCCTTCAGGGCATAGAATCTGTTCCTCTTAGGAGGATCGGCTGCTGCACCACCCTGTAGATTAGGCCTAGGCTGAGCATTACCTCCAGCCTGACCTCTGTTCTGTGGGCAGTCTCTAACCATGTGCCCACTCTTACCGCAACCGAAGCAGGCATTAGTGCCCTGTCTGCACTCTCCACTGTGAGCACGGCCACACTTAGCACAGTTCTTTTTGGGACGCTGCATCTCACCTCCATTGCCTTTTGGGCTCAGGTCTGCCTCCTCTAGGTGCTGTACTCTCTGAGAATTAGAGTTCCCAGAACTCTGCTGCCCTTCTGAACCTGGGCTGCTCACGGACGCCAAAATTGTTTCTGTGGCTTCCATGGCTGGGACCTGCCTGATCTTGAGGCTTAGGCCTCCTAGCATCACGAACGCCCTCTTTTTGCGGGTTTCCTCTACCTGCTGGACATGCACCATCAACCTGGAGAGGTCCATGTTATCATGGAGCATCGCAGACCGACACTCCTCCTCTAGATCTCCGTTGATTCCTGTGAGGAACCTGCTCATCTCATCCCTGCTGTTAGATACAAGGGAAGTAGCATACCTGGATAATTTAACAAACTTCAGTACTCATCTCATCCTTGCTATTAGATACTAAGGAAAGTAGCATACCTGGATAGTTTAACAAACTTCAGGAATACTCCTGACTGTCATTGATCCCTGCTTAAGGTTGATAAACTCCTCAACCTTTGCCTCCCTCATCTCCCTGGGAAAGAATCTCTCCAGGAAGGCTGTCTTAAACAACTCCCAAGTGACCGGAACTCCGCCCAAGCTCGGCTATCCTGCCACATCTTGCACCAAGTCTGTGCAACATCCTTGAGCTGATAGGAAGCCAGCTCAGCCTTCTCAATATCTGTGGCCCCCATAGCCACCAAAACTTATGCACCTTCCACATAAACTCTGGGGGTCCTCTGAAGTCTTAACCCTGTGAAAATAGGAGGATTCATCCTCGTGAAGTCTCTCGACCTGTCAGCCATGCTACGAACCGGTGGGTTCTCCCTCTGAACATCCTGCCGGTTGACCTGGGCAGTCATAGCCTGGCCTGCATAGTGATGGCCTGTGCCATCTGGGCCAGAGATGCCCGCACCTCCGCATCAGTCACCCAGCTGGGTTAACCGGCATAGCCACTCCTTCAGCTGGAGCCTGGGGTGGAACCTGATTGCCCCCAGCAGCTGCACCTCCTCTCCTCTGACCAATGGTTCTCCTAGTATTCATTCTCTGAAAACAACAAATTGATGTTAGACACGCTCATAACACCAAGAAATTAGACATTAGGAAAAGCACGATAAGATCAGAAGAAGGGAAATTTTCCTACGCATCATGCAGTCTCTAATTCAGATAGTGGTGCACTTCACTACCATGACTTAGAAACTACTCAATTGGTTGATGTGAACTATTATTCTCGAATTTAACCTAGTGCTCTGATACCAACTTTGTCACGACCGGAATCTAGACCCCAGACGAGACCGGCGTCGTTGACCTCTCAGAAGTCGCAGACAAGCCTACATACACATTCTTACTTCATCAAGGTTAATTTTAGCGGAAAATTTGAACTTTTTTTTATTNCCAACCCTAGATGCATCACAAGAAACAGTGTAATTCTCACCACACTTAGCAAAGTAAGCACCGGGGCTGAAGTGAGTCTGTCCTTGAGCTCCTGGAAACTCTTCTCACAAGTCTCCGTCCATTCAAACTTGGCCTTTTCTTAGTCAAAGCTGTCAGTGGGCAGCAATGGAAGAAAAGCCCTCACGAACCTACGGGTAGTAACCAGCCAATCCCAGAAAGCTACGGATGTCAGTGGGAGTAAGAGGCTTTGGCCAGTTCTTCACAGCCTCAGTCTTCCTGGGATCCACCTCCACACCCTGATCGGAACACAACATGACCCAGGAAGGTCACTGATCTAAGCCAGAATTCATATTTGCTAAATTTGGCATACAACTGATGTTGTCTAAGTACCTGCAAGGTTAGTCTCAAATGATGTTCATGCTCTTCCTTGGTCCTAGAGTAGATGAGGATGTCATCAATGAATACTATGACGAAAGAGTCAAGGTATTCACGGAAGACTCGGTTCATGAGGTCCATAAATGCAGCAAGTGCATTCGTGAGACCAAATGAAATAACTAAGAACTCATAATGACCATAACGGGTACGAAAGGCTGTCTTTGGGATATCTCCATCCCTAACCCTAAGCTGATGATACCCTGAACGAAGATCAATCTTAGAGAAGAAAGTAGACCCTTGGAGCTGATCGATGGAATCATCTATTCTTGGAAGTGGATACTTATTCTTTATAGTGACTTTGTTGAGCTGCCGATAATCGATACAATTTCTAAGGGTTCCATCCTTCTTTTTCACAAACAACACTGGAGCACCCCAAGGGGATATGCTCGGCTGAATGAAACCCTTATCAGTGAGATCTTTTAACTGCAGCTTCAACTCTTTGAGTTAAGCTGGAGCCATTTTGTAGGGAGGAATTGAAATTGGTTTAGTATCAGGTTCTAAGTCGATACCAAAGTCAATCTCTCGAGGGGGAGGGACTCCAGGCAAATCATGAGGAAATACATCTAGGAACTCATTCACTACAGGCACTGAGTCTATGGAAGGAATGTCATAATCTAAATCATTAACACTCTCAAGATGACACAATAATCCATTGGACATCATTTTATAGGCCTTAAGGTTCAAAATCAAGGGATTAGGACGACTCGAGTTGTACCCCTCCCAGACTAGCTCCTCTTCATTAGGGAAACGAAACTCACCACTCTACTACAACAATACAAACAAGCATAACAACTGTGAAGCCAGTCCAAGCCAAGAATAACATCAAAATCATGCATGGGTAACTCAACCAAGTATGCACACATAGTCTTACCACTTAAAACTATTGGGCAATCATTGTATACTCAATCAGTTCTTAGATTTTCTCCTAAAGGTGTACTAACCACTATAGGATCATGCAGAACTTCAGGCAATATCTCAAAAGTGAGAGCAAGCAAAGGAGTTACAAAGGAAAGCGTAGACCCTGGATCAAGTAAAGCATAAACAGAAGTTGAGAATACTGGAAGCATACATGTGACCACATCAGCGGACTTCTCCATCTCCTTCCCTTCAGGGCATAGAATCTGTTCCTCTTAGGAGGATCGGCTGCTGCACCACCCTGTAGATTAGGCCTAGGCTGAGCATTACCTCCAGCCTGACCTCTGTTCTGTGGGCAGTCTCTAACCATGTGCCCACTCTTACCGCTATCGAAGCAGGCATTAGTGCCCTGTCTGCACTCTCCACTGTGAGCACGGCCACACTTAGCACTGTTCTTTTTGGGACGCTGCATCTCACCTCCATTTCTCTTTTTGGGCTCAGGTCTGCCTCCTCTAGGTGCTGTACTCTTCTGAGAATTAGAGTTCCCAGAACTCTGCTGCCCCTTCTGGAACCTGGGCTGCTCACGGACGCCAAAATTGTTTCTGTGGCTTCCATGGCTGGGACCTGCCTGATCTTGAGGCTTAGGCCTCCTAGCATCACGAACGCCCCTCTTTTTGCGGGTTTCCTCTACCTGCTGGACATGCACCATCAACCTGGAGAGGTCCATGTTATCATGGAGCATCGCAGACCGACACTCCTCCTCTAGATCTCCGTTGATTCCTGTGAGGAACCTGCTCATATCTGATCCCTGCTGTTAGATACAAGGGAAGTAGCATACCTGGATAATTTAACAAACTTCAGTACTCATCTCATCCTTGATATTAGATACTAAGGAAAGTAGCATACCTGGATAGTTTAACAAACTTCAGGGAATACTCCATGACTGTCATTGATCCCTGCTTAAGGTTGATAAACTCCTCAACCTTTGCCTCCCTCATCTCCCTGGGAAAGAATCTCTCTAGAAAGGCTGTCTTAAACAACTCCCAAGTGACCGGAACTCCGCCCAAGGCTCGGCTATCCTGCCACAGCTTGCACCAAGTCTGTGCAACATCCTTGAGCTGATAGGAAGCCAGCTAAGCCTTCTCAATATCTGTGGGCCCCATAGCAACTAAAAGCTTATGCACTTCATCCATAAACTCCTGGGGGTCCTCTGAAGTCTTAAACCCTGTGAAAATAGCAGGATTCATCCTCGTGAAGTCTCTCGACCTGTCAGTCATGCTACGAACCGGTGGGTTCTCCCTCTGAACATCCTGCCGGTTGACCTGGTCAGTCATAGCCTAGGCCTGCATAATGATGGCCTGTGCCATCTGGGCCAGAGATTCCCGCACCTCCGGATCAGTCTACCCAGCTGGGTTAACCGGCATAGCCACTCCTTCAGCTGGAGCCTGGGATGGAACCTGATTGCCCCCAGCAGCTGCACCTCCTCTCCTCTGACCAATGGTTCTCCTAGTATTCATTCTCTGAAAACAACAAAGATTGATGTTAGACACGCTCATAACACCAAGAAATTAGACATTAGGAAAAGTACGATAAGATCAGAAGAAGGGAAATTTTCCTACGCATCATGCAGTCTTTAATTCAAGATAGTGGTGCACTTCACTACCATGACTTAGAAACTACTCAATTTGGTTGATGTGAACTAATTATTCTCGGAATTTAACCTAGTGCTCTGATACCAACTTTGTCACGACCGGAATCTAGACCCCAGACGAGACCGGCGTCGTTGACCTCTCAGAAGTCGCAGACAAGCCTACATACACCATTCTTACTTCATCAAGGTTAATTTTAGCGGAAAATTTGAACTTTTTATTTTATTATTTCATGCTAAACATTTTAAACTTAACATCATAGGCGTTCACAAATCAACCATCTAATATAGAGATAATCAAATGAAAGAAACAGTTTATAATCGCATTAAACGTATTTTTGCCAAAATGGCACCAATACAAAGTATGAAATGAAAGTGGGAAAGAAAAACAAGTGGAACATGCTCCACTAGCTAAAGCCTACATCTAAGCTAGATAATAATGATAGACATCCTCGAAAGCATGAGGGCCTACCAAGTCCGGATGAAAGCTCCACGTCCGGATAGCTGCAACGTCAACCTGTAAACTCTAGCGTCCACCTGTGCCTACACCTAAAAATATAGAGTTGTATGGGATTAGTACACACTTGTACTAAGTATGGGTATATGCAAGCACAAACCAAGGACATGCATGAGTAAGAATAGCTCTTTCCTAATAACATGATTATGGAAAGTCAAGTCAGTGGACTTGCCAAATTTGGATTAGGAAAGTTAGTGAGCTTTCCAAATTTGGATTAGGAAAGTCAGTAAGCTTTCCAAATTTGGATTAGGAAAGTCAGTGAGCTTTCCAAATTTGGATTAGGAAAGTCATGCCATGAGAGTAACATGCATCATCATACTTATCATATTGCACACAACACATAACATCTTACACATAGCACATATCATATTGCATATAGCACATAACATCTTTCATATCATTCATTCATATGCCATGAGACCTTGGAATCATGGAATTGACATTAAGACTTCCCAAAATGAGGGCTCAACATATGAGACATCAAATAGGGAGCCTTCTTTAACAAACACAGAGTCTGCTTCATTCATTCATACGTACTTTATTTCATTCATTCATAAGCTAGTGTAAACACCAGCTATACGTAGGAAGTAGTTTAAGAATCTCATCGGGTTTGCTGTGCAATGATCAAGAATAACCTAGTGTCATTACTTGAGTCTAGCTCACCTCTTGATTATCCTATCCTAACACCTTTGGTATCATTCATTTCATTATGTGCATCATTTGAGGCTGACCTCATTCAATCATTCAGATTTATTCATCATTATTTAGCCTAAACCAAGCTTGTAAATTTTCTGGAAATTTAGTCATTTTTCAACTCATTTTCACCAACACTTTCACTTGAACTCTTAGGGAAATTCATAGATCATATATTAAGTTTTGGGGTGCATTTTTCATAAATTCGTTTAGACAAAAAATTGGTACTCAAATCAGCCACACTTTCATTTTAATGAACATCACGATTTACATAGGTTTATGCACGTAAAATGACAACCATAACATTATCAAATTTGGAGCCTTAACCCGAGGACCTTAGTCACTGTAACATGCTTGCACACACACACTTGCACATAATTTTGCACACATGGTTGTCTTTCATACGATTTCAAGTACACAAACATAATCATATTCATCACAAAAACATAACATACACCTAAATCTACCAGCAATCATACCCAACCTACGATTCATTGGGAGCTAGTGACATGGGCATGCAAAGGGGGAACAATCCTAGTTTTCGGACTAAATAATCTGAACCTTAAGGGGTCTCTTGGGAAAGGGACCAAGAGAGAAGAGAACCCATACTTTTTTGACGTTAAACCCTTGACTTGCTGCCCAAAAACTTCACCCAAGATCACGTCTAAGCCTCCTCAATGCAAACTCCACTCGACGGACAACCTCCCTTAGCCTAGTGTGCGATTAACGTTTGTTTTCTTGTGATTTCGTGTGAGTTCTTCAAGTGTGAAGAACTTGGTTTATTTTTCTGTTCTTGTATCCTATTTTGGCAGAGAGAATACGTGAGAAAGAAGAAGAGAGATTGAGCGTGAGAGTGGAGAGATAAACGTGAGAGAGTGGGAGTTGTAGGAGGCTTAGGAGTCTAGTTTTAGGACTTAGTCAATAAAGTTTTGTTTATTTAATAAAAATCTGTTTTCTATTTTATTTTAAATCAGCTTATGAATAATAATTATTATTTAATTACATTAATTCAGTAGCTTAAATAAAAATCACTTTAATTCATTGCTTCCACCTAGGTTCGAACCCGGGTGGAGCAAGACTTCACTTCAAGAGCCCATTTTCGGCCCTCTCTCCCCAAATTGCCCCTCCACCTTATTAATTAAATAATTAATTATATATTTAGGGTAATTACGATACTACCCTTAGCCAGGAAAAAGACCATTTTACCCCTAGACCCTTTAAACCTAAGATTTCCCCTTTTTAAGTTCGGTAAAGACTCCTTCGAGTAAATCTTCGTATTCGAGAGCCCTACATGGTTGGACCAAACCTTTCCAAGCTCAACTAACTCCCCAAGTTAGTTGTCTTGGCTGTAGCAAGGGTTCCGAGGTCTGGTTCTACGCACATCAATCCGTGTGAACCCTGGTCTAATCATAGGCATTCTTGACACATTAAGCATTACTTATCTTATCCATTTTTAGGGTTGTTACATTCTCTCTAGCACCGGTCACAAGACTTGGCAAACTCATGGGAGTTTTTATGAATGGTAGGAAAATAGTATCCACATGCAAGATCTTCTGTGCAGTTCACACACCACTCCGGTGCCCCCCCAATAGGTGATGAATGACAAGCCTCGAGAACACTCAAAATCTCTACCGTAGACACACATCGATGAATAATCCCATAGCCGCAACTTCGATACAAGTATGGATCATCCAAAAAGATCTTTTTGACATCATGCATGAACTTTTTCCTTTGATACGACGACAAGTCTGTTGGTACTACATCGCTTGACAAGTAGTTAGCAAAGTTGGCATACCAAGGAATGAGGTCATGTGAGGCTGTTGGTTCTCTGTCCCCTTTCATTCTTTCACCACAAAATCAAGTTCTTACTGTCACGATTGGAGGGCACCCCCTAGACATAACTAAAGTTTTCATCCTCGAAGAGGCCTTAGACTATCCCTTAGCGTACACCATGTCATTTCATAGGTAGAGAAATTGCGGAAAATTAAAAACGTTTACATATGAAGTATACTTATACTTCTCGCTTATCATATATGAAGTATACATAGACTATCATTTATGAAGTATACATAGATTTCTCATTTAGAGACATAACCAATTCATCAACATAGTCTAACATATACTCACATATAACCATATAATAGAGAATTACGAAGTTTGGGTATAGCCCTTACACTAGTACAATATGCCACATATAGGCTTACAACAAAGTCTCAATATAAGGAATAAATAAGTGTCTTTAGACATAGCCAATACTAATGAAGATAGAAATGTGGCATCATCCTCGAACTTGAGGACTCACCAAGAACTTGGGAAAAGATCCAAGTCTTCCTTGCAAATGGCCTTGAAAGCTCTAAATGGTATGAACCTACATATTTGTAGAAACATCAATAATATGGGTTAGTACAACCATTTGTACTAAGTATGGAAACATATGCAATTAAAACCTTTAATACATGCATAAAAGGGACCTTTTCATTAAAACATGCTAAGCCATTTGAAAAGGCTTTATTCACACACAAAAACATACACAAGCCAATGATCACAACAACTTTAAGAGACGTTCATATAAGCATTTCATGTCCAAGAGTTCATATCATCAAAGCATATAAGACCCTTACCAACAATACCATCCAAGCCTACAAGTTCAATGCTCATGTGAAGACCCATAACCCCACATAATCAAGTAAACTAGAAAAAAGATCATAAGAAATGCATTTACCTCATATAACATAATATCATGTGAAGTCATCATCATATATAGCAATTTAAAGCAATATCATGTTCATCGAATGAAACTAACATCATATAAGAACAACATCATATAGAAACAACATTATACCTTTCATTATAACATAAGTACATAAGAACAACCTCCTTGGACTCCCCTCAAGGCTAACTTGTACAATGCATATGTAAAGTTCCATACCCTTGCCTACACTAAGTAGTACCCTTTAAGTCACCCTAGTTAGTCCATTTTTTTTACTTCCATTCATTCATTTTACTTTTGGGAACATTCGCTTTAACCGAAAATAGACCATGTGAGATAAACATTGAATCCGGAGTCATTAAACCCTACACAGAAAGAAGGTGCTCTACTTGCCAAGGTAGAACCATAACATGAACATAGCATTCTATGTGGATCCACTAGCTAGTATTCCTATGGGGGGCAATATAGTTAAGGAACTAGGAGATTTTATAGAAACTCATGTACGCACATTTGCATGGTAGTCTCCATATCATGAGAACAATAGTGAACCTACCTTACCTCTTGAAAAGATACACCTCTCATATCTAGTTTGCTCGGTGCTAAGATAAAGTCCTTTTTTGAAATGCCTTTAAGTCATACTTAATCATCAATTATTAATATAGTCCATAGGAGCCTAACCCCTTGTATGTTCATGATCATAGCTCTTTAGGTTTAGAATGAGAAATTTCTTTTATCACAACCCAACATTACTGAGATCAACACATCATATTCATAATAATAAGGTGCACAAGAGAATCACCTTCAACCTTGCATCATCATACCCTTACCATGATCTCACTTCAACATAGTCATATCATGCTATCATATTCATCATATCATCATCCTATTCTATTCACACAATCATACTTCAAATAAATATCATCATCAAGAATAGACCAAAATAATTGAAGTAGAGAAATCACAATCTCAGAAGTCTTACCAATGGCTTCCAAGAATCTCCTTCAAGATCTTACCCTCAATTTCACTACAATTATCCAATAATCCAGTAACCATCATCATGATATAATGATTTAATCAATAACATATTTAATTCCAACAACCCTAATGAATTATCAATCTTCTTCATAAGTAGGGTTAGGGAAAAATGTTCATTTATGATTCTTTTAGAGAATTTAGGTCAAAGACTAAGAAATACAACAATAAACTAGTAATAAATAATAATATATCAATATAAACAAAAAAAAATACAATAGTAAATTAGTTTGAAAGACATTCTGCAAAATTGGATGAAAACCATACTTTTAAACATCTTTGGTAACCAATTTTCAAGAGCCTCTTGGGGAAAGATACCCAAAAAAGAATAGCTTCCATACCTCAACAATCCTTGAAGAATGATGGAGGAAACCTTGATTCTTTAAGCCCAGTGAAGCTTGAACCCTGGTCTTCAATGGGGGTCATTGGGAATAGGGAGAGAAAGTAGAGAGAAGTGGGAGTGAATTGGGTTCGGGAAATTATGAAGTGATCGGTTAGTTTAATGAGGTATAACCCTTTTACAATCCCCAACTAACTTAATTAACCACCCCTTAATACCTATTTAACTCATTAACTAATTAACTAATTATTATAACTTAAGCTAGAACTTAGTAGTGAACTCGAGACCCAAACCACGACTTCACGTCAACGGTCCGTCGACCAGACCACGGGCCGTATAGGTAGTCCGTGGTTTTGGTCAGAGACATGTTTTTGATCCATATTATGATTTGTATAAGGATACACCTACGAGCACTATCGATGGGCCGTTTACCCATCGACGGCTTGTCGTTTGAAACTTCGTTTGAAACTTCATTTTGCCTACTGTCAAATGACAACTTTTAAGGTCAAATGCAAGGGGTTTTCCTTGGAGAGTCGTACCCGGACGTTTCAACCCTAAACACACTCTAATATGTATTACCAATCTTTTTGCCAAATTTGACTTCAATACGACTCTTTAAACCCCTTAAAACAGACCAAGGCACACTAGCTCAATTTCACTAGTCTCCGGACGTCGTGGTCGTTTGTTGATATTTTAATTCTAATACTTCCTAATTAGGTTAAATACATTATTTGAGGCTTAGAAAAAGTGTTTTATGTCTTAGTTCATCAAGTGAAGCTCTAGACTAAGTCATGAAACTTCTGGAGTGTTACATTATCCCCCCATTAGAACATTTGTCCCCGAATGACACTTAAATCTTCTTATAGGTAGAGAAAGACTCAATACTAGAAGCCCAACCAACAACAATATGAACATATTCATAATGAGTCAAAGCTCATAGGAGTACTTCATAACCCCATTTAACACACAAAATCAAAGAAATTTACATAGCAACTCAATTCACAATTTACCACATGTAATAGCTCAACATTTCTTAACACATAATGAGGAACTAACTTCTCAATTTCAACATGATATCAACATGGTAATCAAAGAGTTACCACACAAATTTTTCTTCTTCCCAAGACAATATCAAAGTATGCTCACTCCAAATCTCAAGAAGGCAATTATACACATTTCATATAAGTGCGACTATAATCATAAAAGCATATTTACATGTAAACTCATTTTAGAATGAACCTTTACCAAGTTGTGCACATATTTAGAAAATCAAGTCAATCTCACATTATCCACAATTTTTTTTTTTTTTAAGAGGAACTACTAACCTCAAAGAGGAAAGAGATGAGGGTAGCAGGACTTCATGTCGGCCTCTGCCTCCTATGTTGCACCCTCAACTTGGTGGTTTCTCCATAGGACTTTTACGGAGACACCTCTTTGTTCCTCAACTTTTTGACTTCACGATCTAGGATCTCAATCGAAACCTCTTCATAAGAAAGGTTCTCATTCACCCCTAACCCTTTAATAGGGAAAATAGATACTGGGTCGCCTTTACATTTGTTGAGCATAAAAAAATGAAATATCGGATGAACCGAAGCTAGTTCACTTGGTAGTTTCAACTAATAAGCAACTTTTCCAACCCGTTGCAATATCTCATAAGGACCCACATACTGGGACTAAGTTTCCCCTTTTTACCATATCTCATCACCCCTTTAATGGGTGAAATCTTCAAGTAGAACCAATCACCTATTTAAAATTCAAGGTGTCTTCTCCTAACGTCGGCATAAGATTTTTGCCGACTATAGGCTGTTCTCAACCTATCTCTTATCATTCAAACTTTCTCCATAGACTCATAGATTATCTCGATACAAAGGAGTGAAGACTCACCAACCTCAAACCACCCAACTGGAGACCTACATATCCTACCATAGAGTACTTCAAAAGGTGCCATAAAACTACTTGAATGGTAGATATTATTGTAAGAGAATTCTATTAACGGTAGGTGATCGTCCCAATTACCCTTGAAGTCAATAACACAAGCTCTTGAAATATATTCTAGGGTTTGGATGGTACGTTCCGCTTGGCCATCCGTTTGAGGATGAAAAACGGTACTAAGTTTCACTTGAGTACCTAACCCTTTTTGAAAAGACCTCCAAAAATGAGAAGAAAATTGGGCACCTCAATCTGAGATGATGGACAAAGATATTCCATGAAAATTCACAATCTCATTAATGTACAATCTAGTATACTCTTCCACCGGATAGGTAGACTTGACGGAGATAAAGTGGGCAAATTTCGTCAACCTATCCACAATAACCCATATAGAGTCAATTTGCCTATGTGTTCGAGGCAAAACCATTACAAACTTCATGTTTATATAGTCCCACTTAGAAGTAGGAACATCCATTAATTGAGTTTAACCTGTCGGTCTTTGATGTTCGGCCTGAACTTGATCACAATTTGGACATTAGCCACAAACTTGTAATACCTCGAAAGTCTAAAGCCTAATGTAGAGCCTAACATGAGAGTCTAAGAGTTGTAACACTGTTTAAGGTCAAATATAATGTATATAGGTCATTTAGGAAATTTTAGAATCAAAACATCAAGGAACGTCCATGACATCCGGAAACTAGTCAACGAGGTGCTAGCGTGCCTTAGCCTATTTGACAAGGTTTTAGGAGTCAGAATTCAATAAAATTTAGTGTTAAGGTGTATAACATGTATTAGAGTTGGTTTAGGTTCAAAATGTCTGGGTAAGACTCCCCAAGGACCAACCAAAGGGTTCTTGAGGAGTACCCTTGCATTTTTGCTAAAATTTGTCTTGGACATTAGCCATCGATGACTTGCAAGCGATGAGTCATGGTCCAATTGATGGAGATTCGATTGAAACCGTCTATGGTAACTTATACAAATTAGTGACGAGGTAATTTTGTCAATTCTCAGACCAAAACGACGGATGTGCAGCACGAAGGGGGGCTTGGCCGTCGACTGGCCTACGACCCATAGGTCGGGGTCTCGTAGCTCAGGTCTGTGTTTTACTATTTTATTTTAATTATTTCATTTAATTAGTTAAGTCGTTATTTAGTTAATTGAGGGTTAGGGGAGGCTCAATTAATTTAATTAAGGACCTCTATATAAAGACCTAAGCCTAATTAAACTAACGCAACTCTCATAATTCCCAAAACCCAATTGCTCTTCCTTCTCTCTTCTTTCTCTCTCCCAAATAGAATAACTAAATGGAAGGCTAGGTCAAGGTCTAAGGGCTGCAATAAAAGGATTTTCTTCATCATTCTCCATCAATTAACAAGGTATGTGATTCCTTTCACTTTTGGATTCCTTTCCCCAAAGGGTTCCTCAAATTTGATTTCAAAAAGATGAATTTCAAGTGTGTCTTCTTCTATCACGAATTTGTTCCTCTACATTTCTTTGTTTATGGTTTATTTTTGTTATTATACTTAAATTTTAAGGTATTATGATTCAATTATACTAGTTCTTGATGAATTAACCTAGGTTGTGAAGTATAACATGAGTTTGACCTAAGTCCCTAACCCTAGGGTATGACCTAGTGATGAATTGTTGTGTAGTGATTCAATTGACTTCATTATTGTTTTGATTACTATTGTGTAATGATATTACACCATTGTTGGGTTGAATTGGATGGCTGATGGTAAAACCTTGGTGATGGCTTGTGAAGGAGATTGGGGTAAGTCTTGTGATCTTAATCCTCTACTTCAGTTATCATTACTTGTGTTTAGTGATGAAGTTATATTAAAGTAAACCTTATGATAAGATTGATTAAAGTTTTTATGATGTTTATTTGGAATTTCTTGAGTTATGGCTTGTGAGTTGTTGGCTAAGATATAATGACATAAGAGTGGTGATAAATTTGCCTATGTGCCTTGTCATAATATGATTATGTAAATGTGCTAACCTCACATGTGTGAATTGTAATGAAATTACAACACTCATGCAATTCCTATTGAGTTATCATGATGACTATATAAGGGATAGACCCTATGACCTAAACTAAGCTATGACTATTAATGAAAGACATTTCAAAAGGGACTCTGGCTTAGCACCGAGTGAACTAGAAGTGAGGAGTGCCCCTTCCCACATAGGGAAGGTAGGATCACTAATGTACTCATGAGATTAAAGACTATAATGCATGTAGCAAAGAGGGTCCCAACTACATCTCCTAGTTCTTGAACTATGTTGCCCCCATATGACTACTAGCTAATGGATCCACATAGATGTTATGTTCATGTTTTTGTACTACCTTGGCAAGTAGTCCATCTTCTTTCGGTGTAGGGTTCCATGACACTGGATTCCACATTATCTCATGTGGTCTATGTTGGTTAAGGCAAGTGTTCCCAAAAGGTAAAATGAAGTAATGAAGTGAACTCTAACTAGGATGACCTAAGGGGTTTAACTTAGTCTAGGTAGGGGTATGGGACTCTACCTATACATTACACTAGTTAGCCTTGAGGGAAGTCTTAGAAGGAGGTTCTTATGTATGTATGTGCTTGTAAACGTAAATGATATGTATCTTATAATCTTACATGTTAATGGCTCTATGTGATGTTGGTTTTACTTATGAACATGTGTTTGGTCTCTATCGTTAAAGTATGATGATGTTTACTCTTAATGATATAGTATGTGAAGTTGGGCATTGCTTATGGTTCTTACTGAATTTACTTGATTGAGTGAGGTTATGGGGCCTTACTTAGTCATTGCACTACTGGACTTAATGAGGATTCATGAGTAATGGTGTTGCTTTGATTGTGATGTTATGAACTCTTATACATGCTTGTTGATATTATAACTTGATGATAGAGTTGTCTTGATTATGTGCTCAATTATGTTGATATGCATGTTGGATTGACTAGACTTGGTATTGTTGTCTTTTGGTGTATATGGTCTTGACCTAAGGAATATGTGTTTGTTGACTTATATTGGTTCTTGAATGTGCCTAAGGATTTTCAAAGTGACTTTGCATGATTTTTAATAAATGTCCCCTTTTTTAGCATGAATTCTATGTTGTGTGTGCGTATGGTCCTATACTAGTTCAAGTGATGTTCTAACCCCATTTCTACCTTTTTCCTAAATATTTTAGGTTCCGTTCGTTGAAGGGTTTGTGATGACTTTTGAAGGAAGACTTGGATCCTCATTCTCCAAGTTGGTAGGTCCTCACAACTTCGAGGACAATGCCACTTACTAGCATTGGATGTTGATTAGTCTTAAAGACACTTTGTTCATTCTCTTTAATTTGAGTATTATGATTGTATAGCCTATATGTGGGTTTTATTGTATTGATGTATTGGCTATGCCCAATTGTTATTCTCTTGTTTAGATGGTTATGATATGAGACATCCGTTTTAAGACTATATTGTATCTTATATATATGTGTGCCATAAAAGTAGAAGATTATGTATTCTTCTTATACGAAGGGCCTATGTACACTCGATATAAATATATTATGTGTAAGCAAGAGGTCTAAGTAAACCTCGTGAAGTAGTGTAGATGAAAAGTTTTAAATTTTTCGTATTTTTAACCTATGAATGTATGATGAATGCTAAGAGGCTAGCCTTAGTCCTCTTCGAGGACTATAACACCGGTTACGTCAAGGGGTGCTCCTCGGATATGACAAACTTGGTATCAGAGCATGAGGTTGAATATGTCTAGAAATGATCTCTCATTAAACCACGTCTATGTAGATTCTTATTCATAATTGCGAAGCTCGCCATACTTATGAATGAGAGACTATATGATGATTAGGAACTCTCATCTTCTTGTATTCCCATGTCATGCCTCTAGAGTATTATTATGTGCTTCCACCTAAATCTTGTATCGTTGTTTTAGGTATGAATACTCGAAGAGCAGCTGCTAGAAGGGCTGAAGAAGAAATGGCTAAAGTGGGAGCTAATGACAATCAAGTGCCTCCACAATACAACCAAGTGCCTCCACTTTAAGAAGTTGTTATGGGTGATGAAGGTCCGGTTGTTCCTCCACCAATGACCGATGGAGAGATAAGGGTGAATTTTCTCAATTTTTCCCAAGCCATGACCTCTCAAGCCAATGCCGTCACTTCTCAAGTTCAAGCCATGACAACTCAAGTGAATAGGGAGGTTGTACCCCGAGTGCCTCCACATTTTAATATTATGGCTTCTCATTTGAGAGACTTTACTAGAATGAGTCCACCTATGTTCTTTGGGTCTAGGGTGAATGAAGACCGTCAATATTTCCTTGATGAGCTCTATAAGATTCTCTATGATATGGGTGTGACCTCAATTGAGAAGGCCGAGTTAGCGGCTTATCAACTCAAAGATGTGGCCCAAACTTGTATGTGCAATGGAGGGATAAAAGGGAACTAAGAGGTGGTCTGGTGACTTGGGAGATCTTCAAGAAGGCTTTCGTTGATAGGTTCTTTCCTAGAGAGATGAGGGAACCTAAGGTGGAAGAATTCATCAGCCTTCGTCAAAGAGGTATGAGTGTACTTGACTATTGCTTGAAATTCACTAAATTGTCAAAGTATGCTCCATCCTTGGTTTCAAACCCAAGGGATGAGATGAGTCATTTTCTTACGGGGGTGTCTGATGACTTGTTGGAAGAATATCATTCGGCTATGCTTCATGATAATATGAATATCTCTCGTCTCATGGTTCATGCTCAACAAGTGGAAGAAACTAGGTTAAAGAGAAAGAGTAGGGAGGCAGAGAAGGCCAAGTCTTATGAAGTTGGTTCTTCAAAGGGTAGGGTTGACATTCAAGACAAGACTAGGTTCAAGAAGAGGTTTTTTGTAATCAAGTTCCTACCAAATTTCCCAAGGCTCGTGATGATAGGGTGTCTGACCATAAGTCTCAAAAGGGAAGAGGTACTACCTCACCAAGCAAGAAGCCAACTTGTGGAAAGTGTGGCAAGAAGCATTATGGTGATTGCCTTATTGGGACGTATAATTGATTTGAGTGTGGCAAGAGTGGCCACAAGGTTATGGATTGCCCTAATTTGAAGGGGCAAGACAAAGGTAGTGGTCAAGCTCAAGCTAGTGGTTCTAATGTGGATCCTCTAAAGAAGAATCGCTTTTATGCATTTCGCTCTAGGAATGAACAAGAGAGTTCTCCTTATGTGGTGACCGGTATGTTACAAGTCTTCTCTATTGATGTATTTGCTTTACTTGATCCGGGTGCTACATTATCTTTTGTTACTCCCTTCATAGCTAGAAAATTTGATATTTTTCCCGATATTCTAAATGAACCTTTCATGGTAACTACCCTAATAGGTGAGTCGGTGGTTGCATAGAGGGTATGTAGAAATTGTCCTATAATGTTTCCTAATAGGGTTACTCATGTTGAATTAGTAGAACTTGATATGGTCAATTTTGATATCATTTTGGGGATGGATTGGTTGCATGATTGTTTTGCTTCCGTTGATTGTAAAACAGGAATTGTCAAGTTAAATTTTCCAAATGAACCCATATTAGAGTGGAAGGGGGGAAATTCTATTCTTAGAGGTCATATTATCTATTGTCTTAAGGGTTGTAAAATGATCTCAAAAGGGTGTCTATGCCATATTGTAACAGTCAAAGATTTAGACTCCGAAAATCCTCCTATTCAGTTAGTCCCCGTAGTGAGGGAATTTCCGGAGGTCTTTCCTAATGATCTTCCCTGAATCCCTCCCGAAAGGGAAATTGATTTTGGTATTGACTTGCTACAGGATACCAATCCCATTTCAATTCCTCCACATCGGATGGCTCCGTCTGAATTGAAAGATTTGAAGGCTCAACTCAAGGATTTACTAGACAAAGGATTCATTAGACCTATTATTTCTCCATGGGGTGCTCCGATTTTGTTTGTGAAGAAGAATGATGGGTCCCTTAGAATGTGCAGCGATTATCGTCAACTCAATAAAGTCACTATTATGAACAAGTATCCTCTCCCTTGGATTGACGACTTGTTTGATGAACTCCAAGGGGCGAGATACTTTTCTGAAATTGACTTGAGATTGGGGTATCACCAACTTAGGGTGAGAGGTGAGGATATACCAAAAACGGCATTTCTAACAACATATGGTCACTATGAGTTCTTAGTAATGTCGTTTGGTCTCACTAATGCCCCGGCAACATTTATGGATCTCATGAATAGGGTGTTTCGAAGTTACCTAGATTCATTTGTCATTGTCTTCATTGACGACATGTTGGTATATTCAAAAAATGAAGGTGAACACATGGACCATTTGAGGGTGGTGTTACAAGTACTTAAGGAAAACCAAATATTTACCAAGTATTGCAAATGTGAGTTTTGGTTGAGGTCGGTGGCATTTCTTGGTCATATCATCTCTAGTGAGAGAGTTGAGGTTGATTCAAGGAAAACCGAGGCGGTTAAGATTTGGCCTAGACCATTGACTCCAACTGACATTAGAAGTTTCTTAGGTCCAGTGGGTTATTATAGGAGGTTTGTGGATGGTTTTTCATCTATTGCTTCTCCCTTGAATACCTTGACCCAAAAGAATATGAAATTTGAGTGGTCGGAGGCATGTGAAAGAAGCTTCCAAATCATGAAATATAGGCTTACTTCCGCTCTGGTTTTTACCTTACCGGAGGGTACCAAGGGCTTCGTTGTATATTGTGATGCATCCCGAGTGGATTTGGGGTGTGTGCTTAAACAACATGGGAAAGTAGTAGCCTATGCCTCTAGGCAACTTAAGGTGCATGAAAAGAATTATCCAACTCATGATCTTGAGTTAGAGGTCGTGGTATTTGCATTAAAAATATGGAGGCATTATTTGTATGGTGTCCTTATCGATGAGTATACCGACCACAAAAGTCTTCAATATGTGTTTACTCAAAAAAGAGTTGAATCTCTGACAAAGAAGGTGGCTGAAATTGTTCAAAGTTTACGACATGAGTGTCCTCTACCACACCAACAAGGCCAATATGGTTTTGGATGCTCTAAGTCGTATTACCATGGGTAGTGTGACTCATGTAGAAGAAGCCAAAAAGGACCTAGTGAAAGATGTTCATAGGTTGGCTCGGTTGGGTGTTAGACTGGAAGATTCTTTGAAAGGTGGTTTTATGGTCCATCATAACTCTGAATTGTCTTTGGTGGTTGAGGTGAAGTCCAAACAACACCTTGATAAACCATTTATGGAGTTGAAGGAGATGGTTATTGGTAAGCTTAATGAGTCATTCTCCTTAGGGGGGATGGTGTCTTGAGGTATCAAGGAAGGTTGTGTGTGCCAAATGTTGATGACTTAAGAAACCAGATTCTTGAGGAAGCTCATGGTTCCCATTATTCCATTTATCCGGGTTCTACAAATATGTATCATGACCTTATAGAAGTGTTTTGGTGGGAAGGCTTAAAGAGGGACATAACAAAATTTGTTGCGAAGTGTCAAAATTGCCAACAAGTGAAGGTCGAGCACCAAAAGTCATGTGGTTTACTTCAGGAACTCCAATTTCCCACTTGGAAATGGAAAGATATTAATATGGATTTCGTGGTAGGTTTGCCTCGGACACAAAAGTAGTATGACTCGATATGTGTGGTTGTGGATAGGTTGACCAAATCCGCTCATTTTTATCCCCGTCAAGTCCACATACTTGGCGGAGGATTATGCATAGATCTTAATAGATGAGATTGTGTGTTTCCATGGTATTATTATCCATTATATCAGATAGGGGTGCACAATTCACATCTATGTTTTGGAGGTCATTCCGAAAAGGGTTAGGTACCAAGGTGAAGTTAAGCACCACTTTTCATCCCCAAACGGATGATCAAGCAGAGCGTACTATTCAAACCCTTAAGGATATGCTTAGAGCTTGTATAATTGATTTCAAGAGAAGTTGGGATAAATACTTGCCCTTGGTTGAGTTTTCTTAGAACAATAGTTACCATTCATCTATATCTATAGCTCCTTATGAAGCCTTGTATGTTAGAAGATGTAGATCTCTAATTGGATGATTTGAAGTGGGAGAGTCCTCACTTTTGGGTCCCAAATTGATTTATTAGACATTGGAGAAGGTTTATATAATAAGGAATCACTTTGAAACAGCCTATAGCCGGCAAAAGTCTTATGCCGACCATAGGAGAAGAGACTTAGAGCTTGAAGAAGGTGATAAAGTGTATCTAAAAATTTTGCCTATGAAAGGGGTGGTGAGATTTGGCAAGAAAGGGAAGTTGAGCCCTCATTATGTGGGTCCTTACGAAATTTTGCAAAGGGTTGGCAAGGTGGCATATGAGTTGAGGTTACCTAGTGAATTGGCTTCGGTTCATCCGGTCTTTCATCTCTCCATGCTTAAGAAGTGTATCGGTAATCCCGATTCCATTATTCCTATTGAGGGTCTAGGTGTGCAAGAGAACCTCTCCTATGAGGAGGTTCCGATTGAAATCCTTGATATACAAGTAAAGAAGTTAAGGAACAAAGAGGTGGCTTCCGTAAAGGTGTTTTGGAAGAACCACCTAGTTGAGGGTGCAACATGGGATGCCGAGGCCGACATGAAGTCCCGTTACCCTCATATATTTGATACCTAAGGTTAGTTATTCCTATTTATAGTAAAAATAATGAGTTTATTTGAAGTTGCCTTGATTTTTGGTAAAATGTTGAACTATGTGCTTTGCTATAGTGAATTACAGTGATTTATGCCTATTGAATGAAAGCTTCCAAGAAAATACTCTTTTACTTGATTTGAACTTATGTAGTGTACTTTGGTATGTTGTGACTTCATGAGTTGTATTGAGCATGTTGATATGTGTTGAAGAAAGCTTGGGCAAGTGAATAAGCATGTAGTGAATGTTAAACTCTTACGAGTTGAAATGATGTTTTGAGTTACATTGTGAAAAAAGGTCATGTGGTTATATTGATTTGAATTGTAACTCATGTTTTGATATGTTGTTATTTGTTGGGCTGCTAGTTTTGAGTCTAGTCCTTCCTTTCAAAGAATGTTAGTGTCATTCGGGGGCGAATGTTCCTTGAGGGGGGGGGGTATAATGTAATACTCCAAAAGTCTAAAGCCTAATCTAGAGCCTAACATGAGATTCTAAGAGTTGTAACACTGTTTTAAGGTCAAATATAATTTATATAATTCATTTAGGAAATTCTATAATAAAAATGTCAAGGAACGTCCATGACGTCTGGAAACTAGTCCAAGAGGTGCTAGCGTACCATAGCCTATTTGACAAGGTTTTAGGAGTCGGAATTCAATGAAGTTTGGTGGTAAGGTTTTTAACACGAATTAGATTTGGTTTAGGGTCGAAACGTTCGGGTACGACTCCCCAAGGACCAACCAAAGGTCCCTTGAGAAGGACCCTTGCATTTTGGCTAAAAGTTGTCTAGGACAGTAGCCATCAACAACTTGCAGGCGACGAGCTGTGGTCCAATCGATGGGGAGTCGATTGCCACCGTCGATGGTCAGTTATCCAAATTCTTGAGGAGGTCATTTTGGCAAGTCTCTGACCAAAATGATGGATGTGCAGCACGGAGCGGGGCTTGGCCGTCGACTGGCCTATGACCCGTAGGTCAAGGTCTCGTAGGTCAGGTCTGTGTTTTACTGTTTTATATTAATTATTTCATTTAATTAGTTAAGTGGTTAGTTATTTAGTTAAGGGTTATGGGAGGCTCAATTAAGTTAATTAAGGACCTCTATATAGAGATCTAAGCCTAATTAAACTAACCCAACTCTCATAATTCCCAAAACCCAATTGCTCTTCCTTCTCTCTTCTTTCTCTCTCCCAAATAGAAGAACTCCATTGAAGGCTAGGTCAAGGTCTAAGGTCTGAAAGAAGGGGATTTTCTTCATTATTCTCCATCAATTAACAAGGTATGAGATTTCTTTCACCTTTGAGATTCCTTTTCCCAAAGGGTTCCTCCAAATTGATTTCAAAAAGATGAATTTCATGTGGGTCTTCTTCTATCACGAATTTGTTCTTATACATTGCTTTGTCAATGGTTTTTTTTGGTTATTATACTTAGATTATATGGTGTTATGATTCAATTATGCTAGTTCTTGATGAGTTAACCTAGGTTGTGAAGTTGATCATGAATTTGACCCAAGTCCCTAACCCTAGGCTATGAACTACTGATGAATTGATGTGTAGTGATTCAATTGACTTCATTATTGTGTTAATTACTATTATCTGATGATATTACACCCATTGTTTGGTTGAATTGTATGGTTGATGGTAAAACCTTGGATGATGGCTTGTGCAGAAGATGGGGTAAGTCTTTTGATTTCAATACTTTACTTCAATTATGATTACTTCTGTTTAGTGATGAAGTTATATTGAAGTATACCTTATTATAAGATTGATTAGGGTTAGTATGATGTTGATTTTGAATGTCTTGAATTATGTCTTGTGAGTTGTTGGCTAAGATGTAATCACATAAGAGTGGTGATAAATTTGCCTATGTGCCTTGTCATAATATGGTTATGTAAATGTACTAACCTCACATGTGTGAATTGTATAGAAAGGACATACTCATTCAATTCCTATTGAGCTATGATGATGACTATATTAGGGATAGACCCTATGACCTAAACTAAGTTATGACTATTAATGAAAGACATTTCAAAAGGGACTCTAGCTTAGCACCGAGTGAACTAGAAGTGAGGAGTGTCCCTTCCCACATAGTGAAGGTAGGATAACTAATGTACTCATGAGATTTGAGATTATAATGAATGTAGCATAAAGAGGGTCCCAAATACATCTCCTAGTTCTTGAATTATGTTGCCCCCATAAGAATACTAGTTAGTGGATCCACACAGATGCTATGTTCATGTTTTGGTACTACCTTGGCAAGTAATCCGCCTTCTTTCGGTGTAGGGTTCCATGACACCAGATTCAAAATTATCTCATGTGGTCTATGTTAGTAAGTCATGATGTTCCCAAAAGGTAAAATAAAGTAATGAAGTGAACTTAACTAGGATGACCTAATGGGTTTAGCTTAGTCTAGGTAGGGGTACGAGACTCCACCTATACATTGCACTAGTTAGCCTTGAGGGAAGTCTTAGAAGGATGTTCTTATGTATGTATATGCTTATAAATATAAATGATATGAATATGATGATCTTACAAATTAATGACACTATGTGATGTTGGTTTCACTTATGAACATGTGTTTGGTCTCTATCGCTAAAGTATGATGATGTTTACTCTTAATGATATAGTATGTGAATTTGGGCATTGCTTATGGTTCTTATTGGGTTTACTTGATTGAATGAGGTTATGGGGCCTTACATAGTCATTAGACTAGTGGATTTAATGAGGGTTTATGAGTAATGATCTTGCTTTGATTATGATGTTATGAACTGTTATACATGCTTGTTGATATTATAACTTGATGATAGTGTTGTCTTGATTATGTGCTCAATTATGTTGATATGCATGTTGGCTTGACTAGACTTGGTATTGTTGGTCTTGTGGTGTATATTGTCTTGACCTAAGGAATATGTGTTTGTTGACTTGTATTGGTTCTTGAATGTGCATAAGGCATTTCCAAAGTAAATTAGCATTCTTTAATGAAATGTCCCTTTTAAGAATGATTTCTATTTTGTATGTGCATATGATCCTATACTTAGTACAAGTGATGTGCTAACCAAATTTCTCCCTTTTTCCTCAACATTTTAGGATCCGATCGTTGAAGGGTTCATGATGACTTTTTAAGGAAAGCTTGGAATCATTCTCCAAGTATCCAAGTGTGGGTATGTCCTCAAGTCCGAGGATGATGGATAACGGAATACCATGGCGACACACAATATCATCTATGAATATCCTTGCATAATCCTCCGCCATGTAAGTGGACTTGACGGGAATAAAATGAGTGGATTTGGTCAACCTATCCACAACCACCTATATTGAGTCATGTTTCTTTTGTTGTACGAGGCAAACCTACCACGAAATCCATATTAATATCTTCCCACTTCCAAGTGCAAACTTGGATTTCATGAAGTAAACCACTTGTCTTTTGGTGCTCGGCTTTGACTTCTTGGAAATTAGGACATTTTGCAACAAATTCCGCTATGTCACTTTTTAAGCCTTCCCACAAAAACACTTCTCTAAGTTCATGATACATCTTTTTAGAACCTGGATGAATGGGATAACGAGAACCATCAGCTTCCTCAAGAATCCGGTTTCTCAAGTCATCAACATTGCGCACACACAACCTTCCTTGATACCTCAAGACACCATCCCCCTAAAAAGAATGACTCGTTAAGCTTACCAAGAACTGATTCCGTCAACTCCATCAATGATTGATCAAAGTGTTGCTTAGACTTCACCTCAACCACCAAAGACGATTCGGAGTTATGATGGACCATAAAACCACCATTTGGAGAATCTTCCAATCTAACACCCAAACGAGCCAACCTATGAACATCTTTTACTAGGTCTTTCTTGGCTTCTTCTACATGAGACACACTACCCATGGTCATACGACTTAGAGCATCTGCAACCACACTGGCTTTGCCGGGGTGGTAGAGAACACTCATATCGTAATCTTTCAACAATTCCAACCATATTTTTTGTCGGAGATTTAACTTCTTTTGAGTAAACACATATGGAAGACTCTTGTGGTCGGTATACACATCAACATAAACACCATACAAATAATTCTCCATATTTTCAAGGCAAATACCACGACCGCTAACTCAAGATCATGAGTTGGGCAATTCTTCTCATGCACCTTAATTTGTCTAGAAGAATAAGTTACTACTTTCCCATGTTGCATAAGGACACACCCTAAGCCCACTCGGGATGCATCACAATATACAACAAATCCCTTGGTACCCTGCGATAAAGTCAAAACCGGAGCGGAGGTAAGCGTATCTTTCATGATTTGGAAGCTTCTTTCACATGCCTCCGACTACTCAAATTTCACACTCTTTTGGGTCAAAGTAGTCAAGGGAGAAGCAATGGACGCAAAACCATCCACAAACCTCCTATAATATCCCGCTAGACCCAAAAAGATCCTAATGTCGGTTAGAGACAGTGGTCTAGGACAATTCTTGACCGCCTCGGTTTTTCTTGGATCAACCTCAACTCCCTCACTAGAGATGATATGACTAAGAAACGCCACCGACCTCAACCAAAACTTACATTTTCTATACTTGGAAAATAGTTGGTTTTCTTTAAGCACTTGCAACATGAATATCATCTGCGAATTTGTTGGCTATGTCATGGACTAAAATTGTGTTTCTCCCAATATCCGACTTCCTAGTGCTCCAAGCTTTGTTTTTCTGGGTAGAAATATTCTCAAAAGTTCATTCACCATACTAACCCCCATCAATAGTAGCAAGCACTGTCGTACTGTTGTCATCCTTCCCTCGGTAGAAATATTCTTTCACCGACTCATCCTCTATGCGGTTATTCAAAACACTTCTCATAAACATGTGTAACCGGTGCCATAAACTACTCACAGAATCCCCAGGTAGTGCCACAAAGTTGTTTAGCTTATCCTTTTTGTTACACTTCTTGGACACTAGAAAGATTTTTTCTAAGAACGTATCCATCAAATGCTCCCATGTATAGATTGATTTGTAAGGTATTTCATTAAACCAAGTCACCGCATTGCTAGTCAATGATAGAGGGAATACTTGCAATTTGATAACATTTGTGTCCCAGTACGGTCGACCTAAATAATATTCGCAGACCACCCTAAGCTTGGCTATGTGAGCATGAGGGTCATCCGACACCAACCCTGAAATAAGCCTCTCGCTGTGAGCATATGTATCAAGATACTAGTCACCACAAAGGTATGACCAGGTGGTAGAGGGGGTAGGACAAGAGGTCCATCAGAATCATCAATACTAATGTTTACCCTATAATTGTTATATGGTCGTGGCTCCGGTGGCTTCTGCATCCTCAATGCATCTCCCGTTTGATTCTGAGCTGGAGCTTAATTATTTTTATTAACAACTCTCGAAAGTTGTAACCCAGCACCATCGCTTAATTCTCCTCCGATAGGGTTAACTGGTGCTCTCTTGTTTTTCATTCTCCGCATTTTTCTATTGAGATTTGGATCATAGGGAATAAGTGTTCTCCTTTACTTCGTGTACTTGACATACACTAGACTTGGAACCTGAGAGGAAAAAAAAAGTAAAATTAGGAAATATTTAACTAAAGTTCAATAATGTAGTTAAACTTAATCTAAATCCAAATTCCCGGCAGCGGCGCCATTCTTGATAATGTTTAAATATACTTCTTGAAAAGAAATATAAACAATCGTATCTATACTACTTTAAGAGAATGAAATCCAAAATGAATGTTAAATTACGTCAATACCCTTCCATTTAAAACAAAACCTAATTAAAAACACAGTTGCGCTACCAACTCCTTCATCTCGCTAGAAAATCCTTGGTAAAAGTCGTTACTTTTGAACAACCACCATTGCCCCTCCCCCAACAGACGCAATTCATTGCTTTTCTCTCTTTAAAACCATCATGCGTAGAACACAATATCCCTTCAAACATTCTACTTCTGCTATAAACATATCTACAGGTACGCGCTACTACAAGTGATTAGTGTGGCTTATTAGTCAAGCCTTATTCTACGTTGTTTCATTCCATCGGTGTTGGCTTACCGTTTAAGAGTTGTATGCTGCATTCGACCTTTTTGATCCTCTTGTTTTTTTACAATTTACATCTTCTGGCTCAAATCTATTCTACTATTTACTTTTATCAGTCAAACTGAATGATATCATGCATCCCAAAGTCCATCACACTTCGTTTATGTTTTACTTACTCTGTTTTGTTAGTAACCATGTCATAAATGACAACCATTACCAAGGAAAACTCAAAATTTATTTGGTATTGTGACTTGATTGTCCACTGCACACAACTATATATCTCCTAGCTATATGTGGCCATTTGGACAAAATTCTTTACAACGGAAAAAGTAACAGATACAATAGCCTTAGATGTTTGTTGCTGTAGTAAATAAGGTAATAACAGGTAATAATAAGTGATCTAATGTTCTGATAACTTATTTGGTTCATCTATTCCACTACCCACAAATTAAAGCAATGCAAAAACTTTCTTTTTTCTACCAATCTGCTCGCATATTCATTGTTCCTTAATGCTCATAGTAAAATCAACAAATAATGCTATGTCTACATAGGACTTCTTTTTTAGTTGAAGATAAATCTTAATTAGAAATTAAATTAGAAAGATGTTTTTATCCTGATTAGAGACTACTAGCAGCAACATGGCGTTGGCGCTGACAAAGCTCCTACGCCACCCTGAAGCAATTTGAAGAGTAAAAGCAGTGATCTTCGAAATAGTAGACCGAACAAGATGTTTGAAAAAAGTGACATTGACAATCTACTATATGCAAGTTGTTGTTAAAGAACCATTAAGATTACATCCTCTCCTTTCTTTCTTATTGCCAAGAAGAGCGATGCACAACACTAACTTCATGGGGTATGATATATCAAAAAACACTCAAGTGTTGGTTGACGTTTGGGTTATTGGTCAAGTGCCTGTTTAGAAGACATACTATTATTTAATTTATTTTCTCATTAAAAGTTAGGTCTCACTATGGCTCTTTCTTCTCTACTTGAGCTTTGGAGACGTTGATTCTTAATCATTTACTAAGTGAGAGCATTGCTACCAATAATGATTTGATCTGTTAGTAGACAAGCTTGCAGTTGATTTCTAAAGTTGTTTATTGGGTGGATTAATTGTGGCCTCTGGTGAATGAAAATTCATGTAATAGAAATCGTTATTGTAGCAATGGGGTAAGTCAAGTCCAAGATCTAATAAATCAAATAGTATGTCAGAGAATTGTCTGCGGTGACAGAGTAAGACAAAAAAAAAAGCATGGACTGACACCCTGGCCTTTGTACTACCCTTATGCAGTTGTAATCACTGCATCTAATTTGATAATGTTGTGTTTAGTCCATTGATAAATTAACACGAGATGTTAAAACCTTTGCAAAAATGCCACAAGAGTCAAAAGATTGAGCCAATGTTCTCGCTCACCTTCTCCATGTCCGTCTTTGAGACAGTCTAAAAAATAATGTCACCATTGATTCTTCTGATGACACTTAGCCATCCCACGCAGGAAGAATGTTGATTGGAACTAACTCAGGGTCTCTTGGCACAACATAATTAAGATACAGTAAGAACCGTAAGCAAAAATTAAGTAGCCATGATGATAATATTGGAGATAAAGATGATTGTTTTAGTGTTATTGATCAGTTTTGCAATACGAGTATTGTGCCCTTATAGATGGTTTGCTAAGAATCATTTTTGCAGAATATCAAACTTAAAAATTAGAGGCATTTTGATTCCCTCAAATATATTTTCAACCGTGTAATAAATGCGTAAGGATTTTTTATAAAATAGCTGAGTAAATTTACTTTCACCGAGGATATATCTATGAATGAATGTTCTTAATATTGTAAAAAGTATTCCTATTTTGAGTGCACCAAATATTTCAAAGTCAAAAAGGAAGAATGATTTTAGAGGGACATTAGTGTTCGGGAAATCTAATGTTGTTCTTGGTTCACCACCAGTGTCACCTTGTTGTAGTCTTATTTCTGGACTTGCTGATATTGAAATTGCTCTTTGACTTTGTACAACTATTAAGGCTAATGTGTTTGGGGTTAACCTGAATGTCCTATCTCATTAAGATAGCTTCCTACTGTTTTCTCCCAAAAAGTTCCCAATGGAAGTGTCCTAATTAGTTGATCAATAGTATATTCAATAGACAAAACATATAAGACCAACACCGGCTTTACAAAGTCAGAATCAAATTTTTCCATTTGTGTATCCCTTTTCATTGTTTGTATTTCCATGGAGAACTTTTTAAGTTTTTCAAAAAAAAAATTGAGGGGGGGGGGGGGAATGAAATGGAACGTTTGGTACGTGCATGACTGTTGATTGGCAGAGGTCTCAAATGTTGATTTAAGTTGAATTACCTAATTACAAAATATGTAATGCTTCATTGTCAAGTTATTTTAGTCAAAAGACTAGAAATACATGTGCAACTCACGTTTGAAGAATTATCATCCCTAGTTTTATGAGTTTCAAGACTAGGCATACAAGTGCACGCGCGTGCGGTGAATCATCATATCCATCGACACCAAATTCTATCCTGAACTAATAAGAAACCTTGAAAAAGATGATCGACAATGAATGTCCAACAGGAAAATTAAACAACCAGTAAGACTGCCAATTAGTTGGGTATAATGAAGTACTATTAACAAAAATATATTTGGTGAGTCGGAATCAATTGTTTTCAACAATTCGTTTGATGCATATCCAAAAGATTGAACAAATAGGGCATGGATAAAATTTTGCAGTTGAGGTATGTAAAATGGAGTATGCAAACTATTTTAACGATATATTAAGAGAAATATAATATGGATTGTTGACGCCCAATTTTGATTCTCCGCAAATATATGTTATTAATTATCGAGCTTTTTTAATTTCAAACAATTTAAAATAATTAGTCTTCTAAAATTAAAACGTACATATACATATATATACATGTTTTGCAAGCTATTTTAACTAGTTTTGTCGATTTTTATAATGTCTAGGTAATACATTTTGCTCCGTAGATAATTATAATATTTTATAAATATGGAAATTTGTCTCAAAAAGATATTACTTTTTCAGTTAGTTATTTTATTTTAGTTTAAATTATAGTCATAATTTCGAGTCAATTAGTTTGTAATTGAGTTAGTCAATTTAGAATTAAGTTATTTATTTTGTTTTGTTAAGATTAAAAAGCTCGTTAGTTGATTATACTAATTCATCTCATTTAAATTCTAACAGATGTCACCGATTAATTTCAAATTGGCTAAGGTTTAAATTTAAATTGGCTAGAGTTCCAGTCAAAATAGTCAATGTCCCAATTAGAATTTGGACTATATCTCCAATTTGAGGCACAAATTTTGTTATTCCTAGCCAGCCCGTTTTTGCCTTCAGCATCACAACCCATTTTCTCTCCTAATTTCCCCGGAACCGGTACCCGAACTCGACCCATCTTTTATTTCCTCATCCCCTATTCATGACAAAAGAGATCGAGATGCAGCAAGGCGGTGGCAGCAGTGCCAAACAACAATTCAGGCAATCTTGTATGTGCCACATCTTCTCCAGCGCGTGAAATTCAGGATCCCTACCCAAGGGTATGAGAATCGCGACCCAACGCGTAGAACACACAAATTCCAACAGTGGACGGAGGGCAGCGAGGAAAAGCCTGCATCGCGTCCTTTGTCATTTTCTTTAGCGTCTCCTTCAGTCGTAAGGTCGCAGCAGCTTTAGAGGCACGTAAAACGATCCTTGGCCTCGAGATGGTACCACGTCGAGCTCCAAGGACAAAAGATGAATCGGAGTCGTCGACGTTCCTTTCTACTTTTCAGATTTTTCATCAAAGAATGGGGATTTTTTCGTACAAGAGCAATCTATCTCGTCCTTGGTACATTTTTTTTTTGAATATGGAATCGATTTGGAATTCCAACTCTACCCCTATTCCCATCCGGTTTCCCACACTTTTTCCTTTTCGAGAAAAACCAAATCTCTCTAATATATATATTCTTCTATATTTCACTCTGGGGGGAGGTTTTTTGGGTTTAGTCTTTCTTGATTTTTTTTAGCAAAGGTATAGAAATCCCAGAGTAGAACTACCACAAAAAGACATACTCCAAAAGGTCTGATTGGAAATTTGAGTTTTTGTGGTGAAAGATCATCGCTTCATCTCGTTTAAGTCCCATCTCGGCTGCCTGGAAGCAGGTAATGTCTTTTTCCCTCATAGTTCTCTTCTCGCCCTTTTTCATTGACATTTCGATGTTTGAAGGCTCTTATTTCGTGGTTGTTTAGCTGTTAGTTTTAAGCTAAGTTGATTGAAGTACATCGTTCCTTAGTCATTCTGTGGGGACGTTGTAATATCTTAAAAGTTTTCATTGATTAGCATCTACTGTTGATATATTCTTGTTGTTTCTTTAGTAGTTATTTGTTGCGTGCCTTTTCTTGGTCTACTCGACTAATATGTCTCATTTCTTCCCTCCTTTGAACGAAATATTAAATCTGTTTTCTCCTTTTGAGTATTTATCCATAAAATGTGTTATTGTTCTTAGTTCTCTGCATCATTTGAGTAGTATAATATTTTCAAGCTATGATAGATTATTCGTTGAAAAAAAATAGATGGGATTTCTCTTGCTTTCTGCTTTGCATCTCAAATGATTCTAGTGCAAGTTTGACTCGTATCTTTATTTTGATATTGTGTTTCCCTCTTTTGTCCAATGTTGTTATCATCTCTTAGAAGAGATTCAAAGTCGTTTGGTATCGTTGTGTAGCCATGTGGCTAATTGATTTATGATTCTCACCATATTAAAAAAAATAAAAATAAAAAAAAAAATAAAAAAATGAAATGGTTCATTCACTGTAGTATGCAATACTTGAATTTCGCAGCATGCTGGTTCAATTTTGTTGGATTTCCTATCATTAAATTACTCGATAGCTACTTATACCCTATCTCCTTTTGTGCATGTTAATATTCGTCCGAGTCTTCATGGACTCCACTTGGTCTCTGCATTTCGATAGAGCCATGAAGGCTCAAGCTCCCCTACCAAGTCAATCAGTCTTAAAAATCAGTGGACAAATTTTTTGAAGCCAAAATAGTGTGAAGAATTGAGAGAGTCGAAGAGTTTGGGCTAAAAAGCTCAATTTTTTTTTTCCAGAACTTGTATTTTATTATTTTCAGGCATAAGCCTTGTAAATTTCCCCTTTATTATTATTTTGCTAGATTTAGGACAGGTGAATTTTTGGGTCTTAAGCCCAAAAAAATAAAAAGTGTTATCTTGTTAGTTTAGGATAGGTACAAATCAAATGGGCTTAAGACCCAAAACAAAATGGGTCCAAATACTGGTCCAGGCGGACAAAACCCGGATTTGGACCCAACTTTCTCCCTCTCTCTCTTTTACTTTGTTGCTAGTATGTTTCGTTATTTTGTCGTTAGTCTTAGGGTTAAAAAAATTGAATCCCCGCAAGACGTCGCTATTTTGTTTTAATGATCAAACTAATTCAATCGACTTTAAAAGACTTTAAAATGGCTTAAATAAATTTGCGAGTTAAAATAATTTACTTAAAAGATAGGCTAGCATTTCACTTATAACAAGTGCTAAATAATTTTTCAAACTCAAACTAATTTCAAAGTTAGATCATTTTTGCCAAATAAGTTTAGTTTAGATCATTTTTGCCAAATAAGTTTAGTTATCGGATAATTGCGAGTTAGCAAATATTTTAGGTGCCGTAACAACCTCCCTAAAATATAAATAAGGATCACCGAACCCCTTTTAAACTCTTTCAACTTGATTTCCTTTTTAGTCAAATTGGAAGAACAAGTTTTCTTAATTTTCTCAAAATTAAGTGGCGACTCTAAGAAGTAAAAACTATAATATATTTTTTTTCGAAAACGTTCAAACAAAATGGTGACTCTCTAAACAAGTCTTAAAATATTTTCTTTCCGAAAATGTTAAAACAGAATGACGACTCTGCTCGGGACTTGGAGGATTCTAACCTTAAAACCAAACTTATTTGGCTATGTGTAAATAATTGTTTGCTTGCTTTCTTTTTGTATTATTAAACTGTCGCATTTTTCATCGAATAATTTCTCCCAAACGGCAAATAGTTTGCATTAGAAAAAAGGGAGTTATGTGACTTACCACGACTTCTTTCAGATAACACACAAGTCTATCTTTGGAACTGATAAACGAATAGTTGGCTTGCGGTCATCCAACGTCGTTTGTTAGCTTCACCCCATCGTCTGTCCGACTCGGGCAACCGTCACTTCTAAAACCAATTCTAGTCAACCTAGGATAGAGCGAAACCAAATCCAAATATAATCATTAGACTAAGATACCCAACACCCAAGGTGTGTTGGGCCCATTAGAGAGACTACCTTGAGTCCAAAATGGCCCACGCCCTAAACGAACGATCATACTTATGTGTTAAATTAGAGGGATGTATATGTCGTTGGACAAACCATTGTCTTTCGGGTTTGAAAGTCTCTCATGTTAGCTTACTTTAGTTAAAAATGAAGGTATTCAAAAGCTATCATTTGGATCCAAGTACGTAGGCACCCGGAGATGAGAAGAATGAAGAAAGAAGGATCTTCCATGGAAGCATAGTTTAGAGTCGTACCTCTGCGTTGGACTGATTATTTTGTATCCCGTTTTTCCTAATTATGTATCCCCATTTAGTTTTGTTCATAAAATTTGTATAAAATTGAGTTTTGGGGGCAATGGAATATTTCAAATGACGTATATATCCCTCATATCGCTAGACCTACCCTTGGCACAAAAGGGTCACATATTTGTTTAGGACGCACAATAACTGTTTATGTGTTATAATTGTTTGAGTGATTATGTTGCTTCATTTGGAGATGTCCTAGCCTACTCATTCTCGAAAAATATTTTCTAGAACTCCTTAAGCATAAATATGAAGTCATTATCGAAAGTACATCCAAATACTCTTCGAGTCTTTAGTTTCCTAATAAAATTCAAACTTTATTTTCAAAATTACTCTCTCATATCACAAAAGATTCACCGTTTCAAGTCAAAAAAAAATAATCAAGTGGGTCGAACTACGTAGGACCTGAATTATCTTTTGTGCAATATGTAGGCAGCCTTTCAAGGTTCGGTCTCTTTCCCAACTTTTACAAAGAAAGTAGAGTCACATCTCAATCAAAAAAATTAGAAGTACGACAATTTACTTTGTTAGACTCAAGTCGACATTTTTGAATCATTAGTCCTAAAATAATATAGACAAATTTCTGTCTATTTAGTCATCTTTCTATATACGTGGGCTAATTTATCTTCAAATGAAGCAACTCTTATGTGTTTACAATAATGTGTATGATATCTTGTATTAACTATCATCGACACAGACTAACACATTTACCTTTGAGAGTTGTTTTTCTTTGTCAGGTACTCAAAAACTGATATGTGTAGAGAAAATGGCTGAGCATCCATACTTAACCAGGTGCAAAGACCCCAAAGATTCCTTCTCCGACCAATGTTTGTCAAAAGGCAAAGAGAAAATGGTTGAAACTGTTGAGAATACTGATTTGAATGAAATTACTGTGAATGAGTCTACCATTGCTGAACAGAACAAGTTGATTGCACAATTGTTCCGACAAATTGCAGAAATGAGGGCGGATATGGATAAGACCCAAGATTTGACGAATCTGGCTATCATTGATAACACTCCTACTCTAGACAACGAGAGGCCTCCACTCCATTTTCCTACTTCGGATCCAGCGTCCGAACATTTACCAAACAATTCAACCACCTCTATAATTCCACAACCTTCCATCATTGACTTAACCACCTCTAACCCAAATCATGCTAGTTCCTCACACCAAAAGTCACCTACTTTTCAAAATCCAGATACCAACATTCTCCAGAATTTTCCTGCCAGTTATCAAATTCCTACTCAAATTGCCCAAAAACCACCTACCACTCAACCCATACCTCTAAGAACCAGATTTCATCTTTCAATATCGCCTGAATCGTACCCTTTTCTTACCACACATTTTGAACCCGAATATTCTGAGAAGAAGGAAAATGAGTGGAAGGTCATAAAAGAAAAGGTTGATCAAAACATCAGATACGAAGTAATGAATGCAATGAAGGACTTCCAATACACCCCGGACATTGAGGGGTTGAATGAAGAAGATTTGTGTCTCCATCCACATTTGGAACTTTCGGAAGGTTTTAAATCACCAAAATTTGACACTTTTAGTGGAGTCAAAAATCCTTTGACTCATTTGAGGGCTTATTGTAATCAACTTATTGGAGTAGAGAAAAATGAGGCTTTGTTGATGCGACTCTTTAGTCGAAGTCTGAAAGGAGAAGCTCTGGTATGGTTTGTTTCAAAAGAAATCAAGCAGTGTCCAAGTTGCCACGCTTTGGCTAAAGATTTTATTAAAAGGTTCGGTTATAATGTAGAATTTATTCTTGATCGATACTCTTTGGGGAGAATCAAACAGAAGTCTACTGAAAGTTATCGAGAGTATGCCTACCGTTGGAGAAGAGAGGCTGCAAGGGTTAGGCCTCCCATGACCGAGAAAAAAATTATTGAAGTCTTCGTGCGCATTCAAGAGCCGGAGTATTACAATAGGATGTTGCTCATTCTAGGAGGAAATTTCAGTGAGATAGTCAAAATTGGGGAAGCTATTGAAGATGGTCTTAGGACCGTAAAAATCATCCGAATGACTCTGCAGGATTATTCCCCAGGACCATTAAGGAGGAAAAGGGAAGATGTTTCTTCTATCTCATTTGAATCAAACCAAAAATCAAAGAGACGTGTTGGTCTTGATGATCGAAAGCTTTACCATCCAAAAACTATCCTTTAGCTCCACATAATTATTACCCCATCTAACCAAGTTACCAATCTCCACCATCAAATCATCCAAATTACCAAGCTCCATTTCTAAATTACCCAAATTCTCAATCAAACTACCAAGCTCCATATCCAAATTACCCAAATGCTTAATCAAGTTACCAATCTGCATTGACAAATTACCCAAAGGCCCATCATAGCTACCGAGCTCCACAATACTGAAATCTCTAAACACCACCACCTACTCACCATATTCCTCCAAGTTACCGCCAAGTATCTCAATCTGCATGAAATGATCATAATTTTTCTTGTCAGAAATTTTTGAAGAAGCCTTCTCGAGTCTTTACTCCGTTGGTTGAAAGTCGAACCCAACTTTTTGAGAGGTTGAAAGCAGCTGGTCTTATACAAATGATTGACCCAAAAAATGTCAATGTGAATTCCAGGCTCAATCTTCATTGTGCTTACCATTCAGGAGGTGCTGGACATACCACTGAGGATTGCATTAATTTGAAGCATAAAATTCAAGACTTGATTGATCAAAGAATTGTCACTCTTCAAACTTTCAC
The DNA here is from genome assembly GCA_022817965.1 of Solanum lycopersicoides. Classification (NCBI taxonomy): domain Eukaryota; kingdom Viridiplantae; phylum Streptophyta; class Magnoliopsida; order Solanales; family Solanaceae; genus Solanum; species Solanum lycopersicoides. Next base: position 8,128,518 of record CM040620.1, read on the forward strand.
TTCCAATGCCAATGGTAATTCACCGTCGAATCGTGGAGGATTCACTGTCAACATGATTGACCCAAAGACTCAATCACCTCTTTGTCAAAACGCCCCAACTCATCATCAAATGCCTCCGCCTCAACAAGGTCATTATGATCCTCCTCGTTCAAGATTCGAGAAGAAACCTGCTCGGAATTTTACACCGCTCATCGAAAGTCGGGCGAAGTTGTTTGAGCAATTGAATATTGCAGGTATTATTCATCCAATTAGGCCCAAGCCCTTTGATACCACCTCTCAATTTTACCGAGATGATCGGAAGTGTGCATGTCATTCCAACAGTGTTGGGCATGATACCGAAGACTGCATCAATTTAAAGCACAAGATCCAAGACTTGATCGACCAGAATGTTGTCAGGACCGCGGTACCCAACGTCAACAGTAATCCTCTTCTGAACTATGGAGGCGGCACTATAAATATGATAGAGACGGAGGATGAGTCCCGCATGGTAAAGCGATAGTTCCAACTGGTCCCGGCAACCTTGAGAAAATTGCATGTTCTCCGAGCATAATTGAGAAACTCGATTTTACAAGCATGACACTCCGTCAAACTTTTGTTTTTGTGTCAATAGAGGGTTAGAACAAGAGGGATATTAATCATGTTCCACCAAAGTCTTTGCCTCATTTATGTCAGTCCGTTGTGGTAGAGAAATATGACAATGACGACGATATTAGAGAAGGGATGGGGAATATTTGGGAAGAAGGTGATGCTGCACCCAAGAGGATGATCGAGACACCAGGCATACGATACGCCAAGCCGATGGAGCGAGTTCTTAATTGGACTTCCACTCCGCTCTTTATCTCTCGCTCAACTTGATAGACAAAGATGATTCTTATGTTGTTTTCAAAATCGGAGGTGGTTCGAATGAGGCTCGAAACCACCTTTTGTGTTGTTTTACCTAATTATATTTTCATTTCCCTTGTAATGTTTTGAAAAAGGCAAAATGAGTCATGGTCATGCCAAAGTCTGTAGTTCCTTGCCTTCAATTAAAGTCTCTCCTATTGCGAAAATTTCATTTACTTGTTTTAATTCTGCTATCTAACTGTCTTTGTCTTTGTTTTAGTAAAACAAATACATAAATATTTTATACTTTTTTATATTTTTAAAAAAATAAAAACTAAAAAAGATAATTGTCAATATCACGTCATGTCACAAGCTGAATGAACCTGATGACATAGATAAAGATGAGTTATAAGAGTTTGACGATGAGGTCGTGATATTCAAACGATTTGTCAAATATTTCAAACAGTTTGAGACTCAGGGTAAGTGGAATCTGGAGGAGACAAAAACTGTAAATCTACATAAGAAAGGATGACTATATCAAATAAGTCAGAATCAAAGTCCATCAGAGAGAAGCTCAGGAACGAGAACTCAATAGATTAATTAGAAAATACATTGAATGCATTTGTTTGATCATGAATCGTGGTGGAACATAGACGTTCAACTCAAGTTGTAAGTCGACTCAGATGCTATCAAAAGCTGCTATATTTGAAGATTTAGAGTGTCTTTTATTTCTATCCTTGTAATCGCATCGTTTGTTTGAAATCATCTTATGTTCTGTAGTTAGAAAAATTATTTCTTGTAATGAATTACGTCTGACCTGAATTCTCAAGAATGAGATACATAGGTGGCCTGTGTGGGCTTCATTCACCCTTTTATATATTTTTATTCCCCTTTGTATTTCAACTACATTTGACCTGAATTCTCAAGGACGAGATACGTAGGCAGCCTATGTCGGCCTCGGTCGGTTTCTTTGTAAATTTCTTATTGTTGTTAACCTTTGAGGGGAACTACGTTTGACCTGATTTCTGCCTCAACGGGATACGTAGGCGCCACAACGGTTCGGTCATATCTTTCGTAAGATTTCTATTTTTCTTTACTATAGAAACTAGGACAAAATTTTCGAGAGGGACTCAAAAATTCTCAAGAAGAAGATCTCCCCCACAAGTCAAGACTAAAATTACATTGAGAATCGTAACTGGGACAGAATTTTTGAGAGGGTCTCAAAAATTCTCAAGAAGAAGATCTCTACAACTAGTCGAAACTAGAGTCACATTGAAAATTGAAACTGTGACAATTTTTGGAAGGGTCTCAAAAATTCCATGATTTGTTCAGTAAAAGTTCAAGATAAGCCAATGCCATTAACTGGGACAAATTTTTTTGAGGATGAACTCAAAAAATTTCAACAGGGTTTATCGGTAGTTTAGAGCAACTTTGAAAATGCCCCTTCTAATAACTGATAGATCTCGACATATCAACCCCAAATGCGTTCATCAAGCTTGACGTGACATGATGTTTGGCAGTGACCTTTTTCAATTACAGCCTTTTGAAACTCTTTCCTTAAAGATTTTATCTATTTATTTCAATTATTTTGCATAAATGTTTTGTCTTGTCCATCGAGAAGTAAGAGATGGGAGCGATCAACTGAAGATAGAAAGACAAGGAGCAAGCGTTTGAAGAAGTCAACACAGATCAGTTTGTTTCAAAAACTAACAATTGTTCTGTGGATGCAGAATTTTAAAAGAAAAAGAAAAGTTCAGAATACAAGCAACAACACCTCGTTCGAATTTCCAGCAAGGCATGAGCTACAAGTGAGTGCAAATGTTTAAATATGAACAAGTGAAAGCATCACTCTCAACATGCGTGGTAATGTGAGACCCTCCTAGGGGGACGTTTATAAAATTATTATCGAATGAGATAATATCACCATCCAGAAGGACATCACCACCATTTTCACGACGGAATATCATCATTCTGTCAATGGATCGACATCATCCTATCAATGGATCATCAATGAAGAATCATCATCCTATCAATGGAACATCAACATCATCCTGTCAATGGATCGACATCATCCTATCGATGGATCATCAATGAAGAATCATCATCCTATTAATGGAGCATCAACATCATCCTACCAATGGATCGTCATCATCCTACCAATGGATAATCAACGAAGCATCATCATCATCCTGTCAATGGATCATCAATGAAGAATCATCATCCTATCAACGAAGCATCACCATCCTATCATGTAGCAGCATTATCCTACCAATGGATCGTCATCATTCTACCAATGGATCATCATCTTTCTATCAATAAAGTATCATTTCTCACATCACATCAAGTCACCATCTACTGCTTCAAAACCGACAGAGGATGATGTCAGAACATTTGCCGAGTATGGTAAAGCATATGACTTCTTTATTTAAATTACAATTTATGCTAACAAGTTTATTTCATTCTTTATCGAGATCATCCAAGAGGATGAATTCTCAAATCAAGCCACAAGTGCAGACGACATCAGAAAAGATGCAACACAGCATGAAACTTTTTTTAGTAGCAAATGTACATCGAGCCATCCACCTCGGTACAGTTGGAACATTATCGAGTCATCCACCTCGTTACAGTGGGATAATCATCGAGCCATCTAGCTCGTTGCAGAGATCACCGGAGCTTTCCATGCAAAGAACAAGCAATAACATCTCCGAATTCTCAGCAAATCATGAGTTGTAACGGATATACTGTGTTCGAAAGTGGTATCCATTATCTTTTGTTCTCGATACTTCTTTATTTTCTCATTTAATTGAAAGATGTTTATGCTTATCCATTAAGATATATTCATTCGCTATATGAATGACTTTTCCTATTTTTTTCACTCAAACCGCTAGCTAAAGCGGCATTATGTCTACTAATTATTTACTTTGAGAGTGTAGACATATAGTGAACTTACTTATCTGACATCTTTCACATCAAGAGTAACTGAAAATTGTCGTAAGAGATACTATCACTTTTCCAGTTACATTTTCTACTAACAAGTTGTTTCAGTCTTTGTCGAGAGCATCCAAGAGGATGAATTCTTAAATCAAACCACAGGTGCGGACGACATCAACAAGGATGCAGCTCAATGTGGAACTTTTTCTTAGCAGCGAACTGGGACATGGTCCAAAGAGGAGTGTCAAACTCTTAGGACGCGAGCAGAGAAATGACTTCCACCACAATCAAACCACACCCGTATGAGAAGGCATGTGGGCTTTTCTTTGGGTCTGTCAATTTTTATTTGGCATCGGAAATTTTTCTATCTGCCGGAAGAAAGTTTCCAATCTGAGTGACAATGCACCAAGAGCTTTGGAAATTATGTCCGTGTAAGTTCTTAATTGTGGGTGTGAAGTGCACCACATTCATGACTAAGAGGTTACAAACCTCCTTTTCAGACTCGACTTAATTTGTCACTTATCCAGAACCAAAGGTTATCTAGCATAATAGATTTCCTTTTCAACTGATCGAGTCGAAATACAAATACCCTGATTCCTAAGATTTAAGGATATGTAGGCAGGCTCAATGTCAAAAACTCGCTTGTATTCCAACATTCCCTCTTAAATCTTATTCTCGAGCATCTCGGTCCTTTAATAATCCGGTATCGAGATGACCTTTGAATTCTTTCAAAATTGTGCGTTAAATCGAGCTTATCGAACTACAGATGGCATGAATTCTCATCTATCCTGAGATATGTAGGAAATCCATTTCCCGAGGTTCGGCCATAATTCCTAAAGTCCACGCCAATTTTTCTTTTTCCAAGAGATGAATATGTGGTCGATTAAAATTGGATTAGTCAATTTTATTTTCCTCGAATTGCTTGCATCAATCCAAGTAAAATGAGGGACAGTTGTTGATACCCCATTTTGAACCTCCGCAAATATATGTTATTAATTATGAAGCTTCTTTAATTTCAAATAATTTAAAATAATTAGTCTTATAAAACTAAAACGTACATATACATATATATATACATGTTTTGCAAGCTATTTTAACTAGTTTTGTCGATTTTTATAATGTCTTGGTAATACATTTGATCCGTAGATAATTATAATATTTTATAAATATGGAAAATTGTCTCAAAAAGATATTACTTTTTCAGTTAGTTATTTTATTTCAATTTAAATTATAGTCATAATTTCGAGTTAATTAGTTTGTAATTGAGTTAATCATTTTATAATTAAGTTATTTATTTTATTTTGTTAATTTTAAGAACCTCGTTAGTTGATTATACTAATTCATCTCATTTAAATTCTAACAGATGTCACTGATTAATTTCAAATTGGCTAAGGTTTAAATTTAAATTGGCTAGAGTTCCAATCCAAATAGCCAATGCCCCAATTAGAATTTGGACTATGTCTCCAATTTGAGACCCAGATTTTGTTATTCCTAGCCATCCCGTTTTTGCCTTAAGCATCACAGCCCATTTTCTCTCCTAATTTTCCCGGAATCGGTACCTGAACTCGACCCATCTTTTATTTTCCCATCCCCTATTCATGACAAAAGAGACCCAGATGCAGCAAGGCGGTAGCAGCAGTACCAAACAACAATTCAGGCAATCTTTTATGCACCACATCTTCTCCAACGCGTGAAACTCAGGATCCCTACCCAAGGGTACGAGAATCGCGACCCAGCGCGCACAACACGCAAATTCCAATAGTAGACGGAGAGCAGCAAGGAAAAGCCTGCATCACGTCCTTTGTCATTTTCTTCAGCATCTCCTTCAGTCGTACAGTCGCAGTAGTTTTGGAGGCACGCGAAACGGTCCTTGGGCTCGAGATGGTGCCACGTCAAGCTCCAAGGACAAAAGATAAATCGGAGTCGTCGACGTCCCTTTCTACTTTTTAGATTTTTCGCCAAGGAATGTGGATTTTTTCATACAAGGGCAGTCTTTCTCGTCCTTGGTACATTTTTTTTTGAATTGGGAATCGATTTGGAATTCCAACTCTACCCGTGTTCCCATCCGTTTTCCCACACTTTTTCCTTTTCGAGAAAAATCAAATCTCTCTGATATATATATGCTTCTATATTTCACTCTGGGGAGGGGGAGTTTTTTTGGGTTTAGTCTTTCTTGAAAAAAAATTTAGCAAAGAAATAGAGAAACCCACAGTAGAACTACCACACAAAGACATACTCCAAAAGTTCTGAAGTAAAAGAGGAAGAGTTGATCCTTAGATCAGTCGAGGTTCGAGTTGTTTGTTGAAGAAGGTTGGGGGTGATAAAAAAGGAAAAATAGTTAAGAGTTTTTAGCTGGATTATAGGATCAAAAAACAGAAAGATTCTGTGTTGAGGCTCAAGTTTCTGATGAGACCTTCATTTTTTCGTTGGAAATTTGAGTTTTTGTGGTGAAAGATCATCGCTCCAGCTCGTTTAAGTACCAGCTCGGCTGCCTGGAAGCAGGTAATGTATTTTTCCCTCATAGTTCTCTTCTCTCCTTTTTTCATTGACATTCCGATGTTCGAAGGCTCTTATTTCGTGGTTGTTTGGCTGTTAGTTTCACGCTAAGTTGATTGAAGTACATCGTTCCTTAGTCATTTTGTGGGGCCGTTGTAATATCTTAAAAGTTTTAGTTGATTAGCATCTACTGTTGATATTTTCTTGTTTTTTCTTTAGGAGTTTTCGTTGCATGCCTTTTCTTGGTCTACTCGACTAATATGTCTCATTTCTTCCCTCCTTTGATCGAAATATCACATCTGTTTTGTCCTTTTGAGTATTTATCTATACTAGTTTGGGTAGTATAACATTTTAGTCAAGCTATGATAGATTATTCGTTGAAAAAAAATAGATAGGATTTCTCTTGCTTTCTGCTTTGCATCTCAAATGATTCTAGTGCAAGTTTGACTCGTATCTTTATTTTGATATTGTGTTTCCCTCTTTTGGCCAAAGTTGTTAGCATCTCTTAGAAGAGATTCAAAGTCGTTTGGTATCGGTGTGTAGCCATGTGGCTAATTGATTTATGATTCTCACCATATTAAAAATAAAAAAATAAAAAATAAAAATGAAATGGTTCATTCACTGTAGTGTGCAATACTTGAATTTCGCAGCATGCTGGTTCAATTTTGTTGGATTTCCTATCATTAAATTACTCGATGGCTACTTATACCCTATCTCCTTTTGTGCATCTTAAATCCGTCCGAGTTTTCACGGACTCCACTTGCTCTCTGCATTTCGATAGATCCATGAAGGCTCAAGCTCCCCTACGAAGTCAATCAGTCTTAAAAATCAGTGGACAGATTTTTTGAAGCCAAATTGCGTGAAGAATTGAGAGAGTCAAAGAGTTTGGGCTAAAATGCTCAAAATTTATTTTTTCACAACTTGTATTTTATTATTTTCAGTCTTAAGCCTTGTAAATTTTCCCTTATTATTATTTTGCTAGATTTAGGACAGGTGAAAATTTTTGGGTCTTAAGCCCAAAGAAATAAAAAGTGTTATCTTTTTAGTGTTGGACAGGTACAAATTAAATGGGCTTAAGACCCAAAACAAAATGGGTCCAAATACCGGTCCAGGCGGACAAAAACCGGATTTGGACCCAACTTTCTCCCTCTCTCTCTTTTATTTTATTGCTCGTATGCAATGCACGTACGGTGAATCTAGTGTTATATATATACCCAACTATGAGTTGGATCGATCCCGTAGAGAATATGGGAAAATATTGTCAATAGCAAATATTTAACTCAATAGTCTTTATGTAACAGTGGGGGGATTTAATTTGAAATAAAATTAAAAAAAATAAAAATATCTTTGAACTAAATATTGGTTTATATTCAGATTATTAGAAATAACTAGGAATGTGTTCCCCATAAGCTCATAACGCAGTAATCTTTATAATAGTAATCATATTGTAATGTATCATATGCAAAGTGGAAAGTTATGTATCTCTAAATCCTTGGTCCGACAAATAGGGAATTTCACCCTGCACCTTGGTGCGGCTACATGTGTATAATTTTGTAACCCATACCTTTACCTCATATTAGACATCACATCAATGTATGAATTAGTTTTCACTCTCGCACCACTTGACATTAGACTATTAGATAGTATCACACTACATCTATGTTGATAATTCTTTTCTTTTTAACTACCTCCTTGGTCCGACAAGTAGCAACCAGGCGAGTTCTAATGTGTGCACTCGTTAAAAATACTTCTAGACAAAAGAAATATCAACTTATGGGAAAGTGAGTTAGAGGTTTAGAAAGAATTGGTCTTATTAAGGCTCAAAACCTTTGGATCAACGGGAACATTTATGTCATTTGGTTGGATTCTTTTAGGCATTTAGTGGAGTTTTTAGAACAAGGGCCTATGATAACTTTCTAGACTCTAAGGTAGATTATCTTCAAAGGAATAACTGGGAAAGTTCTATATTGACACAAAAACTGTTGGAACAATCGATTAATCTCACACACTTTTGGCACATGGTTCCATTATCAGATAATCACATTACTTAATTAATGTCAGAGTTTAAGTCATGAAATCATTATGGTTAGTTATCATGTCTTACTCAGAGCAAACACATTCAACTCATTCTAATCTACAAATTTTAGCACATATCTCAATATTTATTGGGTGAGTATCATTTTTTTGGATGGGAATATTTTTTATTTTCAACTAAACTTATGCCATCATGCTTTATTATTTCTCATTCTTCTAAACATAAAATCCTAACACATGCTAGTTAACAAAAATTAAGCAGTCTCTTGGGTAAAAAGAACAAAGACAAGAACCCTAAAAGAGGATTACAAGTTGGGTTACTACGAATTCACCCTATAACTCACAATCAATTGACCCCACCCCCAACAAATATAGTTGCAATTGTCCCTAATGCACAAAAAATCATTAAAAAGTAATGGATTCGGTCGAAGCAAATATGTGGCGCACAGAGCTGATGAGTCATTAACAAGCGGGTGGGTCCAGTTTCCCAAACTCCGCTACAGCAGCAACAATGGATCCACCCTTAATAGTCACTGCATCTGTTGTCACAACACCTCAGTAGTGCTATATGTAGGTCTCACCGCACCCTCAATAGTGCTCACATCATGCGCCACAATAGGAAGAACCTCAATCAATGCCTCCGTAAATGCCTTTTTTGCACTTCTTTCAATTGTCTCTGTAGTTCTCTGCGTCTCAACTTATTTCTTGAAAACATCAGAAAAACAAATAAAAATCAATACAAAATTGACCTATACACAAACAACTCTTAAGTGAAATGTATTAAAAATGTCGTAAACTCACGGTACATCAAAATGCAGAAGGTTATTGAGGTTATGCGTGTTGGCGATTTTGAGCGTGTCGATTTAACTACATGCCTGCTAAAGGGTGTTATTAGGATTCGGTACTACTAATAATAGAATATCATGGTTGAAGGGGCATCACTAGTGAGCTTGGTTGTTTTTCAAAGTGCGTTATTAGGGAGCTTTTTTCCCTGCGAGCTAAGGGAACCAAATGTGAGGGAATTTTTCAATTTGAAACAAGAGACGACGAGTGTGCATGAGTAAAGCCTCAATTTCACCCAGTTTTTCTGTAATGCTCCAGAGATGGTTGCAAATATGAGGAGCATGATGAATATGTTTGTGTCTGGATTGTCTTGGTTGTCAAGTAAAGTAGGTAATGTGGCTATGTTTATAAGAGATACATACATAGCCATGTTAATGATCCATGTGCAACATGTTGACAAAGATAAATTGAAGGGAAATGAATAGCTCCACAATAAGAGGGCTAAAAAAACAATTCATGATTCTGGATAAAAAAAGACTAAGAATGTGAACCGGTCATCTTTTCAGCAAAGGCCAATTAGACTTTCTCCATTATCAGCTAGTGCACCTCCACTAAAGGATACATGTGATATCATGAACCAGAAATCCCAAAATTCCAGCGATAGACCTACTCATTCTCAGGGTACTGTGGCTCAATCAGCTATTTGGACTCCTACATTTGCTAAATATTGTAGAAACTACCCACGAGCATGTCTCGATGGGTCCAATTTATTTTTCAAGTATGGTCAGACAGATCATTTGATGAGAGAGTGCCCTAATAACAAGCAGGGTAATAGGGGCAACAAAGCCCAATCTTCTTTAGTGGCTCCGGTATATAGAGATGCTATAAGAGGGGCTACTTCAGGGAATGCGGAGGTACAAGCCGTCCATATGCTATAACCAGTTGCCAACAACATGAGAATACACCAGACGTTATCACTAGTATGATCAAAGTCTCTATCACTAGTGCGAGTCTATCTTTTATGACTCTATATTGTGTTGTGAGGTCTGATATTCTTTCTGAATGACTTCTTAAGACCTTTAGTGTTTCCAAGCCTGTTGTGAGTTGATGTGTCAGTGATTTTGACTCATTTAGTCTTGATATTCATAGTTTTTAGTGTCTTCTTGATCCCTTCGTTGTTTCTACTCCTGGTGTTCAAATGCTACTTTAAAGCAAAGAAGGCAAAAGAGCAAGGCAACGACATTACCTTGGGAAAAAAAACAAAAAGCTGAAAAAGTTGAAGAAAAGATAGGATAGTACTCACACCACTCAGAGAGTCACCGAGTGGACCTTCTGCCCGCCAAATATTTCAGCAGGACAGCCCATGGAGAAGATCAACTTTGGTGATATTAAAGGTAATTTGACACAACGCTGAATGGATCACTAATGGTAACTTTGATTGCCTAAAGTCATTGAAGAGAGGTGGTAAAAGGCCAAGCAAAGAAGGCGATGGAAAGAAGCATTCGGTGCGTTGTCGACCATGTTGGTGAGGCCCGACTTATTTGTCGAATGACTCTAAAGTTAAAATTCTGGGAATGTATAAATGCAAATTTTAAAAGAAGAAAAAAAGTTCCCACATTTTCCAGTTTTGATTTTTGATCCTTGATATACCGTGAGTTTATGATACTTTTTATACGTTTCACTTAGAGGTTGTGTGTGTCTTAGGCTATTTTTTTTATTAGAACTGCCATTTTTTGTATATTGTTGGTAGGAAATAGGCTTGGATGCGGGTGATAAAGATGTAAGCTAAAATTTACTGAAGTAGCCAACAACGGTGACATCTACAAATTGTGGATAGGCAATTGTCGGTCTTGTTCTGGGAGATAAGTTTCAGTAAGTCAAACCATGGACCTTTAGGATGGACCCTATCCCAGTCCAAGGACTGTATGTTATGAAACATAGGTGGGCACATCAGGGAAATCTGAAAAGTATGGAACCACTAAGAAAGATGATGGATCGTAGGTCGACCCATGGTCCGTTCTACACATCTGTCATTGATGATCTGAGAGTGAAGGTTCCAGTACAAGATTAAAAGTTTGTAAGTGTTGAACCACATAGGGTAACCTACGGAGCGTAGGTCGACTGAAGGTCCATAGGTCATGTCGTCGGCAGAAGTTGCATCTCGATACTTTATTTCCTTATTTTTTTCCTTTTTATTTAGGACTTATTTACTATAATAAGTTTTATAACCTCATGTTTGGAGGTTATACATTATTGTAAACTCTTAGTTTTGGTGTTTCTGTGAAGTAACATGTAAACTTTAGCAATTTTATTTCCGAATTTCATTTCATAAGATTTTCACTTTGCAAATCAATTAAAGATTTCGGGTTTCATTATTCCAATTGTAAGTTCATGAATTCATTATTCTTAAGCATTAATTGTGAAATGTCAAGCATGAGTATCTAAATACACAACTAGGATTGTGGGAATCATGAGAAATTAACAAAGTATAATAATAATTAAGTAATTCTTGAATAGTAATTATGCATGTATTGCTAATTACTTTTCTTAGAAGTCTTTAAAAGTGGAGAACATTAGATCTAGCCTCGTTTATACTTGTTAAATCAAGGAGGAAGTTAATGAGAAAAGAATTAACAACAAAGATTTAGTGGATGTTATTTAATAGTCTAATGTCATTTGGTGCGAGGGTGAAAACAAAGTCTTATATTCATGTGATGTATAATCTGGGGTAAAGGTAAGGGTTAGTAAAACATACACCCATAGCCGGACCAAGGTGTGAGGTAAAATTCCCTACTTGGAGGACCAATCATTTAGGGATACCTAACTTACATGCTTTTAATGTAAAACACTAGGAAAGGATTACAATTAATACGACTATTGCGTTAAGATCTTGTGGGGAACATATATACCCTACTTTTTCACTCATATTGATAACTCAGAGTTAGAATCTTGCTTTCTTTTTACTAAATCAATAATTTGTTACTTAATTACAACCCCCCCCCCTTTATTTACTTGTCTCTGAAATACTATGACTAAATAGATATAATAGTGAGTTAAGTTTAAGTATGAACCATATTCCTCGTGGGATCAATCTACAAATTGGGTTCTTTACTTGACAATAATCGGTTACACTTCTATAGGAAGGTGTAATTTAAGCGTATCAAATTTCGGCACCATTGCCAGGAAATACAAATTTTATATTAAGTTTAACTACATTATTTAACTTTGGTCAAGTATTCCTTGATTTTACGTTATCTTTTGTTTTTGTTTTCTCCGAGTTTCTACTCTAGTGTATGCCCAGTACGCGGAGTCGGGGGTGAACTATTGACTCCCTTTGATCCATAATTGAGCAAAACTTTGAGAAAAATGAATAATCAAAGGGTTCAAATCAATCTAATCCATGATAATATAAGTGATGGATTTGAATTGGAGCCTCTTGGATTGTTGATGTGCACGCTCAAGTTCATGGTGGTAATCTAATATGAAATGCAAAAAGACTGCAGAATCTACTAGCACCGAGGTTGCGTGATAACTACATTGTTGACTTCAATACAATTGATTCAGAAGGGCCCATTGTTCTTCCTCATCAACCTCCTGGGAACATTTATGGTAACCAACAGTTTGATACAAAATCTTATAACGCGAGGGTTGTTTTCTTGTCTTGAATTAGAAGATCCACATGGTCACATGGCTAAATGTAGAAGTGTCTACAAGAGTTTGTGGGACGACCGCAATTGGATATAGATATCATAGGTTTGAGAGTTTTCCCTATGTCATTTACCGGTGGTGTTGTGGTATGGTTTGCAGAGCTTCTATATAATTATATTCATACGTTGGAACAATTTCATTTAGTGTTCATTGCAAACTATTTCCCAGTGTCTAAGGGGCTAAACCACAAGGACAAGTTGAATAATTTTGTGTCACTACCTGGAGAGTCTGTGAGTTGTTAAAGGGATAGGTCACTATATCCATTAAAAGTGTTCTGAATCACCGTATGGACGATGAATATTGCAACAAAGGGAAGGATGACTATGGAAAGGTTGTGCTAGATACTATTGTTGGAGGATCATATCGCGCGTGAGCACATTTCTGAGAAAATTTCTTAAAAATTGGAGAAGATTTCCCAGAATAATAACGCATGGATCTCAAGAAAGGCTAATACCAGAAGAAGAACGTTCGTTGTTCAAGCTGTATCAGATCAATCTAATGATAACATTCATGAGGAAATAGCTCAGATAAGGACAAAACTTGGGTTGTATTGAAGCATGTGAGTGGAAATGCAGAAAAAGTGAATGCAGTATATTACCTAACTAGAACTTTACCACCACCAGTTGAGGAATGCTACTATGAGGAGAATTTATATTTGGTAAATGATTAGACGGTGGGTTTCCAAGCCAACGCACAAGGATTCAACTTAGATAATTGGCGCCAAGGTCAAGGAAACCAAGGTCGGAACTATGAAAACTATAATCGAGAGGGAAATTAAACTATGTCCAGGATGGAAAATACAATCATAACAGGAAACCTAGTAATAGAGAAGTTAGGGGTAGTATGTCGTGCATTGAGGACATGATGCAAAAAATGATGAAGAGGTTTGTGAGAATGTGAAAGAAATGTGAAATGACTTGTTTGGAATTGCTAAAAAAGTTGGTGCCCATACAGAGTAGATCAAGTAACTTGAGCAACAGTTTAGTCTCCACTACTATGAACTCACATCAGCCCGACACACTTCCTAGAAACACCATCAAGAATCTGAAGAATGATGGGATGAGCATTGTATGGTAGTCACTATTCGAGGAGGTAAACAAACCATTTATACCCTGCTACCATCTCAGGTTGAAATTGTGATAGAAAGAGATGCGGAAGAAGTAGATGGTAGTGGAGACTCTTAAAATGCTACAGAGAAGGAAGTGGAGGTGACCAAAAAGTTGTTCCATACCTACACCACCACCTCTATTCCCACAGATATTGGTGAAGAAGACCAAAGAAGGAAAATACCGCATGTTCATAACTACGTTGAAACAGTTTTCCATTAATGTTCGGTTGATAAAAGTTTTGGAGAAAATGCCTCGGTATGCAAATTTATAAAGATTAGGTCACCAAGAAGAAGGCTGTCTGTTTCGGTAATGGCGAGAGGTTGCAACATTGCAGTGTTATTTCTACTAGGTCACTTCTCCAAAAGAAAGAGGATCCTGGAGCTTTTAATATTCCTTGTACCATCATTATTTTTTACTTTCCTAAAGCTTTGTGTGATTTGGGTGCCAGCATCAACTTGATGCCTTTGTACATTTATAAGAAGTTGGCTTTAGGGGCTCTAAAATCGACATCAATGTGTATACTCATTGCCGATACAATTGTGAAAAAGCCCATTAGTGTTCTCCAAGATGTCCTTGTGAAAGTGGAGTTGTTCATTTTTCCGATGACTTATGTGATACTTGATTGTAAGGTTGATTTTGAGGTTCCCATAATCTAAGGGAGACCATTCCTTGCTACTCGGCGTACCGCTATCGATATGGAAAGAGGGCATATAAAATTTTGATTGAATAATGAGGAGGTAACTTTTAATATCTTTAGGTCTATGAAGCAGGAAAGCGATCTCAAGTCGATATCAGTGGTGAATCTTATTGTTGAGTGAGGTTTGAAGTGTCTATTGAAGAGAGGTTGGGTGTTGAAGCACTGGCAGTGCTAATGATGAATTTTGATGGTGATGGTATTGAAGTCTATGATGAATTAGTTGCTACACTTGATAGGTTTGAATTCTATTCCAACCGAAAAATATTGGAGCTAGATATGAAAAATCGCAACTCTCCGCCCACAAAACCGTTTGTTGAAGAGCATATAAAATGTGAGCTCAAGGCTCTACCATATCATTTTAGTATGTATTTTTGGGAAAATAAGTCCCTTTGCCGGTAATTATTGTTGTAGATCTGAGTGGGAACAAGTAGAGGCATTGTTGTATGTATTAAAGAGGCTTAAGAGAGCTATTGGTTAGACTATTGGAAACATTGTTGGGATTCCTCCTGGCATTTGTTCTCATAAAATCATCTCATGCCGGACAACAAGGAAAGTATTGAGAACTAAAGGAGACTTAATCCACCTATGCAAAAGGTACTCAAAAGTAAATCATCAAATGGTTGGATACTTGAGACATACACCCCATTGCAGATAGTAGTTGGGTCTTTCATGTTAAGTGTGTATCTAAGAAATGTGGGATTACTATGGTTCCTAAAGCAAAAAAACATGTATAAACAATGAGGTAAATGACTGTATTGAGGGTATGCATGGACTATCGCAAGCTAAATGCCTAGAATGAAAAAGATCACTTTTCGATGTCGTTGATGAACAAAATGTTGGATTGTCTCTCTAGTAAGGTTGGTTTTGCTTTCTAAATGGGTATTCAGGCTAAAATCAAATCTACATAGCTCCGTAAGATCAAGATAAAACCACCTTGACTTGTCCATATAGGACTTTCGCCTTCAAAAGGATGTCATTTGGGTTATGTAATGCTTTAGTGACTCTTTAGAGATGTATGATATTGATATTTTCACATATGATGGAGGACACGATTGAGGTATTTATGCATTATACTATGTGGTAGGTGAATCATTTGATGGTTGTATGATGCATCTAGCCAAGGTAATAAAATAATATGAATAGTGCAATCTTCTGGTCAATAGGGAAAAATGACACTTCATGGAGAAAGACGCTATAGTTCTAGGTCATCAGATTTGTGAGAAGGGTATTGAGGTTGATAGATCTAAAGTTGAGGCAATAGAAAAGTTTCCACCACCCATCTTTGTTAAAGGTTTTAGAACTTTTCTTGGGTATGCAGGTTTTCACCAAAGATTTATCAAAGATTTCTCTAAAATTTCATACCCATAGTGCAAACTCCTTGAAAAAGGAGTGTAAGTTTGATTTTGATAAGAATTTGGAGAGTTGAAAACAAGGTTAGTATCATCACCTATCAATATTTCACATGATTGGGGGAAACCATTAGAAGTGATGTGTGATGAGAGTGGGGTGGATGTTGTTGTGGTATTGGTAAAGAGACGAGAGAAAATTCTTCATCCGATTTAGTATGCGATCAATGCTCTGAATGTGACCAAAAGAACTATACTGTGACTGAACAGGAACTCTTTGTTGTGGTTTTCGCATTCGAGAAATTTTGATCCTACTTTCTTCGTACTAAGGTCATAATGCATACTAACCATTATGCATTGAGGAACCGGATGGCTAAAAAAGGATACAAAACTGAGGTTGATTAGATGGGTATAGCACAATCGAGGAGCACGCCATAGTCGTAACTGACGTCTTCGTCCTCTTAGAGTTCTTAGACAATCCCTTACCATACATCATCGCATCATCGATAGAACAAAAATACAGAGAAATTAAAACTATACATTTGAAGTTCATTTACATTTTTCATATATCGAAAATAGACTACAATTGTCTCACACAACCATCTAATATAAGAGTGCAAGATTTGGGACATAACCCTTACATCATTATGATATGTCTCGTATAGAAATTACAATAAAGTGTTTGAAATAAGAAATATGAAAACTAGAGTTAAGTTTCTTCATCCTCGGACTTGAGGACTCACGAACTTGGTGTTATCAATCCAAGTTCTTGATAAAGGAGTGGAATGTCTTCAATGGCCCATACCTATACTTTGTGTAGAAAATAGAAGAGAATATGGGTTATTACAAACCACATGTACTAAGTATAGAAGTATATGCAAGTAAATCATTGAAAATATGCACAAAGGGACATTTTGTTTATATGCATGCCTAGTTAACTTTAAATACTTTCATGCACATTCCAAGAACATAGACAAATCAATAACATAGAAACAATAAGACATTTTCATATTACATGTTCAAGAACAACATCATAATAAATCCATAAGCAACATTCCATCAATACATCACATGACCTTACTATTTCAAGTCAACTAGTACAATGTATATGTGAAGCCCCATAACCCCACATAAACTAAGTAAACTAGCAAAGAGACCACAAGCATTGCATTTACCTCATATAACATTATAACAAGTGTAGTCAACCTCATATATAGCAATTTAGACCAACATCACGTATATCAAGTGAAACCAACATCATATAAGACTAACACTATATGGAATCAACATGGTCCATTTCATTAATAACATATGTACATAAAGGAAACACCCTAGGAATCCCCTCAAGGTCCACTTCTGCTAAGTATAGGTAGAGTCACATACCCTTACCTACATTAAGTAAACCTCTCAAGGATCCCTAGTTAATATGCATCTTTTTACTTACATTCATTCATTTTACTTCTGGGAAACTTCGCCATAACCAACACTAGACCATGTGAGCTAAACATGGAATCCGGTGTCAACCCCTCACACAGAAATAAGGGCATCCTACTTGCCAAGGTAGGACATATACATCGTAATAGCGTCTACGTGGATCCACTAGCTAGGTTTCCTATGGGGGAACATAGTTAAGGAACTAGGATATTGTTACTAGAAACTCTCTTTATGCTAATTCACATTGTATTTTCAACCTCATGACACATTTGGTGAACCTACCTTTCTATTTGGAAGGGACACCTCTCATTGTCAAGTTCACTTGTGCTAAGCTAAATTTCCTTTTTGAAGTATCTTTAAGTCTTCCTTAACATTAGTTTATAATATAGTCCTTAGGAGTCTAGGCCCTTACACAAAATTATCATAGCTCCTAGGTTCTAGGATGAGAAAGTCCTTCATCACAACCCAACATTATGTGAGAACATTACATCATAACATAAAAATAAGATGCACATGAGAATCACTTCCAATCCCTCATAATAATACACCTATCATCATCTCACATACATCATGTTCATAGATTAATCACACATTCATAGCTTCATCATTCATACTTCAGTTGAACAACATTACCAAGAATTGACCAACATTAATACAATAAAGTGTTCATCATCTTGAAAGTCTTACCAATGGCTCACAAGAATCTCATCCAAGAACTCACCCCCAAATCCATGATATTCACCCAAAAATTCAATCATCATCATCATATAATGGTAAATTATGCAAGAACACATTGAATTATATCTCCCTCAATCATAATCAACCTAATTCACAAATTAGGGTTTAGAGAAAAGGGGTATTCATACCTATTTACAAGGAATTAGGTCAAAGCCTAAAGTAATACATCAATCCACCCATAAAAATACATAAATCATCACTAATAATCGAATTAATACTAAATAATTCAAGTTAGAAAGTAGAACCACGAAATTGGATTAAAACTAGGCTTTTCAAGAACATAGAAATCAAAAATTTTGAAGAACCTGAAAGGAGTCCCAAAAGTGATAACTTCCATACCTTAACAATCCTTGGATGTTTTTGTGGGAAAGTCTTCATCTTGAATCCCTATAGAAAGCTTGATCTTCTTCTTCATTGGGGGTCTTTTGAGTAGTGAGAGAAACTAGAGAGACATGAGATCTTTTTTGGTCTTGACAGTTATGAGGTGTTAGGTTAGTTTAATGACTTAGGATACTTAAATGACCCTAAAACAACTAATTATAACCGTCTATAAGCATTAATTAATTAATTGAGTAATTACCCAACCTCCCCAACTTAAGTCGTGTGGAGGCAGTGGAGTTGGGGCCAATCGACGAGACCCCATCGACCAGACCACGGACCGTCCTGGTCAATGCGGTTTGGGACATAGAGTACCTTTTGGGGACCAAGGGGGAGGAGTATAATTATAGACCCACGAGCACCATATATGGGGCCTGAGCCCATCGACGACTCTTCATTCCTCTCATGGTTCCAAGCTGGTTTTTGACAACTTTTAGGGTCAATGGTTGGGTCCTCCTCAAGGACCCTTAGGGTGGTCCTTGGGGAGTCATACCCAGAATTTGTGACCCTAAACACACTCTAAGGTGTACCCTAAGTATTTTCACAAGGTTTGACCTTCATACGACCCTTCAAACCCCATACAAAACTTAAAGTCACACTAGATCACTTTCACTCGTCTCCGGACGTCATGGTCGTTTCTTGACCTTTAGGATCTAATACTTCCTAATCAAGTTAATTACCTTTGTTTAGGCCTCAAAAACACCATTGTTTTATACACTAGGAGAGACTCTAGCCTAGGTCCTTGGATTTCCGAGGTATAACAATATCCCCCCTTGGGGAACATTCGTCCTAGAATGAAACTTAAAATATCTTTTTGGAACTATGACTCAAGACTAGCAGCCCAACCAACCTATGAGACATAAGGATAATTCAATAACAAAGGAGGAAACATTCACTCCCTTCTTAACACAAGAAAGCACCATTTATGAGATAGAAATTATGCAATGCACAACTTTTTGAAAGGAGAAATGTCCTTCTCCTTTCCATATGGATCAACATTTTCAACAAGAAGCAATACATAATTTCTTCACTTCACACTTGGGAGATTTCACAAGAAAAATCGTATAACTCACTATACCAAACATGTAATCACGTATTATCAAGTATGAAGAACATATAGTTCAAGACATGTATGAAACATGGATTTTTTCACAAGAACATACATAATTAAGGAAAATCATAAAAGTTTCAAAACACACTTCAGACCCTTCAATACCAAACTAGGAGAAGTTACTAACCTAAACCTTGACTAGAAGAGGAAGGAAAGAGATGAGGATATCAGGACATCATGTCTGCCTCGGCCTCCCAAGTAGCATTTTCCATTAGTTGGTTCTTCTAAAGAACCTTTACGGAAGCTACTTCTTTGTTCCTCAACTTCTTCACTAGCCGGTCTAAGATCTCAATGGGGAACTCTTCATAAGAAAGGTTAGCATCAACTTCGAAACCTTCTAGAGGAAGGATAGACACTGCATCACCCATGCACTTTTTCAGCATTGTGACGTGAATAAATGGATGGACCGGAGACAATTCAATAGGTAATTTCAACTCATAGGAAACACTTCCAATGCGTTTCACAATATCATATGGCCACACATACCGGGGACTATGTTTCCTCTTTTTACCAAACCTCATCACCTCTTTCATGGATGATATCTTCAAATAGACCAAGTCATATACCATGAAGTTAAGTTCCCTCTTTCTATTGTTGGCATAAGTTTTTTCCGACTTTCGGTCATCTTCATTATATCCCTTATGAGTCAGAATTTCTACACGGCCTCATAAATTGCTTTGGAACCTATTAGAGCAAACTCACCTACCTCAAACCATCCAATTGGAGATTTATATCTCCTCCCATAAAGGGCCTCAAAGGGTGTCATGGTGATACTTGAATGATAGCTATTATTGTAGGAAAAGTCAATCAATGGTAGATGATCATCCCAATCACCCTTGAAATTAATGACACATGCCCTCAACATATCTTCTATGGTTTGGATGGTTCGTTCTGCCAAACCATCGGCTTATGGATGAAATGTGGTATTAAGTTTCACCTTGGTACCTAGCCTACTTTGGAATGCCTTCCGAAATCTAGAAGTGAATTGGGGACCCCTATCGGAGATGATAGAAAAGGGAACCCCGTGCATACTCACAATCTCATTAAGATACAACATAGCATATTCCTCCTCCATATAAGTAGCTGATAAAATGGGTAGATTTTTGCAACCTATGAACAATAACCCATATTGAATCATTTTGGTTTCGTATACGAGGCAAACCCACAACGAAATCCATATTGATATCTTCCAATTTCTAAATAGGGATATAAATTTCTTGAGTTAACCCTCTCGGTCTTTGATTTCGGCCTTGAATTGTTGACAGTTTGGACATTTAGCCACAAACTCCGCTATATCCTTCTTCAAACCGTTCCACCAATAGACCTCTTGTAGATCATGATACATATTTGTGTCACCCGAATGAATGGAATATCAGGAACGTTGAGCCTCTTCCATAATTTGTCTCCTTAAGTCATCCACATCCGGCACACACAACCTTTCTTGGTACCTAAGTGCACCATCCACCTTGGAAGAATGACTCATTGAGCTTATGAAGAACCTTAATTCCTTTAACTCCATCAATAGAGGATCAAGATGTTTCTTGGACTTCACCTCAACCACTTAAGACGACTCGGAGTTACGATGAACCATGAAACCCCTTTTGGAGAATCTTCAAGGCAAACAACCAACTAGGCCAATCTATGCACATTTTTTACTAACTCTTTCTTACCAACATCAACATGGGCTATACTTCCCATAGACATTCGACTCAATGCACCCGCAACCACATTGGATTTTCTGGGGTGGTAAAGGAAAGTCATATCATAGTCTTTCAAAAGTTCTAACCACCTTCTTTGTTGGAGGTTTAGCTCCTTTTTAGTGAACACATATTGGAGACTCTTACTGTTGGTGAACACATCCACATTCACCCCATATAGATAGTGTCTCCATATCATCAAAGCAAACACTATGACAGCTAATTCAAGATCATGAGTTGGATAGTTCTTCTCATGAACTTTGAGTTGTCTAGAGGCATAAGTTATCACCTTACAATGTTGCATGAGAAAACAACCCAAATCTACTTGAGAAGTTTCACAATACACAACAAATCCTTTGGTACCCTCCGGTAAAGTCAAAGCCGAGCGGAGGTAAACTTATCTTTCAACTTTTGAAAAATTATTTCACAAGCTTCCAGCCACTCAAACTTAACTTTCTTTTGGGTTAAGGTTGTCAACGGAGAAGCGATAGACAAAAACTTGTCAATAAATCTCCTATAATACCCGGGTAAACCCAAGAAACATCAAATGTCGGTGGGAGTTAAAGGTCTAACCCTTACTATTACCTCATATTAGACATCGCAACGATGTATGTCTTAGTTTTCACCCTCGCACCAATCGACACTAGACTATTAGATAGTATCACACTAAATCTATGTTGATAATTCTTTTCTTATTAGCTACCTCTTTGGTCCGGCAAGTAGCAACAAGGCAAGTTCTAATGCGTGCACTCGTTAAAAAGATTTCTAAACGGAAGTATCATCAACGCTTGCAAAAAAACTATTTGAGAATTGCTTAATTACTAGTCATACTTGGTTAATCACTCATGGTTCCCACAACCCTAGTTGTGGATTTAGTTGCCCATATTAGCATAGACACAATTTATAGACAAAGAAATCATGAACTTACTTAATAAGAATAGTAAACCCAGAAATTGCACTTGAATTGCATACCAAAAGCTTCAAAACCAAATGCGAAAATCAATTATTTGCCAAAGTTGTTAAATCTAATCTCCAAAACAAAAAGTAGAACAATAGTAGTCGTAGATAACCCTAAAATGAGGTTTTATAACCTATTTATAGAAAAAAAATCACAATTAAAAAGGAATTAAAATAAGGAAAGTTTGTTCAGGCACGCGTCTTCAATCTATGAGACCAACTGACGGACCGTCAATGGATTGATTGTCTGTGATTCTGTTCCCTCAGCGGAGACTTAGAAAATATTTCAGCCTTCAAAGTGTATCTTCTCTGAATCAAAGACGGACCAACAACATGGTCTGTCAAGCAGTCTACGGTTCGTCAATGCTCCTCCGCATCTTCATACTTAGAATGTCCAAACATCACTTACTGGAACCCTCACAGTATGATTCTACGGTATAACCAGTATGGTCCATGAATTAATCGGCGGACCATCAATGCTCGACGTGTTTCCACATTTGGTCACAATTCCTTGATTTCATCCAATTCATGGGCTTCTCATCTATGATCCTTATCTACGTAGCGTCATTCAATCGACGATCCGTTGATTTCCTCCGTAGGTACATTTTTTTGCACTTTCTCATCTGTCTCCTTTAATTTACTCCTGGACATCTTTCCTTTAAAACATGATACAAAACTTATTTTAAAATTGCTTCAAAAATTATGTAGACACACACAACCCTTAAGTTAAATGCATTAGAAATACCGAAAACTCACAGTACATCAACCCTTCAACTTAAATTCGGAGTTTAGTAGGCAATTTAAGCTTGAGCATTCACTTGGCTATCTATCCCGACTCTTCCTTGTTTGGGTGCAAGCTTACGTCTCAGACTCGACAAGCTAACTCATGCAGATCATATCATGACACGAAATTACCACTCAACAAACACCTTCACTGTTTTTTCCTATCACCAAGGTACCAATTTTCCCATAATGTAAATAGTTTCCTCACTTCAAACAAAATCCTCAATTTTCATACAATGATTATGATTTTTTGAGCATAGGGATTTATTCAACACTCACACTCATAAATAATCTTAAGTACAGTTAGTGCTTGACGCCATAG
Source organism: Solanum lycopersicoides (assembly GCA_022817965.1). Taxonomy (NCBI): domain Eukaryota; kingdom Viridiplantae; phylum Streptophyta; class Magnoliopsida; order Solanales; family Solanaceae; genus Solanum; species Solanum lycopersicoides. The sequence continues at coordinate 8,151,864 of CM040620.1, forward strand.
GCTTGTCGTTATTTTGCTTCTTAAGTTCTCCAAACTAGACTCTAGGATCACGATAGGACTTTCTTGGTGTGTAATGTAGGCTCAGGGTCAGGTATGGTACATTTGGGTACATTTAGCCACTATCTGCCTTCCTTGACATTACATTTAAGCCTTCCACCTATTTTTTGCTCTATTTTTTATGCCATGTCTTTTCTCTTTTTTCCTTTATTTCATTTCAACTCTAGACGTGACTCACTTTTGTAGCTCTTTTCTCTATTTTATTATCCCTTTCAATTCTTCTTTTCTTTCGCAGAGTCACATCCTGTTCTTTACTTATTCTTTTCTTTTCCTTTTAACATCTTACTCTTTTTACACCCATTTTTGTTTAGGTTTTCTCTTTTAATAGACACCCTCAACTTAGGCTTTTGGCCTAAGTCGAAGTGTACATGTCTAAAGAGGGACTGGGGCCAAAACATTAGATTCTGGGAAGGTGAGTTGGTGAGTTAGAAAGAAATGGTCTATTAAAGGCTCAAAGTATTTGGATTGAAGGAAGCATTCACTTCATTTGGTCAAACTCTTTTAGGCTAGTTGTAGACTATTCCGAACAAGGGCATGTGATCACTTCTTAACTTCTAGAGTAGATTTACTTAGATAGAATAATCGGGCAAGTTCTAGTTAGGCACCAACTGTTGAAAATCAAGTATTCTAAGACTCACTTGGCACATCATTCCATTATCAGATTATCAGATTTCCTAGTTAAAGTTTTTGTTACAAGTCATGAAGTTGGTGCATAATCATGTCATATTAAGAGCCAACAAATTCAACTTATATGAGCCCCTACATGCAAGCACTTTTATTTGACGGGTCTTATTTTTCAATAGCCAACATGCTTTATTCTTTCATGCTTGTACATATACACTTACTATTACATGTCGGTTCAACAGAAATTTAAACAGACTCTTGGAGAAAAAGAATACAAGCAAGAAAATCCCACGAGAGGATCTGAGTTGGGATACTCAGCTTCACCCTATCACTCACAGTCCATTTACCCCAACCCTAACAAAAGAGAGTGCAATGGTCCCCAATGCATAAGAAATCATAGAAAGCATAATTGGTAGGTGAATCAAACTTGTGGCGCAAACCGCCGAAGACCTATCAACAAGTGGGTGGGTCCGGTTTCCCGAAGCCTGCAGGGTCAACAATTGTGTCACCCTCAGTAGTGCCCACATCTAAAAGTATGACACCACCAGTAGTGCCATTCACCACTCTTCATGCACCATCAATAGTACTCACAGCTCCACTCACGGGCCCAGAACTTGATGCCCCAGCAGCCAACTCCTGCAGCCTCCTCTGGTGCATCTTTTTATCTAATATCGAGGCCCTCCTAGCCTGCTCCACCTGCATCCGCTCCCTTTTTCTGACACGAGACTCATCAACGGCCTTAGTGGGACGACTAGGAAGGTACCTCTTGCCACGAGCATGTATGGGCTCAGGATGTGTCTCTGCAGGTGCCTTGAACAAGGCCTCAAGAACAGTATCGCCAGCCAACTCTGTGGGTGCATGGGCCGACTCAGTCTCATGTATCTCGAGTATAGCATCTACATAAGTTCGTAGACTAGCCAACTTTTTCTGAATGGAAGTGAGATCTATGGTAGGGGTTGTGCGTTCTAGAACTCGCAATTCAAATGTGTCCAGGTGTTTGTGAGCTGCCTGGATCTGCTGCTCTGTTTGCTTGGCAACCTTTTTTTCTATGTGGTTCTCTGCCTCTGCTATGGACTTATTCATCCAAGGTTTTATATGGTGGAGTAATGTGGCCATCTGAGCCTGTAGTTTCTGGACTTTGTCCAAGGGAATAATTGTTGCGACTATGGGTGGTGTGGATCTAAACGAGCTGGGTGCTCTGCTAGCAGCATGAGAAAAAAAGGCTCGGGTGGGGTCGGTGTGCTTTGGTATAGGGGGGATCAGCGCCTTGTGCATGCTCCACTGTGTCTGCAAGATTGTCACCCAATGGAGGAACCTTAACAAAGGGCTCTCTATGAACTGCCGCCCGCTCGGTCGAATGAGTTTATCATAGTTCCAGATAGGCACTCCAAAGTCCCTGCACATCTTAAAGATCAAACACGGAAAGGGGTAAGTAGTGGAGGTATTGAATGCCCTCTCGTGTATCTCCGCCAACATTATCCGGGCAAAGTCAATCTCCAATCCTACTACTAGTTCTGCCACCATGACTACCCTATCTCACATGAGTTGGTTGTCGGCCTTTGTTAGTGATACTCTATTTTGTACCAACAACTAAAAAAATTTGGCCACAAAGTTTAGTGTGGCCTTCCTATTGCCCCATCATGATGATGTAACCCATTCTGCACGCTCACCATCTACAACAATGTATTGGGCTAGCAACTTCTTCAGCGCCTCCTATTTTTTGGCACTCCTCTGAAAATGATCGTCTCGAACTATGTTCCATCTGTAATCAAACTACCGGTGTTAAGACCCTAATCTAGACCAGTGGTGAGGCTATATAGAAATTAGCGGATGGTGGCCTGTGATATGTCTACCCAACATCTCGGACCATTGTGGAAATGAGAGGGTCCAATTTTGCGGGTTTGGTCCAATTGTTGATAGACCCTCGAGAGTGGTAGCATACGAATCATAAAACTCCGGCACAATTTTCTCGATGTATGTGCCCATGTCGTGTGCCATCCAGTCGCACTTGTGGAGGTTGAATAGCCAGTGCACCTCTAAAACTGTATATAGGTTCCCTATGAGGACTCGTCATTCCTCAGTAATCAGTCGGTCCTTCACCTCCCTTTCATTAATCATCTTGTCATCTTTGTATATTCGTCATTTCCCTTCGACACACCACATGTTTGGTTCACAGACTACGGGAGAAGGATCATTCGTTCTGTGTGCAGGTGCAGCTTCCGAGCTAGTAGCCTTATCAAACGAGGCTCCTTGTTCACTGTTCACCAATATAGTGGCCCCCTAAGAGTTGGAACTGGATGTGTGGGTCGGGTCGGACCCTAAAAACTGGGCAAACCCAGAGCCTAAAAACAATGTCAGACTCAGAGATAGACATTGAGCCACCTTCTGAACTGGAAGCAGCCCCAGTTTGTGAACTAATCAGTGTGCGCTCCTCACAAGACTGGAGTTAGTGTCTACATCTGATATCACCTTCCAGGGGTGCACCTAGTGGTTCAGGGTGTTGTCAGTGATGTTCTTGTGCCCGGAGTAACGTCGGTTGAGTCCCTTTCTGAGTTGGTGTCTGCGTCAATTAACCGAATGAACGGGGGCGATTGACTTGTATTTGCCTCTTTTTGTATTTACCACTTGCCTCTTAAGAGCCATATTATATGTGGAGGGATTGTTAGTACCAAAATAGCTTAACGACACACTCGAAATAATTTTAGGATGATGAGAAAAAATAAAAAATAAATAAAAATTACACTAGATGCAGTTTTAGTTTGATGGGTAGGGTTGATGGTCCGTAGAGTGATCTATGGTTCGTGAATCCCTTCCATGGATTATATGGGTTAAAATATTCTCTCTGATGAAAAGATAGAATGTACAGATTGACATGTCGATCAATCGATGGATCGTAGTTTACATTCCTCGTTTGACACTTGTGAGTTTTTTTAGTCTGTGTCAAACCATACACCCGATCGATGGTCCGTCTATTGAATGACGGTTCGTAGATAAGGTCTCGTGAATAAGCTCTATGCCAGGCTGCATACCTTCTTCAGTTCAAGTTCCAACTTTGGTGATCAGTTTTAACAACAACCTAGTCTACTCATGTATTTCAACATATACTATGCTAGTTCGTCGTTCCTAGGGTTCCAATTTCATCAATTTGTCTATGCCTATTTCGTATAAACTATGGAACCCTAGTTCGGAAGTGACATGTTAGACTTAGACACTCATATTACGAGCAATAAAATGCTACGCAATCACTATCCATCATACCAAGGGTGATCACTATTTAAATTTTAGCATACATTTTTAGTAGATTATATCCCAAGGTCAAGATCTGACTCCCGACTTCCTATATTCAACCTATGAATGTGAATTAAAGTTCAGGGGAAGTCATATTACCTTTCAAGCAATGAGAGCAGTGTGAATTTGTGCCTACTATGATGTGATACCCAAAAAGGATACCTACGCTCGCCGAACCCGGTCATCGAAATTGTGGAGATGAAAAGAAGGGAGAATTTAGTAGAGATATAATTGTGAATTGGGGGGTGACTAGAGAGAGGATTAGTAGGTGTGTGTGAGTGATTTGGCGAGTGGTTTAGGGACGAATTTAAGGATATGAGACATTTTTGGAAGAAAATTGGAAAGGGGGAAATGATTTGAATGGTAAAGTTTTTAAATAGTAGAGGTCGGGTCGGGTCGGTTTGATGGCAAGTTAGATCCACGATACCCCATTGATAGTACGTGTATTATTTGACTGTCCGTCAATGTGAACCTTCGATCACTCTTATACTTAGAAAATTTTCTAGGCTTACCTAGTATCTATGGACACTATTCACAGTCCACCAATTGACGGACGGACCGTCGATGGGGTTCGTAGACCTCTGCACCAGACCATTTTCTGCAGATTTTAATTTGGTCTCCTGCACATGCAACAACAATTAGGTCATTCTTTTTGTATTTTCTAGACACTTTTTTAGACACGGGCCCTATGCTATATCTAGCCAACTTTAAAAAAATTGTAAACACTAACTAATCTTGTACAAAAAATCAACTTGACAAAGAAAAACTACTTGGTCGGACTATTAAACTTATGGTTTCCTAGACTTTACACCTTAGGTTAACTCCCAAGTAGAGCTTGATTTAACATCGCGGCACATTGCCGGTCTTTTTATTACTCAGACTTCATCAAGATAAAGGCATCAATCACTTGTTGCACATTCTCAGCATTTTCCAGATATAACTTGATCCTCTGTCCATTCACCTTGAACCTTGTTCCATCACTATTCTCCATCTCCATGCGGAAACATTTGTTTGAGTAGAAATGGTCCAGACCACTTGGATTTGAGCTTCACAAGAAATAAACGTAACCTAGAATTGAAAAGAAGTACAAGATCTCCAACTACAAACTCACACTTTTCAACCCTTTGATCATGGTACTTCTTCATCTTCTCTTTATACATGGATGCACTTTCGTAGGCTTTTAGGCGAAACTCATCGAGCAAATTCAAGTCTTTCACCCTTTGAGTTGTTGCGTCGCCCCAATCCAAGTTAAGCTTCTTCATTGCCCACATAGTCTTATGCTCTAGCTCTACCGGGAAATGGTAAGACTTTCCATATACAAATTGGTACGGAGACAAACTATGGGAGTATTATATGTAGTGAGGTATGCCCATAGCATCATCGAGATTCCTTGACCAATCATTTCTATTGGCTCCAAGATTTGCTTTATTTCTCTGTTGGACACTTCAACTTTACCACTAGTCTTTGGATGGTACAGATTCACTACATTGTGGCGGATGCCATATTTCTCAAGCAATGTTTTAAACAAATTATTGCAAAAATGGCAACACATGGGAGCTTGATGAATGGTTGGCCAATAGTATCCACACTGCAAACTTTTGTGTGCAATTTTCACCCCATTCTGATGCCCCCTGACAGGCGATGAATGACACGCGTCAAGACACTCAACATCTCTGCATGACCGGTAGCGACGCCAAAATTTGATACGCTCAAATTACACTTCCCTAAAGAAGTACAAGCGATCATTATCAAGTAAAGAACTCAACTAGTAGGTTGGGGTCGTTCCCATGAGGAATATTGTCTAGACGTAACTTTAACCCACGGTTATTTCTTTTTCTTAAAGTATTTTCAAAATAATTAACTAAAGGGGGGTTTGTGAAACACCTTCAATTATGTGAATATGAAGTGAACAAAAGTTGACTTTGGTTGTTATCAAGATGAGATAATAACTAGGGTGTGTGTTCCCCACAAGTTCATAATGCGGTATTCCTAGTAATAGCAATCCTTTCCTACTGTATTACATGCAAAGTGATAAGTTAAAATCCTTGGTCCGGCATCTAGAGAATTTCACCCACACCTTAGTCCGGCTACGTGTGTATAATTTACTAACCCCTACCATTACCTCATATTAGATATCTCAATGATGTATGGCTTAGTTTCACCCTCACACCAATCCACACTAGACTATTAGACAATATCACACTAAATCTATGTTGATAATTCTTTTCTTATTAACTACCTCCTTGGTCCAGCAAGTAGCAACAATGCGAGTTCTAACACGTGCACTCGTTAAAAAGACTTCTAAGCGAAAGAATCATCAATGCATGCAAAGACACTATATGAGAATTGCTTAATTACTAGTCATACTTGGTTAATCACCCATTGTTCTCACAACCCTAGTTGTGTATTTAGTTACCCATATTAGCAAGGACACAATTCATGTTTATAGATGAAGAAATCATGAACTTACGTAATAAGAACAGTAAAACCAAAAATTGCACTTGAATTGCAAACCAAAAGCTTCAAAACCAAATCCGGAAATCAATTATTTGCCAAAGTTGCAAAAAATAATCTCCAAAACAAAAAGTAGAACAATAGTAGTCGTATCTAACCCCAAAAAGAGGTTTTATACCCTATTTAAAGAAAACAAAATCCTAATTAAAATGGAATTAAAATAAAGAAAGTTTTTTTAGGCATGCGTCTTCGATCTACGAGACCAACTTACGAACCGTCAATGGATCGAGGTCTGTGATTCTATTCCGTCAGGCGAGACTTAAAATAATTTCAGCTTTCAAAGTGCATCTTCTGTGAATGAAACGACGGACCAACAACACTGTCCATCAACCAGTCTATGGTCCGTGAATTCTCCTTAGTGACTCCATACTTAGAATCTTCAAACATCAGGTACTGGAACCCTCAAAATATCATTTTACGGTCTACCATTACTGTCCATCAATCAATCGATGGACCGTCAATGCTCGTCGTGATTCTACACTTGGCCAGAATTCCTTGATTTCATCCAATTCCTGGTCTGCTCACTACGATCCTCATCTACGGAGCGTCATTCAATCGACTATTCGTCGTTTTCATCCGTAGGTACCTTTTTCTGTACTTCTCAGTTGTCTCCATTTTATGGCTGAACATCTTTCCTGCTATAACGACCCGAAAGTACCCCCTAGAAGAAGGGAGCACCTCTAGGTCGGAACAATTGTGTACTTGACCTTTCGAAGGTATTGTACAAGCCTTAAATATCATTCATTACATAAGACTTGAAAAGTAGTGCGGAATTTAAAACTTTTCACGAATAAATAATAATAGAAACATCTTTCATAAAAGCTAAGTAGAAGTCTTACCGTCACAAGCTATCTTAAAGACACGACATAATAATCTTAGGGACACGGCCCTTTACATTAAATGAAAATACATAATAATTCTTAATACTAGGAACTAAGAAATATGACTATGCCTCGAATATATGAGGACATACTTAGTCTTGACAGAGTAGATTCACAAGCTTTGCCTTCTAGTCTTCAAACGCCTCCAACCTATACTTATTAAGTACAGAAAGTATGAGGTTAGTACAAAACAATGTACTAAGTATGGCATATGCAAAAACATGTAAAAGGGACATTTTAGTAAAATAATTTTTCATGCCAAATAAGTAAAACCTTCATGTTATAGAGTTAAAATAGTATAAGAATCATCATTTATCACATAAAATAGAACTCTCACAATTTTAGAACCAAAAGACATTTTACAGTGAACCAAGCAACATTACAGTAATACACTGAAACCTTTACAGTGAACATTTCTGTAACAACCCGAAAAGGACCATGCTAAGTAATGCCTAACGTACCTAGAATGCCTATATTAGACCGGGTTCACACGGATTTATGCGCGTAGAACCAGACCTCTGAACCTATGCACCAACCAAGCCAACCAACTTGGTGAGTTAGTTGAGCTAGGCAAGGTTGGGTCCAGCCATGTAGGGCACCCGAATATTAAGATTCACCCGGATGAGTCTTAATCGGACTTGAAAGGGGTAATCTTAAGTTTGGAGGTTCTAGGGGTAAAATGGTCTTTTTCAAGATAAAGGTAGTATCGTAATTACCCTAGATATTTAATTAATTAATTAATTAATGTGAGTAATGGACAATTCGGGTAGAGTTGACCCGAATTGGACCCTTTTCGCGAGTTAAGCTTCACCCGGTTTGATCCTGGGTGGAAGCAATGTTAAATCTAATTAATTTATATTAATTATCTGATTTAAGTAAGGGCATGATTAGTCATTTCACCTAAGCCTTAAAAATTCAGATTTTTAATAATAAATGGCAAGGAGTCCTAGTTTGACTAAGTCTTCAACTAAAACTCCTACTCCTACACTTACTCCCATCTCTCTCGACTTTCATTCTCACGTCTCTCCACACTCTTTCTCACGCTCATCATCAGCAAAAAAGAACAAAAATTAAAGTTCATCACTCTTGAAGAACTTGTACACTAAAACTCAAAAGAAAAACTAAACTAAAAATTAAAGTTTGCGCGTGAGTTTTTGTTGGAGAAGCACTTGTTTTTCATGGGAGTTGGCAGCACTTGAGATCAGGTTTGAAAGGTTTAAACGACGAAAAAGGTATGGGTTTTCTTCCTCTTGGTCCCTTTCCCAAGAGACCCCTAAGATTCAGTCGAATTCTAATCCGAAAACTAGGAATGTTCCCCTTTGCATGTCCCTGTAACTAGCTCCCATCGATTGTTGTAGGTTGGGTATGATTGCTGGTAGAATTTAGGAATGTAAAGTCTTTTCGTGATGATTATGTTCATGTATGTATGTTCGGAATTATGTGATAATGAACTTGTGCAAAATGTGTGTGCAACCATGTTCTTGGGCATGGTTTGGAGCATGAAAATGGCATGTTAAAACCTTGTGTTTTTGTATAAAATTACTTGGAAATAATGCATATAATAATGTACGAAATGACTAAAGAATTTTCCATAAAAATCCAATGTATACATGTTGAGAAAAAGTGGATTGAAAGGATGACCAAATTTCCAGAAATCTGGAAATTGGTCTCGGCATGGGCAGTGTGGAGGAGTTTGATTTTTAAATTGTTTTTTAAGAGGTGAGGTCATTAGGGATTTAACCCAAGACCTCACCATATGCAAGCTACTGAAAAATTCAAGAATAAAAATGAGGTAAGGGGGATTCGAAATGGGGTAAGGCTCAAGTGGAGAAATGAAAGAGGGAAAAATAACTAAAATGAGATGTGTGGGGATCAAACCCATAACCTCTCAGATAGGTGGGGGAGTTAGGAGAATAAAATTAAAGAATAATAAAATAAGGTTGTGGGGGATCGATCCCACATCCTCGTAGTCTCAAACAAAAAAAGAGAGGAAAGAAAAGAAAAAAAAAGTGTGGGCATTGGGGATCGACCTCGGGTCCCCAAGCCGAAAATACAAACCAAGAAAATTAAAGATGAGACTAAGTGTTGCTCAAGGGATTCGAAACCGGGTTCCCTTGCCCAATTCCGTATTGATACATAAGTCTTACGTGAATAAATATTTAATGAATGCTGCCCATAGGGACCGAACTCGAGACCTTGGCATATTTACAAGATGCATAAGTCTTGTACCATATAATTTTGGGTAAGTATAAGTCACTTAGACGAATCATGAACGAAGCCCCATGGCTTGTACGTATGGGTTCATAAGTCTAGCGTACGTTTAAAAATAAGTGAACCTAAGATGTATATAATGAAATGATGTGATCCCAAGAGGGTTAAGTAAGAGTGTGAAATACACTAAAAGGCCAAGTGCATTGGCATATGATGAAATAAACATTCACGTAATGGGGTGAGTAATTATGAAGAGCTAATTTGCTAAAGTTAATGAATGTGGTGACAACATAATAAGGGGCTAATATGAAAGACGAGATCAATCTCAAATGAGCCAAATAAGTGTTACCAAATATCATACTCACCTATGAGAGTGTAAAACTAATAAAGAGACCAGTCTCTAAGAAACACTCTAATGAAAGTATTGAGATTTAATACACACTCAATATTAATGATGACATGAGAAATCATCTAATGAGCAATGATGCCCTCATGCTAGAAGCCAGCTTCTATGATGTGTGAGATGAATGTAATGGAACTTTATACGGAGCACCGATAGGCTAGCTATGAGTCGCGATTCCTTCTTTCAGGAAGGCAGAGGTTCGTGTAAATCTCATGAGATGAGACTGTCCATTTAGGCGGGTATGGGTCTCCTTATATCTCCTAGTCTTAGAACCTATGCAGTCAACATAGGGTTCTAGCAGGGTTCAATTCCCTATATACGCTAGCATGTTTTGGTTTCACTTTGGCCGGTGATTCCACCTCTTTTCGGTGTGGGGTAGACACAGGATTTCATGGAGCTCACATGATCTATGTCGGTTAAAGTTAAAGTTCCCAAAGATAGAATCAGGCCAGCCTCAAGTAATGCACACAATGAAATGAATGATACCAAAGGTGTTTGTATAGGATAATCAAGAGGTGAACTAGACTCAAGTAATGACACTAGGTCATTCTTAGTCATTGCACAGTGAACCCGAAGAGAGTCCTAAACAACATCCTAGATATATAAATGAAATGAAAAATGAAGTATGTATGAACGAATGAAGCAGACTCTGTGTTTGCTAAAGAAGGCTCCCTAGTTGAGGTCCCATATGTTGAGCCCTCATTTGGGAAGTCCTAATGTTAAGTCCGTGATTCCAAGGTCTTACGACATACGAACGAATTATATGTGATGTATGTATGTTCTAAATGAAGTGTGTTATGTGCTGTGTGCAATATTTAAAGAATGATGATGCATGTTACTCTCATAGCATGACTTTCCTAATCTGATTTAGCAAGTCCAACTGACTTTGCTTTCCATAATTCATATCGTTAGGAGATAGCTCTTCTTAATCATGCATGTCCTTGGTGTGTACTTGCATACACCCATATTTAGTACAAGTGTGTACTAATCCCATACAACCCTTTACTTTTAGGTGCAGGTGCAGGTGGACATTAGAGCTTAATTACGAGACTACATTGAAGCTATCCGGACGTGGAGCATTCATCCCACTTGGTAGGCCCTCATGATTTCGAGGATGCTTATCTCTTATATTCTAGCTTAAACGTAGGCATGAGATAGTGGAGGATGTTCCACTAGGTTTCTTTCTTACTAAATTTCAGACGTTGTATTGGTGCCATTTTGGCAACTTTATATTAATGCAATTATGAACTATTTCTTTCATTTGAATATCTCATTATTAGATGGTTGTGGTGAACTGATATGATTTAATGCAATTCTTACTATGAAGTCTATGTATACTTCAAAGCAAACAAAAGTTTTAAATTTTCCGCTAAAATTAACATATACGATGTAATGATGATGTGTATGTAGGCTTGTTTGCGACCTCTAAGAGGTCAACGACGCCGGTTTCGTCTAAGGTCTAGACCTCGGTCGTGACAAACATGGTATCAGAGCATTAGGTTTAATTCCAAGGATAATAAGTTCATATCAACCACATCGAGTAGTTTCTAAGTTATGGTAGTGAAGTGCACCACTATTATGAATTAAAGACTGCATAATGCGTAGGAAAATCTCCCTTCTTCTGATCTTATCGTGCTTCCCTTAATGTCTAATTTCTTGGTGTTATGAGCGTATCTAACATCAATTCTTATTTTTTTCAGAAAATGAAAACAAGGGGGAACGCTGGTTGGGGAAGAGTAAGAGCAGCTGCTGGGGGCAACCAAGTTCCACCCCAGGCTCCAGCTGTAGGAGTGGCCATGCCAGTTAACCCAGCTGGGTTGACTGATGCGGAGGTGCGGACCGCTTTGGCACAGATGGCTCAGGCCATCACTGTGCAGGCCCAGGCTATGATGGCCTAGGAAAACATACAGGAGGTTCAGCGGGAGAACCCACCAGCCCAGAACATGGCGAACAGGTTGCGAGATTTTACGAGGATGAATCCTCCATTCTTTACAGGATGAAAGACTGCAGAGGATCCTCAGGAGTTCGTAGAGGATGTCCAGAAGATTCTGGTGTCAATGGGGGCCACGGAGATTGAGAAAGCAGAGCTGGCCTCTGTAACAACCCTTAAAAAATGAATAAGATAATTACTTAAGGTGTCAAGAATGCTTGCGATTGGACCAAGGTCCACACGGATTGATACGCGTAGAACAGACCTCAGAACCCCTACTAAGACCAAGTCAACTAACTTGGGGAGTTAATTGAGCTTGGAAAGGTTGGAACCAACCATGTGAGGCTCACGAAAATGAAGATTTAATTGAAAGAGTCTTTATCAGACTTAAAAGAAGAAATTTTAAGTTTTGAGGGTCCAGGGGTAAAATGGTCTTTTCCAGGCCAAGGGTAATATTGTAATTACCCTGAGGAATTAATTCATTATTTAATTAATTAATTTAAAAGAGCCTTTTGGGTTGGGGCGACCCGTAGTGACTCATTTTCGCAAATGGGGTGTCACTCGGGTTCGAGCCCCACTAGAGGTGATGAATTGATGATTTAATCATCAATTAAAATCTAATTCATTAAGGGCAAAAGGGTCCTTTCACGTATTAGTTGAAATAAATCAGATTTTATTAATTTAATTAAACCCTATTTTGACTAAGTCTTGAGTTAAGACTCCTAAACCTAAGCTAACACTCTCCTAATCACGTTTATCACCTCACACGTTCAACAAACTCTCTCTCACGTTTTGCTCTCTGCCAAATATTGTTGAAGAACTGATAATATAACAAGAGTTCTTCACATTTGAAGAACTCACTAAAAAGTCTAAGAAAGCAAGTTAATCAAAAAAAGGTCAAGGCAAAGAGAGGTTGTTCGTCGAGTGGTGTGTACGTTGAGGTGAATTGGGCGTGGTTTGGAGGAACTTTTGGGAAGCAACTTCACGCTTGAACAACATCAAAAAGGTATGGGTTTATTCTCTCTTGGTCTCTTTCCCAAGAGGCCACTTACGATTCAAAATATTCACTCCGAAACTAAGGTTGTTCCCCTTTGCATGTCCTTGTCACTATCTCCGAAATGAATTCGTAGGATGGGTATGTTGTGCTGGTAGATTTAGACATGTGTGACGTGTTTATATTAAATGTGAATATGTTTATGTGCGGGAAATCACGAAGATGATAATCAAAGTGTGATCGAAAAAGGAGGTGTGTGTGTGCACGTTGGCAATGTGTTTGGCCACTGTTTTGGGGTCTTGTAAGACATGTATTTCTTGTGTATTTTATGTGTGAAATGTGTATACAATGTGATGTTATTGCAATGAAATATGGTTGATTGAAAATACATTCTTTTAGCCAAATGAATCTATGAAAGATATGCCTAAAACTGTGTTAAAATGATTTATGAATGCACCTTGAGAATCATGTGAAAACGTTGATGAAAATGAGTTGAAAAATGACAAAAAATTTCAGCAACTATGCCTTATGATTTTAGGCTAAAGTTTAATCAAGAAATCTGGAAATTAACGCATTTTTTAAAGAGGTGAGGCCACCAGGATTCGAACCTGTGACCTCACCCTTCAGCTACTAATTTCGCGAAAAAGGGAAAGGAAAATGGGGCTAAGGGGATTCGAACCTGGCTACAGGTTTCGCGAGAAAGGAGAAAGAAAATGGGGCTAAGGGGATTCGAACCTGGCTACTGGTTTCGCGAGAAGGGAGAAAGAAAATGGGGCGAAGGGGATTCGAACCTGGCTACTGGTTTCGCGAGAAGGGAGAAAGAAAATGGGGCTAAGGGGATTCGAACCTGGCCACTGTGGATTTCGCGAGAAAAGAAAAGGAAAAGTAAAACAAAGGGGTATGAGGATTCGATCTCGCGAACTGGAGGAGAAAGAGGAAAGAAAAATAATTAATCAAATAAATGGCAGGCGTGGGATTCGAACCCACAACCTCCCAAGCCTCAGCGAAATTAAAGAATTAAATAAGGAGGTTGTGGGGGTTCGAACCCACAACCTCCCTATCCCAGCGAATAATTAACAAAAAAATAGAAGAGGCTGTAGGGGTTTGATCCCACAACCTCTCGGTTTAGGCGAGAATGGGCAATATGTTGTTAATGAAAATTAAAAAGGGGTTGTGGGGGTTCGAACCCACAACCCTTCTGCCATCTTAAGGGAAAAATCAAGTAGGAAATTAATGATACGATGTTAATGTTGGGATATAATCTAGAGCTATAACGTTATGAATATTAAAAATAAAATCAATGAAAAATTTAAATGATATCCAAGTGAATTGAAATTGGGTTTCCTTGCCCAAACCTACGTATACATAAGTCATACGTGAAAAAAATATCCAAGGATAATGCCACCTACTTAGATCGAAATCAAGATCTTGGCATACAAACAAGATACATAAATCTTGTACTACATAATCTTAGGAATGTATGAATCACTTAATGAACTATGAATGAAGCCTCATGGCTTGTGTGTATAGACTCATAAGTCTAGCATACGTTCAAAAGTAAGTGAACCTAAGATGTATGTAATGAAATGATGAAACCCTAGAAGGGTTAAGTAAGAGTATGAAACACACTAAGTGGCCAAGTGCATTGGCATATGATGAGATGAACTATGAAATGATGAAATGAACATTCACGTAATAAGAGGTGAGTAACTATGAAAAGCAAAGGTGCTAATGATAAATGAATGTGGTTGACATCATGATATGAGGCTAATGTAAATGATGAGAGTAATCTCAAATGAGCCTAAGTAAATGTTACCAAAACGTACTCACCTATGAGAGTGTAAGATAATGAAGAGACCAGTCTCTATGAACACTCTAATGAAGGTATTGAGCTTAACACACTTAATACTAATGATGAGATGAGAAATCATCTAATGGGCTTATGATGTCCTCATACTAGAAGTCAGCTTACATGACGTATGAGTTGAATGAAATGGAACTTTATACTGAGCACCGATAGACTAGCTATGAGCGGTGATGCCTTCTTTCTGGAAGGGCGAAGGTTCACGTAACTCTCATGAGATGAGAGTGTACGGCTTGACGGGTATGGGTCTCCTTATATCTCCTAGTCTTCTAACCTATACTGCCAATACAGGGATCTGGCGGGGTTAAATTCCCATGTACGCTAGCATGTTATTGGGTCACTTTGGCCGGTAATTTCACCTCTTTTCGGTGTGGGGAAGACACTGGATTTCATGATGCTCACATGTTCTATATCGATTAAAGTTAAAGTTCCAAATGAATGAATGAGGCCAGCCTCAAATGAAGCACATAATGAAATGAATGATACCAAAGGTGTTAGGATAGGATAATCAAGAGGTGAGCTAGACTCAGGTAATGACATTAGGTTATTATTGATCATTGCACAGCAAACCCGATGAAAGTCTTAAACTACACCCTAGGTATAGCTGGTGTTCACACTGGCATATGAACGAAATGAAATGAAGTACGTATGAATGAATGAAGCAGACTCTGTGTTTGCTAATGAAGACTCCCTAGTTGAGGTCCCATATGTTGAGCCCTCATTTTGGAAAGTCTTAATGTCAAGTCCATGATTCCAAGGTCTCATGGCATATGAATGAACGATATGAAACAAGCTATGTGTTATATGTTATGTGCTATGATATGTGCTATATGTAAGATGTTATGTGTTGTATGCTGTATGATGTTTATGATGATGCATGTTACTCTCATGGCATGACTTTCCAAATCCAAATTTGGAAAGCTCATTGACTTTCCTATTCCAAATTTGGAAAGCTCAATGACTTTCCTAATCCAAATTTGGAAAGTTCACTAACTTTCCTAATCCAAATTTGGCAAGTCCAATGACTTGACTTCCCATAATCATGTTGTTAGGGAAGAGCTATTGTTTCTCATGCATGTCCTTTGTGTGTTCTTGCATATACCCATACTTAGTACAAGTGTGTACTAACCCTATACAACTATACTATTTTAGGTGCAGGCACAGGTGGGCGATAGAGTTACAGGATCATTGTTGCAGTTATCCGAACGTTCAGCATTCATCCGGAGTTGGTAGGTCCTCATGCTTTCGAGGATGCTACTGTTTTACATTCTAGCTTAGTTTTAGAGTTGAGCTAGTGGAGCATATTCCACTAGCGTTTATTTCCTATTTTTTATTCAGACTTTGTATTGGTGCCATTTTGGCAATTATACACTTAATACTTATTGATCTATTTCTTTCAGTTGCTTATCTCTTAATGTTAGATGGTTGATGGTGAACAATTATGAAATGATAAGAAAGTTTAACAACTATGTTAAGGAAATAAAAAGTTTCAAATTATCCGCTAAAATTAACCTAGATGAAGTATGAATGACGTAAGTAGGCTTGTCTGCGACCTCTGAGAGGTCAACGACGCCAGTCTCGTCTGGGGTCTAGATTCCGGTCGTGACAAAGTTGGTATCAGAGACATAGGTTAAATTCCGAGAATAATGAGTTCACATCAACCACATTGAGTAGTTTCTAAGTCATGGTAGTGAAGTGCACCACTATCCTGGATTAGAGACTGCATGATGCGTAGGAAAACTTCCCTTTTTCTGATCTTATCGTGCTTTTCCTAAAGTTTAATTTCTTGGTGTTATGAGCGTGTCTAACATCAAACTTTGTTGTTTTCAGAGAATGAATACTAGGAGGGATTTGTCAGAGGAGAGGAGGGCTGCTGCTGGGGCAATCAGGTTCCACCCCAGGCTCCAGCTGAAGGAGTGGCTATGCCAGTTAACCCAGCTGGGTTGACTGATGCTGAGGTGAGGGCATCTCTGGCCCAGATGGCACAGGCCATTACTATGCAGGCCCAGGCTATGACTGCCCAGGTCAACCGGCAGGATGTTCAGAGGGAGAACCCACCGGTTCGTAGCATGGCTGACAGGCTGAGAGACTTCACGAGGATGAATCCTCCTATTTTCACAGGGTCTAACACTTCAGAGGACCCCCAGGAGTTTGTGGATGAGGTGCATAAGATTCTGGTGGCTATGGGGGCCACAGACACTGAGAAGGCTGAGCTGGCTTCCTATCAGCTCAAGGATGTTGCACAGACTTGGTGCAAGATGTGGCAGGATAGCCGAGCTTTGGGTGGAGTGCCAGTCACTTGGGAGCTGTTCAAGATAGCATTTCTGGAGAGGTTCTTCCCCAGAGAGATGAGGGAAGCCAAGGTTGAGGTGTTCATCAACTTTAAACAAGGCTCTATGACAGTTAGGGAGTATTCCCTGAAGTTTGTTAAGCTATCAAGGTATGTTACTTTCCTTAATATCTAATAGCAAGGATGAGGTGAGTACTAAAGTTTGTTAAATTATCCAGGTATGCTACTTCCCTTGTGTTTAACAGCAGGGATGAGATGAGCAGTTTCCTCACAGGAATCAATGGAGATCTAGAGGAGGAGTGTCGGTCTGCGATACTCCATGATAATATGGACCTCTCCAGGTTGATGGTGCATGTCCAGCAGGTAGAGGACAGCCGTAAAAAGAGGGGTGTTCGAGATGCTAGGAGGCCTAAGCCTCAAGATCAGGCAGGTCCGAGCCATGGAGGCCACAGAAACAATTTTGGCGTCCGTGAGCAGCCCAGGTTCAAGAAAGGGCAACAGAGTTCTGGGAACTCAAACTTTTAGAGGAGTACATCACCTAGAGGAGGGAGACCTGATCCCAAGAAGGGCAATGGAGGTGAGATGCAGCGTCCTAAAAAGAATTGTGCTAAGTGTGGCCGAGCTCACAGTGGAGAGTGCAGACAGGGCACTAATGCCTGCTTCGGTTGCGGTAAGAGTGGACACATGGTTAGAGACTGCCCACAGAACAGAGGTCAGGCTGGAGGTAATGCTCAGCCTAGGCCTAATCCACAGGGTGCAGCAGCAGCCGAGCCTCCTAAGAGGAACAGATTCTATGCCCTGAAGGGCAGGGAGGAGCAGGAGAAGTCCGCTGATGTGGTCACAGGTATGCTGCAAGTATTCTCAACTTCTGTTTATGCTTTACTTGATCCAGGGTCTACGCTTTCCTTTGTAACTCCTTTGCTTGCTCTCACTTTTGAGATATTGCCTGAAGTTCTGCATGATCCTATAGTGGTTAGTACACCTTTAGGAGAAAATGTAAGAACTGATAGAGTATACAAGGGTTGCCCAATAGTGATAAGTGGTAAGACTATGTGTGCAGACTTGGTTGAGTTACCCATGCATGATTTTGATGTTATTCTTGGCATGGACTGGCTTCACAGTTGTTATGCTTGCTTGGACTGTCGTAGTAGAGTGGTGAGATTTTGTTTCCCTAATGAAGAGGAGCTAGTCTGGGAGGGGTACAACTCGAGTCGTCCTAACCTCTTGATTTCGAACCTTAAGGCCAATAAAATGATGTCCAAGGGGTTATTGTGTCATCTTGTGAGTGTTAATGATTAGATCATGACATTCCTTCCATAGACTCAGTGCCTGTAGTGAATGAGTTCCTAGATGTATTTCCTGATGATTTGCCTGGAGTCCCTCCCCTCGAGAGATTGATTTTGGTATCGACTTAGAACCCGATACTAAACCAATTTCAATTCCTCCTTACAGAATGGCTCCAGCTGAACTCAAAGAGTTGAAGCTGCAGTTAAAAGATCTCACTGACAAGGGTTTCATTCAGCCGAGCATATCCCCTTGGGGCGCTCCAGTGTTGTTTGTGAAAAAGAAAGATGGAACCCTTAGAATGTGTATCGATTATCGGCAGCTCAACAAAGTCACTATAAAGAATAAGTATCCACTTCCCAGAATAGATGATTTGTTCGATCAGCTCCAAGGGTCTAGTTTCTTCTCTAAGATTGATCTTCGTTCAGGGTATCATCAGCTTAGGGTTAGGGATGGAGATATCCCAAAGACAGCCTTTCGTACCCGTTATGGTCACTATGAGTTTCTAGTCATGTCATTTGGTCTCACGAATGCACCTGCTGCATTTATGGATCTCATGAACAGGGTCTTCCGTGAATACCTTAACTCTTTCGTCATAGTATTCATTGATGACATTCTCATCTACTCTAAGACCAAGGAAGAGCATGAACAACATTTGAGACTAACCTTGCAGGTACTTAGACAACATCAGTTGTATGCCAAATTCAGCAAATGTGAATTCTGGCTGAGATCAGTGACCTTCCTGGGTCATGTTGTGTCCGATCAGGGCGTGGAGGTGGATCCCAGGAAGACTGAGGCTGTGAAGAACTGGCCAAAGCCTCTTACTCCCACTGACATCCGTAGCTTTTTGGGATTGGCTGGTTACTACCGCAGGTTTGTGGAGGGCTTTTCTTCCATTGCTGCCCATTGACAGCTTTGACTAAGAAGAAAGCCAAGTTTGAGTGGACGGAGACTTGTGAGAGAGTTTCCAGGAGCTCAAGGACAGACTCACTTCAGCCCCGGTGCTTACTTTGCCTAAGTGTGGTGAGAATTACACTGTTTACTGTGATGCATCTAGGGTTGGTTTGGGTTGTGTTCTTATGCAGGTTGGTAAGGTGATAGCCTATGCGTCCAGACAGCTCAAGGTTCATGAGAAGAATTATCCCACTCATGACCTGGAGTTGGCAGCTGTGGTGTTTGCACTGAAGCTGTGGAGGCACTACTTGTATGGAGTGCATGTGGATGTATTCACAGACCACAAGAGTCTCCAGTACGTGTTCACACAGAGGGAGTTGAATCTACGTCAGCGGAGATGGTTGGAGCTGTTGAAGGATTATGACATGAATGTGCACTACCATCCAGGTAAGGCTAATGTTGTAGCTGATGCTTTGAGCAGGATGAGCATGGGAAGTACAGCCCACGTTGAGGATGAGAAGAAGGAGCTGGTGAAAGATGTACACAGACTGGCCAGACTGGGTGTGCGATTGGTTGACTCTACTAGTGGGGATGTTTCAGTTCATCCTAGTTCTGAATCATCCTTGGTAGTTGAAGTCAAGCAGGGTCAGCATCTAGATCCTGTGTTGATGGAGCTGAAGGACTCAGTGCTGATGAAGATGAATGAGTCTTTCGCTTTGGGAGGTGATGGCATACTTAGGTATCAGGACAGGCTGTGTGTACCAGATGTGGATGATTTGCGGACCAGGATTGTTGCAGAGGCCCATGGTTCCAGATATTCCATACATCCAGGTTCCACCAAGATGTATCATGATCTTAAGCAGATTTATTGGTGGGATGGCATGAAGAAGGACATTGCAGAATATGTGGCCAAGTGTCCTAATTGTCAGCAGGTAAGGCAGAGCATCTTAAGCCTGGCGGTCTGACTCAGATTATTGAGGTTCCGACTTGGAAGTGGGAGGCCATTAATATGGACTTCGTGGTTGGTCTTCCGAGGACTAGGAGGCAGCATGACTCCATATGGGTTATTGTGGACAGATTGACTAAGTCTGCCCACTTTATCCCTGTGAAGTCTACTTACAGAGCCGAGGATTATGCGAGACTCTACATTGATGAGATTGTGAGATGGCATGGGATTCCTTTGTCTATCATTTCAGATAGAGGAGCTCAGTTTACTTCACATTTCTGGAGATCTTTCCAGAAGAGCTTGGGCACGCAGGTAAAGCTTAGCACTGCCTTTCATCCTCAGACAGATGGGCAGGCAGAGCGCACCATTCAGACATTGGAGGACATGTTGAGAGCGTGTGTGATTGACTTCAGAGGTAACTGGGATGACCATCTGCCTTTGATAGAGTTCTCGTATAATAATAGCTATCACTCCAGCATTGGGATGGCACCGTTTGAGGCACTGTATGGTAGGAGGTGTAGATCTCCAGTTGGGTGGTTCGAGGTTGGAGAGTCATCCATTTTGGGTCCAGAGATCATTCATGAGGCCTTAGAGAAGGTCAGAGTGATTAGGGACAGGTTGGCTACTGCTTACAGTCGGCAGAAGTCATATGCAGATAACAGAAAAGGCCCTTAGAGTTTGATGTTGGTGACCAGGTTTACTTGAAGATATCACCTATGAAAGGGGTGATGAGATTTGGTAGAAAAGGGAAGCTGAGTCCGAGGTATGTTGGGCCATATGAGATCCTACAGCGTGTGGGTGAGGTGGCCTATGAGTTAGCATTGCCTGCGGAGCTAGCTTCTGTTCATCCAGTCTTTCATGTCTCTATGTTGAAGAAGTGCCTAGGTGATCCAGCATCGATTCTACCTGTTGAAGGTTTGGGGGTTGAAGACTTGTCTTATGAGGAGGTACCTGTTGAGATCTTAGACAGACAGGTCAAGCGGCTGAGGAACAAGGAGATTGCCACAGTGAAGGTATTGTGGAGAAATCATCTTGTTGAGGGTGCTACGTGGGAGGCTGAGGCCGACATGAGATCCCGCTACCCTCATCTTTCAGCTCTTGAGGTTAGACTTCCTACTCTTAAGTCTATGTTTCCTTATCTCTCCGTATTTTGTTGCTATTGCTTGACTGTGCATAGTGATTTTGTTATGATCTGACTGGCATTACGATGTGTATGGTAGTGTCATTCGGGGACGAATGTTCCTAAGGGGGGATAATGTAACAACCCTAAAAATGAATAAGATAATACTTAAGGTGTCAAGAATGCTTGCGATTGACCAAGGTTCACACGGATTGATACGCGTAGA
This sequence comes from Solanum lycopersicoides, assembly GCA_022817965.1. Taxonomy (NCBI): domain Eukaryota; kingdom Viridiplantae; phylum Streptophyta; class Magnoliopsida; order Solanales; family Solanaceae; genus Solanum; species Solanum lycopersicoides. Next base: position 8,173,390 of record CM040620.1, read on the forward strand.
ACCAGACCTCAGAACCCTACTACGACCAAGCCAACTAACTTGGGGAGTTAATTGAGCTTGGAAAGGTTGGAACCAACCATGTGAGGCTCACGAAAACGAAGATTTAATCGAAAGAGTCTTTACCGGACTTAAAAGAAGAAATTTTAAGTTTTGAGGGTCCAGGGGTAAAATGGTCTTTTCCAGGCCAAGGGTAATATTGTAATTACCCTGAGGAATTAATTAATTTAATTTAAAAGAGCTTTCGGGTTGGGGCGACCCGAAGTGACCCATTTTCGCAAATGGGTGTCACTCGGGTTCGAGCCCCACTAGAGCGATGAATTGATGATTTAATCATCAATTAAAATCTGATTCATTAAGGGCAAAAGGTCCTTTCACGTATTAGTTGAAATAAATCAGATTTTATTAATTTAATTAAACCTATTTTGACTAAGTCTTGAGTTAAGACTCCTAAACCTAAGCTAACACTCTCCTAATCACGTTATCACCTCACACGTTCAACAAACTCTCTCTCACGTTTTGCTCTCTGCCAAAATTGTGAAGAACTAATAATATAACAAGAGTTCTTCACACTTGAAGAACTCACAAAAATTAAGAAAGCAAGTTAATAAAAAACGTCAAGGCAAAGAGAGGTTGTTCGTCGAGTGGTGTGTACGTTGAGGTGAATTGGGCGTGGTTTGGAGGAACTTTTGGGCAGCAACTTCACGCTTGAACAACATCAAAAAGGTATGGGTTTCTTCTCTCTTGGTCCCTTTCCCAAGAGGCCCCTTACGATTCAAAATATTCACTCTGAAACTAAGGTTGTTCCCCTTTGCATGTCCTTGTCACTAGCTCCCAAATGAATTCGTAGGATGGGTATGTTGTGCTGGTAGATTTAGGCATGTATGACGTGTTTTATTAAATGTGAATATGTTTATGTGCGGGAAATCACGAAGATGATAATCAAAGTGTGATCGAAAAAGGAGGTGTGTGCGTGTGCACGTTGGCAGTGTGTTTGGCCACTGTTTTGTCTTGTAAGATGTATTTCTGTGTATTTATGTGTGAAATGTGTATACAATGTGATGTTATTGCAATGAAATATGGTTGATTGAAAATAATTCTTTTAGCCAAATGAATCTATGAAAGATACGCCTAAAAATGTGTTAAAATGATTTATGAATGCACCTTGAGAATCATGTGAAAACGTTGATGAAAATGAGTTGAAGAATGACAAAATTTTCCAGAACTATGCTTATATTTTAGGCTAAAGTTTAATCAAAATCTAGAAATACGCATTTTTAAGAGGTGAGGCCACCAGGATTCGAACTGTGACCTCACCCTTAGCTACTGATTTCGCGAAAAAGGGAAAGGAAAATGGGGCTGGGGATTCGAACCTGGCTACTGGTTTCGCGAGAAGGAGAAAGAAAATGGGGCTAGGGGATTCGAACCTGGCTACTGGTTTCGCGAGAAGGGANCACGAAAAGGAAGATTTATTGAAAGAGTCTTTACCAGACTTAAAAGAAGAAATTTTAAGTTTTGATGGTCCATGGGTAAAATGGTCTTTTCCAGGCCAAGGGTAATATTGTAATTACCCTGAGGAATTAATTAATTTAATTTGAAAGAGCTTTTCAGGTTGGGGCGACCCGAAGTGACCCATTTTCGCAAATGGGGTGTAACTCGGGTTCGAGCCCTACTAGAGGCGATGAATTGATGATTTAATCATCAATTAAAATCTGATTCATTAAGGGCAAAAGGGTCCTTTCACGTATTAGTTGAAATAAATCAGATTTTATTAATTTAATTAAACCCTATTTTGACTAAGTCTTGAGTTAAGACTCCTAAACCTAAGCTAACACTCTCCTAATCACGTTTATCACCTCACACGTTCAACAAACTCTCTCTCACACGTTTTGCTCTCTGCCAAATATTGTTGAAGAACTGATAATATAACAAGAGTTCTTCACACTTGAAGAACTCACTAAAAACTCTAAGAAAGCAAGTTAATAAAAAAAACGTCAAGGCAAAGAGAGGTTGTTCGTCGAGTGGTGTGTACGTTGAGGTGAATTGGGCGTGGTTTGGAGGAACTTTTGGGCAGCAACTTCACGCTTGAACAACATCAACAAAGTATGGGTTTCTTCTCTCTTGGTCCCTTTCCCAAGAGGCCACTTACGATTCAAAATATTCACTCTGAAACTAATGTTGTTCCCCTTTGCATGTCCTTGTCACTATCTCCCAAATGAATTCGTAGGATGGGTATGTTGTGCTGGTAGATTTAGGCATGTATGACGTGTTTTATTAAATGTGAATATGTTTATGTGCGGGAAATCACGAAGATGATAATCAAAGTGTGATCGAAAAAGGAGGTGTGTGCGTGTGCACGTTGGCAGTGTGTTTGGCCACTGTTTTGGGGTCTTGTAAGACATGTATTTCTTGTGTATATTATGTGTGAAATGTGTATACAATGTGATGTTATTGCAATGAAATATGGTTGATTGAAAATACATTCTTTTAGCCAAATGAATCTATGAAAGATACGCCTAAAAATGTGTTAAAATGATTTATGAATGCACCTTGAGTATCATGTGAAAACGTTGATGAAAATCAGTTGAAGAATGACAAAAATTTTCAGAAACTATGTCTTATGATTTTAGGCTAAAGTTTAATCAAGAAATCTAGAAATTAACGCAATTTTTAAAGAGGTGAGGCCACAGGATTCGAACATGTGACCTCACCTTTCAGCTACTAATTTCGCGAAAAAGGGAAAGGAAAATGGGGCTAAGGGGATTCGAACCTGGCTACTGGTTTCGCGAGAAGGGAGAAAGAAAATGGGGCTAAGGGGATTCGAACCTGGCTACTGGTTTCGCGAGAAGGGAGAAAGAAAATGGGGCTAAGGGGATTCGAACCTGGCTACTGGTTTCGCGAGAAGGAGAAAGAAATGGGGCTAAGGGGATTCGAACCTGGACATTGTGGATTTTTCGAGAAAAGAAAAGGAAAAGTAAAACAAAGGGGTCTGGGGATTCGATCTCGCGAACTGGAGGAGAAAGAGGAAATAAAAATAATTAATCAAATAAATGGGAGGCGTGGGATTCGAACCCACAACCTCCCAAGCCTCAGCGAAATTAAAGAATTAAATAAGGAGGCTGTGGGGGTTCGAACCCACAACCTCCCTATCCCAGCGAATAATTAACAAAAAAATAGAAGAGGCTATGGGGGTTTGATCCCACAACCTCTTGTTTTAGGCGAGAATGGGCAATATGTTGTTAATGAAAATTAAAAAGGGGTTGTGGGGGTTAGAACCCACAACCTTTCGGCCATCTTAAGGGAAAAATCAAGTAGGAAATTAATGATACGATGTTAATGTTGGGATATAATCTAGAGCTATAATGTTATGAATATTAAAAATAAAATCAATGAAAAATGTAAATGATATCCAAGTGAATTGAAATTGGGTTTTCTTTCCATAACTTCCGTATAGATACATAAGTCATACGTGAACAAACCCTACATAGATCGAATCAATATCTTGGCATACAAACAAGATACATAAATCTTGTACTACATAATCTTAGGAATGTATGAATCACTTAATGAACTATGAATGAAGCCTCATGGCTTGTGTGTATAGACTCATAAGTCTAGCATACGTTCAAAAGTAAGTGAACCTAAGATGTATGTAATGAAATGACGAAACCCTAGAAGGGTTAAGTAAGAGTATGAAACACACTAAGTGGACAAGTGCATTGGCATATGATGAGATGAACTATGAAACGATGAAATGAACATTCACGTAATAAGAGGTGAGTAACTATGAAAAGCAAAGGTGCTAATGATAAATGAATGTGGTGACATCATGATATGAGGATAATCTAAATGATGAGAGTAATCTCAAATGAGCCTAGGTAAATGTTACCAAAATGTACTCACCTATGATAGTGTAAGATAATGAAGAGACCAGTCTCTATGAACACTCTAATGAAGGTATTGAGCTTAACACACTTAATACTAATGATGAGATGAGAAATCATCTAATGAGCCTATGATGTCCTAATACTAGAAGTCAGCTTCCATGAAGTATGAGTTGAATGAAATGGAACTTTATACTGAGCACCGATAGACTAGCTATGAGCGGTGAAGCCTTCTTTCGGGAAGGGCGGAGGTTCACGTAACTCTCATGAGATGAGACTGTACGGCTTACCGGGTATGGGTCTCCTTATATCTCCTAGTCTTCTAACCTATTCTGCCAATACAGGGATCTGGCGGGGTTAAATTCCCATCTATGCTAGGATGTTATTGGGTCACTTTGGCCAGTGATTCCACCTCTTTTCGATGTGGGGGAGACACTGGATTTCATGATGCTCACATGATCTATGTCGGTTAAAGTTAAAGTTCCAAATGAATAAATGAGGCCAGCCTCAAATGAAGCACATAATGAAATGAATGATACCAAAGGTGTTAGGATAGGATAATCAAGAGGTGAGCTAGACTCAGGTAATGACATTAGGTTATTCTTTATCATTGCATAGCAAACCCGATGAAAGTCTTAATCTACACCCTAGGTAAAGCTGGTGTTCACACTGGCATATGAATGAATGAAGCAGACTCTGTGTTTGCTAATGAAGACTCCCTAGTTGAGGTCCCATATGTTGAGCCCTCATTTTGGAAAGTCTTAATGTCAAGTCCATGATCCCAAGGTCTCATGGAATATGAATGAACGATATGAAAGAAGTTATGTGTTATATGTTATGTTCTATGATATGTGTTATATGTAAGATGTTATGTGTTGTATGCTGTATGATGTTTATGATGATGCATGTTACTCTCATGGCATGACTTTCCTAATCCAAATTTATAAAGTTCATTGACTTTCCTATTCCAAATTTGGAAAGCTCACTAACTTTCCTAATCCAAATTTGGGAAGTTCACTAACTTTCCTAATCCAAATTTGGCAAGTCCACTGACTTGACTTCCCATAATCATGTTGTTAGGGAAGATCTATTGTTTCTCATGCATGTGCTTGGTGTTTGCTTGCATATACCCATACTTAGTACAAGTGTGTACTAACCCTATACAACTATACTATTTTAGGTGCAGGCACAGGTGGGCGATAGAGCTACAGGATCATTGTTGCAGTTATCCAGACATCCAGCATTCATCCAGAGTTGGTAGGTCCTCATGCTTTCGAGGATGCAACTGTTTTACATTCTAGCTTAGTTTTGGAGTTGAGCTAGTGGAGCATGTTTCACTAGCGTTTCTTTCCTGTTTTTATTCAGACTTTGTATTGGTGCCATTTTGGCAATTATACACTTAATACTTCTTGATCTATTTCTTGTAGTTGCTTATCTCTTAATGTTAGATGGTTGATGGTGAACAATTATGAAATGATAAGAAAGTTTAACAAGTATGTTAAGGAAATAAAAAGTTTCAAATTTTCCGCTAAAATTAACCTAGATGAAGTATGAATGACGTAAGTAGGCTTGTCTGCGACCTCTGAGAGGTCAACGACGCCGGTCTCGTCTGGGGTCTAGATTTCGATCGTGACAGCCTCGTACCAGCTGAAGGATGTTGCACAAGCTTGGTGCAAGATGTGGCAGGATAGCAGGGCGTTGGGCGGAGGTCCGATCACATGGGAGTTGTTTAAGACAGCCTGTCTGGAGGTTCTTCCCCAGAGAGATGAGAGAGGCTAAGGTTGAGTATTTCATCAACCTTAAGCATGGCTCGATGACTGTCAGGGAGTATTGCCTGAAATTCGTAAAATTGTCCATGTATGCCACTTCCCTTGTGTCGAACAACAGGGACGAGATGAGAAGGTTTCTTACAGGAATCTCAGAGGATTTGGAGGAGGAGTGTCGGGCTGCGATGCTCCATGACAGCATGGACTTGTCCAGGTTGATGATGCATGTCCAGCAGGTTGAGGACAGCAGGAAGAAGAGAAGAGTATGTGAGGTCAGGAGGCCTAACCCTTCTTACCAGACAGGTTCCAGCATTGGTGGTGGAAGGAGCACTTTCGGAGTTCGTGATCAGCCCAAATTTAAGAAAGAGCATAAGAGTTCAGGGAACTCTAACTCTCAGAGAAGTGCAGCACCCAGAGGAGGCAGACCCGAGCCCAAGAAGGGCAATGGAGGTGATGTGCAGCGTCCCAGAAAGGAATATGGCAAGTGTGGTCATATTCACAGTGGAGAGTGCAGACTAGGCAATAATGCCTACTTCGGTTGCGGAAAGAGCGGACACATGGTCAGGGACTGTCCACAGAATAGGGGTCATGATGTAGGTAATTCTCAGCCTAGGCCTAATCCCAGAATGCTACTGCAGCCGAGCCTCCTAAGAGGAACAGATTCTATGCCTTGAAGGGCAGGGAGGAGCAGGAGAAGTCTGCTGATGTGGTCACAGGTATGCTGCAAGTCTTCTCAAGCTTTGTTTATGCTTTACTTGATCCAGGGTCTACGCTTTCTTTTGTGACTCCCTTGCTTGCTCTTACTTTTGAAACACTACCTGAGGTTTTGCATGATCCTATCGTAGTTAGTACTCCCTTAGGAGAAAAATGTACGAGCTGATAGGTTTCATAAAGACTGCCCAATAGTAGTATGTGGAAAGACTATGTGTGCAGACCTTGTTGAGTTACCCATGAATGACTTCGATATTATACTTTGTATGGACTGGCTCCATAAATGTTATCCCTTCATGGATTGCCGTAGTAGGGTTGTGAGATTCCGTTTCCCTAATGAAGTAGAGCTGGTCTGTGAGGGGCCCTTGATTTCGAACCTAAAAGCTAATAAAATAATGTCCAAGGGATTGTTATGCCATCTTGTGAGTGTCAATGATCTAGATCATGACATTCCTTCCATAGACTCTGTGCCTATAGTGAATGAGTTCCAAGATATTTTCCCCGATGATTTGCTTGGAGTCCCTCCCCCTCGAGAGATTGATTTTGGTATCGACCTAGATCCTGATCCCAAACCTATTTCAATTCCTCCCTACAGAATGGCTCCAGCTGAACTCAAAGAGTTGAAGCTGCAGTTAAAAGAGCTCACTGATAAGGGCTTCATCCAGCCGAGCATATTCCCTTCGGGCGCTCCAGTGCTGTTTGTGAAAAAGAAAGATGGAACCCTTAGGATATGTATCGATTATCGGTAGCTCAACAAAGTCACTATAAAGAACAAGAATCCACTTCCCAGAATAGATGACTTATTCGATCAGCTCTAAGGGTCTAGTTTCTTCTCAAAGATTGATCTTCGTTCAGGTATCATCAGCTTAGGGTTAGGGATGAAGATATCCCAAAGACAGCCTTTCGTACCCGTTATGGTCATTATGAGTTCCTAGTCATGTCATTTGGTATCACTAATGCACCAGCTACATTTATGGACCTCATGAACCAAGTCTTCCGTGAATACCTTAATTCTTTCGTCATAGTATTCATTGATGACATCCTCATCTACTCTAAGACCAAGGAAGATCATGAACAGCATTTGAGACTAACCTTGCAGGTACTTAGACAACATCAATTGTATGCCAAATTCAGCAGGTGTGAATTATGTCTTAGATCAGTGACCTTCCTGGGTCATGTTGTGTCCGATCAGGGTGTGGAGGTGGACCCCAGGAAGACTGAGGCTGTTAAGAACTGGCCAAGACCTCTTACTCCCACCGATATCCGTAGCATTCTTGGATTGGCTGGTTACTACCGCTGGTTCGTGGAGGGTTTTTTTCCATTGCTGCCCCACTGATAGCTTTGACTAAGAAGAAAGCCAAGTTCGAATGGGCGGAGACTTGTAAGAAGAGTTTCTAGGAGCTCAAGGGTAGACTCACTTCAGCCATAGTGCTTACATTGCCTAAATGTGATGCGAATTACACTGTTTATTGTGACGCATCTAGGGTTGGTTTGGGTTGTGTTCTTATGCAGGGTGGTAAGGTGATAGCCTAGGCATCCATACAGCTCAAGGTTCATGAGAAGAATTATCCCACTCATGACCTAGAGGTTGGCAGCTGTGGTGTTTGCATTAAAGCTGTGGAGGCACTACTTGTACAGGGTGCATGTGGATGTGTTCACAGACCACAAGAGTCTCCAGTACGTGTTCACGCAGAGGGAGTTGAATCTATGTCAGCGGAGATGGTTGGAGCTGTTGAAGGACTATGACATGAGTGTCCACTACCATCCAGAGAAGGCAAATGTTGTAGATAATTCTTTGAGCAGGTTGAGCATGGGGAGTACATCCCACGTTGATGATGGGAAGAAAGAGTTGGTGAAGGATGTGCACAGACTGGCCAGACTGGGTGTGCGGTTGATGGCTTCTACTAGTGGGGGTGTTTCAGTTCATCCTAGTTCTGAATCATCCTTGGTAGTTGAAGTCAAGAAGGGTCAGCATCTTGATCCTGTGTTGATGGAGTTGAAGGACTCAGTGCTGATAAAGATGAATGAGTCCTTTGCTTTGGGAGGTGACGGCATACTTAGGTACCAGGACAGGCTGTGTGTACCAGATGTGGATGATTTGCGGACTAAGATTGTTGCAGATTCCCATGGTTCCAGGTATTCGATACATCCAGATTCCACCAAGATGCATCATGACCTTAAGCAGATATATTGGTGGGATGGCATGAAGAAGGACATTGCTGCATATGTGGCCAGGTGTCCTAATTGTCAGCAGGTTAAGGCAGATCACCTTAAGCCTGGTGGTCTCACTCAGATGATTGAGGTTCCGACTTGGAAATGGGAGGCCATTAACATGGACTTCGTGGTTGGTGTTCCGAGGACTAGGAGACAGCATGACTCCATATGGGTTATTGTGGACAGGATGACTAAGTCTGCCCACTTTATCCCTGTGAAGTCTACTTATAGGGCCGAGGATTATGCGAGACTCTACATTGACGAGATTGTGAGGTGGCATGGGATTCCTTTGTCTATCATTTCGGATAGAGGAGCTCTGTTCACTTCGCATTTCTGGAGATCCTTCCAGAAGAGCTTAGGCACGCAGGTAAAGCTCAGTACTGCTTTCCATCCTCAGACAGATGGGCTGGCAGAGCGCACCATTCATACATTGGAGGAAATGTTGAGGGCGTATTTGATCTACTTCAGAGGTAGTTGGGACGACCATCAACCATTGATAGAATTCTCGTATAATAACAGCTATCACTCCAGCATTGGGATGGCACCGTTTGAGGCATTGTATGGTAGGAGGTGTAGGTCTCCAGTTGGGTCGTTCGAGGTTGGAGAGTCATCCATTTTGGGTCCAGAGATCATTCATGAGGCCTTAGAGAAGGTCAGGGTGATTAGGGACAGGTTGACTACTGCTTACAGTCGGCATAAGTCATATGCAGATAACAGGAAGTGGCCCTTAGAGTTTGATGTTGGTGACCAGGTCTACTTGAAGATATCACCCATGAAGGGGGTGATGAGGTTTGGCAGGAAGGGGAAGTTGAGTCCGAGGTAAGTTGGGCCATACGAGATTCTACAGCATGTGGGTGAGGTGGCCTATGAGTTTGTCGTTGCCTGCGGAGCTAGCTTCTGTTCATCCAGTCTTTAATGTCTCTATGTTAAAGAAGTGCCTTGGTGATCCAGCATAGATTCTGCCTGTTGAAGGTTTAGGGGTTGATGAAGACTTGTCCTATGAGGAGGTTCCTGTTCAAATTTTAGACCGGCAGGTGAAGCGGCTGAGAAACAAGGAGGTTGCCACAGTGAAGGTATTGTGGAGAAACCATCTTGTTGAAGGTGCTACGTGGGAGGTCTAGGCCGATATGAGATCTCGCTATCCTCATCTTTTTAGCTCTTGAGGTTATACTTCCTACTCTTAAGTCTAAGTTTCCTTATCTCCTCTATTTTTGGTTGCTGTTGCTTGACTGTGTATAGTACTCATGTTATGATATGACTGGCATTGTGCAGATAATTAGAAGTGTCATTCGAGGACGAATGTTCCTAAGGGGGGGATAATGTAACAACCCGAAAAGAACCATTCTAAGTAATGCCTAACGTACCTAGAATGCCTAGATTAGATCGGGTTCACACGGATTTATGCGCGTGGAACCAAACCTCTAAACCTATGCACCAGCCAAGCCAACCAACTTGCTGAGTTAGTTGAGCTAGGCAAGGTTGGGTCCAGCCATGTAGGGCACCCGAATATTAAGATTCACCCGGATGAGTCTTAACCGGACTTGAAAGGGGTAATCTTATGTTTGGAGGGTCTAGGGGTAAAATGGTCTTTTCCAGGCTAAGGGTAGTATCGTAATTACCCTAGAGATTTAATTAATTAATTAATTAATGTGAGTAATGGATAATTCGGGTAGGGTTGACCCGAATTGGACCCTTTTCGCGAGTTAAGCTTCACTCTGGTTCGATCCTGGGTGGAAGCAATGTTAAATCTAATTAATTTATATTAATTATCTAATTTAAGTAAGGGCATGATTAGCCATTTCACCTAAGCCTTTCAAAATAAGATTTTAAATAATAAATGGCAAGGAGTCCTAGTTTGACTAAGTCTTCAACTAAAACTCATTCTCCTACACTTACACCCATCTCTCTCCACTCTCATTCTCACGTGTCTCCACACTCTTTCTCACGCTCATCATCAGCAAAAAAGAACAAAAAATAAAGTTCATCACTCTTGAAGAACTTGTACACTAAAATTCAAAAGAAAAACTAAACTAAAAATGAAAAGCGAAATCATTTTTCAAACGGTTTGCGCGTGAGTTTTTGTTGGAGAAGCATTTGTTTTTCGTGGGAGTTGGCAGCACTTGAGATCAAGTTTGAAAGGTGTTAAACGACGAAAAAGGTATGGGTTTTCTTCCTCTTGGTCCCTTTCCCAAGAGACCCCTAAGATTCAGTCGAATTCTAATCCGAAAACTAGAAATGTTCCCCTTTGCATGTCCCTGTCACTAGCTCCCATCGATTGTTGTAGGTTGGGTATGATTGCTGGTAGAATTTAGGAATGTAAAGTGTTTTCGTGATGATTATGTCATGTATTTATGTTCGGAATTATGTCATGATGAACGTATGCAAAATGTGTGTGCAGCCGTGTTCTTGGGCATGGTTTGGAGCATGAAAATGGCATGTTAAAACCTTGTGTTTTTGTATAAAATTACTTGGAAATAATGCATATAATAATGTACGAAATGATTAAAGAATTTTCCATAAAATTCCAATGTATACATGTTGAGAAAAAGTGGATTGAAAGGATGACCAAATTTCCAGAAATCTGGAAATCGGTCTCGGCATGGGCAGTGTGAGGAGTTTGATTTTTAAATTCTTTTTTAAGAGGTGAGGTCATTAGGGATTGAACCCAAGACTTCACCATATGCAAGCTACTGAAAAATTCAAGAATAAAAATGAGGTAAGGGGATTCGAAATGGGGTGAGGCTCAAGTGGAGAAATGAAAGAGGGAAAAATAACTAAAATGAGGTGTGTGGGGATCGAACCCACAACCTCTCGGATAGGTGGGGGAGTTAGGAGAAAAATATTAAAGAATAATAAAATGAGGTTGTGGGGGATCGATCCCACATCCTCTTAGTCTCAAACGAAAAAAGAGAGTAAAGAAAAGAAAGAAAAAAAAGTGTGGGCGTTGGGGATCGACCTCGGGTCCCCAAGCCGAAAATGCAAACCAAGAAAATTAAATATGAGACGAAGTGTTGCTCAAGGGATTCGAAACCGGTTTCCCTTGCCCAATTCCGTATTGATACATAAGTCTTACGTGAATAAATGTTTAATGAATGCTGCCCATAGGGATCGAACTCGAGACCTTGGCATATTTAGAAGATGCATAAGTCTTGTACCATATAATCTTGGGTAAGTATAAGTAACTTAGACGAATTATGAACGAAGCCCCATGGCTTGTACGTATGGGTGCATAAGTCCAGCGTACATTTAAAATTAAGTGAACCTAAGATGTATATGATGAAATGATGTGATCCCAAGAGGGTTAAGTAAGAGTGTGAAATACACTAAAAGGCCAAGTGCATTGGCATTTGATGAAATAAACATTCACGTAATGGGGTGAGTAATTATGAAGAGCTAATTTGCTAAAGTTAATGAATATGGTGACAACATGATAAGAGGCTAATATGATAGACGAGATCAATCTCAAATGAGCCTAATAAGTGTTACCAAATATCGTCTCACCTATGAGAGTGTAAAACTAATAAAGAGACCAGTCTCTAAGAAACACTCTAATGAAAGTATTGAGATTTAATACACACTTAATACTAATGATGAGATGATAAATCATCTAATGAGCAATGATGCCCTCATGCTAGAAGCCAGCTTCTATGATGTGTGAGATGAATATAATGGAACTTTATACAAAGCACCGATAGGCTAGCTATGAGTCACGATTCCTTCTTTCGGGAAGGCATAGGTTCGTGTAAATCTCATGAGATGAGACTATCCGTTTAGGCGGGTATGGGTCTCCTTATATCTCCTAGTCTTTGAACTTATGCAGCCAACATAGGGTTCTACCAGGGTTCAATTCCCTATATACGCTAGCATGTTTTAGTTTCACTTTGGCCGGTGATTCCACCTCTTTTCGGTGTGGGGTAGACACTGTATTTCATGGAGCTCACATGATCTATGTTGGTTAAAGTTAAAGTTCCCAAAGAAAGAATGGTCACCCCTCAAGTAATGCACACAATGAAATGAATGATACCAAAGGTGTTTGGATAGGATAATCAAGAGGTGAACTAGACTCAAGTAATTTACACTAGGTCATTCTTAGTCATTGCACAGTGAACCCGAAGAGAGTCCTAAACAACATCCTAGGTATATAAATGAATGAAAAATGAAGTATGTATGAATGAATGAAGCAGACTCTGTGTTTGCTAAAGAAGGCTCCCTAGTTGAGGTATCATATGTTGAGCCCTCATTTGGGAAGTCCTAATCTTAAGTATGTGATTCCAAGGTCTTACGGCATACGAACGAATGATATGTGATATATGTATGTGCTAAATGAAGTGTGTTATGTGTTGTGTGCAATATGTAAAGAATGATGATGCATGTTACTCTCATAGCATGACTTTTCTAATCTGATTTGGCAAGTCCAACTGACTTGGCTTTCCATAATTCATATCGTTAGGAGAGAGCTCTTCTTAATCATGCATATCCTTGGTGTGTACTTGCATACACCCATACTTAGTACAAGTGTGTACTAATCCCATACAACCCTTTACTTTTAGGTGCAGGTGCAGGTGGACGTTAGAGCTTACAAGACTACGTTGAAGCTATCCGGACGTGGAGCATTCATCCAGACTTGGTAGGTCCTCATGCTTTCGAGGATGCTTATCTCTTATATTCTAGCTTAGAAGTAGGCATGAGATAGTGGAGGATGTTCCACTAGCGTTTCTTTCTTACTTATTTTCAGACGTTGTATTGGTACCATATTGGTAACTTTATATTAATGCAATTATGAACTATTTCTTTCATTTGAATATCTCATTATTAGATGGTTGTGGTGAACTGATATGATTTAATGCAATTCTTACTATGAAGTCTATGTATACTTCAAAGCAAACAAAATTTTTAAATTTTCCGCTAAAATTAACATATACAATGTAATGATGACGTATGTAGGCTTGTATGCGACCTCTCAGAGGTCAACGACGCCGGTTTCGGCTAGGGTCTAGACCCCGGTCGTGACAGTTTCAATCCAAGCATAGTAAACTCATTCTCCTTGAGGTTTCCCTAACAAATTTATCCTAAGACTCACTAAGGTAAGACATGAAGGAAACACCCATACACCTCCTTGAACACACACCAAGGTGATCCTTAAGACTACCAACCATAGGCTTACCTCGCACGAGAAACAAGTCCACACTCTTGACTAGACATTTGAAGAACATTCATACTTTACAGACTTTACATAGTGCCCCACTCCAAAGAGACTTGTAAGTTAAACTAAGTGCAATGTGAGAGTAGCATCCCATACTACCACTCCCACTTAGTGACCCTTGAGGATTCTCTTGGACTAAGTACACTACATGCATCCCCCTTAACATTCATTATGTGGAACTTAGCTTCAACTTGCTTCCTTATTATTAGACTTTAAGTCATCTAACTTCATTTACAACACATGAGAACTCATTCATACAATTCATATAAGACACACCAAGACTCCCCTTTCGGAAGGTCTACTTAGTGCAATGGATAGATGAAGTCCCATACCATCACCTACCCTAAGTAGTACATTCTTTTAGGAGACTTAGTTCTTTCATTTCATTTGGGGAATTAGCCTTAACCAACATAGACCATGAGAGATAGATATGGAATCCCGATACTACCGTTATCGAATGAGGGATCCCCACTTGCCTAGGGTAGGGTCATTCTCTTAGCTTGGCTCATCCAATAGCTACATGCACCTATGCGGGCGCATAGTTAAGGGATAAGGAGATTTCTACTAAGTAACTCATTCTCTACTAACGAGGAGTACTCATCTCAAGAGGTACATTGGAATACAACATCTCAATTCACGAAGTGTAACCACCCCTTCTTCATATCCTCTCGGTGCTAAGCATAACTCCCCTATGGAGTATCAACATTATATACTATAGGTTAAGGAAAACTAGTGGGCACCACATCTCAACTCACGAAGGCTACCCTTCCTCCGACCTATCTTAGAAAGCTCTTGGAAGATAGTAAGGTTGCTACTAAACACTTCATCTCAACTAACGAGGAGTGTTAACCCCAAGACTCCCCTTAATCACATTTACTAACTTCATCCATTCATTCAAGTGTGAGTGTGTGTACATGTGAGAACACCTTACACATAATCACCATTTCATTAACATTGAATTTTAGACATGCTTACACCTTCATTCATCATCTTATTACACACTAGCATGCTCAACATATACACATACTTCATTTTGGCATATTCTAAGCAAGACATACAATTTAAGCTTCATAATGCATATCAACAAGAACCATCATCATTATCACTTTATTTCACACATTAGGCCTTCAAAGCTATACTCACAATAAATACCAAATATATCCAAATACATCAAGTAAACACCGCCACCAAGAAGGTGGACCATACCACTCAAGATCAATTCATAATAAGAGTTATACAATATAAGCAACTCACCATTTAACCAAGCCTTGTGGCCGTCGTTAGTCACTGTATGGTAGCCTCTTGACAAATGAACGGGTCCTCTTCTAGGGCCCCTCGTGGGTCCTAGGTAGGGTCGTACCCGGATGTTAAACCCCTATACTAAGTCATCTAGGTCTTAGGAATATCCCACACCAATTTCAATTGAAACGAACACGTAAAATTCACTAAAACACATGAGAACACATAAGCACTTTATAAGGCACACCTTCCGAACGTCATGGAAGTTCTTGGACGTTTGACCTTCAAACGCCACCAAACTTCACACACTGCCTAAGAACATCATTATAACACACTTTAACACAAAACTAACTCATGAAACATTCATGATGTCTAGTTCACCTTAGTTCGCTTTAGGGTGTTACACTTGCAAAACATTATACAAATCTTATTAAAATCGATACAAAAAGGCTCTAGACACACAAAACCCAAAATGAAATGCATTAGAAATACCGTAAACTTACAGTACATCAAACACAACCTGCAGATGTTTTTTGATGATATAAAAACGAGTCATATTTGCTTAGCTCAAAAGAAAATTGTAGCAAAGTAGACCAGAACTTATCAACCAAGCTCTTGGATCCTGTTTAATCCATACAAAGACCGCTTCAACTTTCATACATCTGATGTAGGCATTGAGAACAAACCAGATGGCAGTTTCATATAGATGTCTTCTTTCAAATCACCATGGAGAAAAGCATTTTTGACATCCATTTGATAAAAAAACCAATTTTGTGAAGCAGCAATGGAAATAATAGTTTGCACCATTGTCATTTTTTCTACGGGTGAAAAAGTCTCCTTACAGTCCACCCCATACTCTATTTGTTACCAAAACTAACCAATCGAGCTTTGTACCGATTAAGAGTTCCATCAGAATAAAGTTTAATTGAAAAAACATATTTACATCCAAGAGGGCGGACATTTGAAGGACATGAAACAATGTCACATGTCTCTTTTCTTTAAGAGACAAAAGTTCCTCCTCCGTTGCTTTTCATCAATATTCAAGCTTGGAGGCTTGTGAGTAATATGTTGGAATAAAGATGTTGATAAAGTAGAAGAGAAACCATACATCTTAGGAGTTTAAGACACTCTAGTAGATCGTCGACAAGGCTCAAGAGGAGAAGGTCTTGAAAAAATCTAAGATTCTGGTTGTGGAGCATTCTTAGGTGGCGAATCTATTTCAGGATAGGGTAAAGTTGGCCGATGTCGTTCATACACAAATACTTATTTCAACCTCTTAGAAGACAATGAAAAATCCTCAAAATTAGGAAAAGAGGAGAAACAAAAGATGCCACAATATGAGTAGGAAATAAATAATGATTCTCAAAGAAAATAATATTCCTACAAACACGAATTTGTTAGAATTTGGATCATAACAGATGAATCATTTATGCGAAGTAATCTAGCCCATAATAGCACATTTAGTAGACTCAACAGAGAGTTTATTGCATTGAGAAGGAGGAAAGTGCACAAAACAAACACAACTAAATGTATGAAAACTATGATAGTTAGGATGCTTGTGAAAAAGACTATAATATGGAGATTCAAGGTTCAACACTTAGATGGAAGTCTATTAATCAAATAGACTGTAGACAAAGCTTCAACCCAAAATTTAGATGGAATAGAGAACTCAGTCAGTAATGTACGAGTGACATCCAAAAGATGACAACTTTTACGCTCAACAACCGCATTTTGTTATGGCGTATATGGGAAAGAGTGTTGTGATAAAATTCCTTTATTAAGCAATAAATTATTGAATTCATGAGACATATATTCTTCACCAGAATCATATCTTAATATTTTTATGCATGTGGAAATTTGAGTCTCAACGTAAGCAAAACATTTCTTGAATATGGAAAACACTTCAGATTTAGATCCAAGAAAATACACCCATGTAACCTGACTATGGTCATCTATAAATGTCACAAAATACATTAAATGAGCATGATAAATAATTGGTGAAATGCCCGAAACATCACTATGAATGACATCAAAACACTTTGTAGTACGACAACAAAAATTAGGAAAAGAGAGAGTTTTACTTTTGCCTAATTTATAAGTAGAACAATCAAAAGTGTAACACTCCGGAAGTCTCATGACTTAGACTAGAGCCTTACTTACCAAACAATAATTAAAATAATGTTTCCAGACCTAGACTAACATAATAAAATTTATTTAGAAGTATAATATCCTAAATGTCAAGGAAAGACCTTGACGTCCGGAAACTAGCAAAATTTAACTAGTAGACGTCATTGTGTTTGGTAAGGGTTTTGGAGTTTCATATTAGGTCTAAAAATTTCTAAAAGACTTTAAAAAGCTTAAATATAGTATATAGGGTCCCAACGTCCAGTCATGACTCCCAAAGGACCGCCCAAAGGGTCCCTGAGGAGGACCCTAACTTTGGCACGCATCCAACACTAGCTAGGCAAATTTTTCCTTGCGATGCGGAGCCTTCATGGGTCTCTCTTCCACGACCCAAAATTCATAAAAAATATGTGGAAATTCCCCCGCGACGTGCAACCACTCTCCTGATTCGTTAGCGTTGATTTTAAGTCAATTTGACTTCACAAAAAGACCAATTAAGTGAGGGGTCTTTTGGGTAATTTTGGAGACGAGTATATATTGGTTTTAGGTCAACTTTAATTCATTTTCAGTCACTCAAATCAAATCCCCAAATCAAAACCCAAAAGCTCACATCTCTCTCTCCATTCACATTCCATTGAAGAAGCAAAAAAGCTTGAGGAAGAAGACAAAGTCTCCAAAGTTTTCACTCGAATGTAGTGGATTAAGCTTCATTAAGTTATGGGTTATTCACTCTTGGGATTCATTTCCCCCAAGATTTCCTTTCAAAGTTGATTTCAAAATCACCCAATTCTTAGGGTTTTCTTCTACAAATGGGTTTTCTTCTAAACTTGAAATTGATGATTGCTTATGACAAATTGTTATTACCTATGGCTAATTAAGTGTAGATTGTTGAGGAATTGTGTTGATTAATGTTAATTTCGTTTGATTCATGTCCTTTACCCAATTTCCCCAGATCTTGGATCTTGCTTATAAATTGATGGAATTGATGAATGTATTGATTGTTAGACTTGTTTTCTATATTCAAATTTGTTCATGGACTGCCTAGTGTAATGTATTGTTGGGATTGGATCTATTTCTTGAAGAATTCATGATGAACCTTTTCCCCGTAACCCTAGCTTATGAATTGGAGTTAATTGGGATAGTGATGATGCAATTGACCTAGTTATTATTAATTACTATTGAATGATGTTATTACACCTATAATTGGATGAAATTGGTTAGTTGATGGTAAGACCATGGATGATGGTTTTAAAGGAGATTGGTAAGTCTTTGTGATCTCAAACCTTTAATTCAATTATGATGGCTTGTACTTGGAGATGAAGATCAATTGAAGTATGTCTTGTGATGGATTAAGTAGGTGTTGGTATGAAGATATAATTGAAATTTCTTGTTCATGTGGATTCTGAGATTATGATTTAAGATGTAATGATATAAGGTTGGTTATGAAGTACCTATGTGCCTTACTATGATATGATGATGTTAATATACTAATCTCACAGGTGAGGGTTGTACTGAAAGGATGTTCTCATGCAATTCCTATTGAGCTAATGACAATGACTATACAAGGAGTTATTCTCCTATGACCTAAAATAAGTTATGATTGTTAAAGAAAGACATTTCAAAAAGGACTCTAGCTTAGCACCGAGTGAACTAGTAGTAAGGAGTTTGCCTTCCCAAATAGGGAAGGTAGGTTCACTAATGTACTCAAGAGATAGAGATTACAATGCCAAAGGCATAAAGAGGATCTCAAAAATGTTCCTATTTCTTGAACTATGTTGCCCCCATAGGAATACTAGCTTGTGCATCCACCTAGATGCTATGTTCATGTTTTGGTACTACCTTGGCAAGTAGTCCACCTTTTTCGGTGTAGGTTTTCATGACATCGGATTCAACATTATCTATGTGGTCTATGCCGGTTAAGGCTAGTGTTCCCGAAAGTAAAATGAAGTAATAAAGTGAACTCTAACTAAGATGACTTAAGGGGTTTGACTTAGTCTTGGTAGATATATGGGACTCTACCTATACATTGCAATAGTTGGACCTGAGGGAAGTCCTAGAAGGATGTTCATATGTTCTTATGCTCTTATAAATTGACTGATATGCATGTGTTGACTTTACATGTTGATGATATTATATGATGTTGATTTCATGTATGAACATGCTATTGGTTTATATTGTTAAACTTGATGATGACTACTCTTTATGTTATGTGATGTGATGTTAAGCATTGCTTATGATCCTTTATTTGGTTACTGGATTGAGTAAGGTTATGGGGCTTTACTTGGTCATTGCACTTGTAGACTCGATGGTGGATGATGAGTAAGGGTCTTGTATATGTTGTAATGTTATGAACTCTTTAACATGCTTTGTTGTTATAACATGATGTTGGAGTTGCTTTGGCTATAGTTCTAATATGCTATACACATGTTACTTGATTTTACTTGATGATTTTGGTCTTGTGTTGAATATGTTATTGTCTTAAAGAATATATGATTATTATCTTATATGTGTTTTTGATTATGCATAAGTCTTTTCAAAGTAACTTGGCATGGTTTTGAACAAATGTCCCTTTTAGCATGATTTCTAAGTTGCGTGTGCATATGTTTCCATACTTAGTATAAGAGATGTACTAACCCCTATTTCTCTTGTTTTTCCCAAACATTTTAGGTTTCGGTCATTGAAGGGTTCGTGACCAATTTGCAAAGAAGGCTTGGATCATTTCTCCAAGTGTGGGTATGTCCTCAAGATCCGAGGATGATGCCTTTTATCATTTACCTATGTGACTAGCTATAGTCTAATGAAATTTGTTTCACTTTTATTGTTCAAGACATTGTTGTAAGCCCTAAGTTGCAATTATACATTTGTGTAAGGGCTATGACGGATTGTTTTATTCCGACTTAGATGGTTTTATGTGAGACATCTCTATTAGACTCTATCTTGTATATTGTATATCTGTGACATAAAAGTATAAGCCTATGTAAGCTTCATATGCGAGGAGTCTAAGTAAACTTCCTATGTATATGTTATCTGTAAGCGAGAGTCTAAGTAAACCTCATGAAGTAGATGTAGATGAAAAGTTTTAATTTTCCACATTTTAACCTAGGAAATGTAATGACGAATGCTAAGAGGCTAGTCTTAGTCCACTCCGAGACGACGCTGCTGCTTACGTTTAAGGGGTGCTCCCCGGGTGTAACAATCTTGGTATCAGAGCAGATGTCGAATATCTTTAGGAACGATGTCTCATTGAACCACGTCTATATGTAGATTTTTATTCATAATTGTGAAGCACGCCACACTTATGAATGAGAGACTATGTGATGCTTAGGAAACTCTCATCTTTTTGTACTCCTATGGCGTGCCTCTAGAGTATTATTCTATTTGCTTTCACCTAAGCCTTTTATCGTGGTTATAGGTATGACAACTAGAAGAGCCGCTGCTAGAAGGGCCGAAGAAGGGATTGCAAATGCGGGAGCTCATGACAATTAAGCTCCTCCACAAGACAACCAAGTGCCTCAACTTGATCAAGTTGCTTGGGTGATCAAGTTTCGATTGTTCCTCCCCCTATGACGGATGGGGAAATAAGGTCGGATTTTCTCAACTTGGCCCATGACCTCTCAAGCTAATGCCGTCACTTCTCAAGTCCAAGCTATGACGACCCAAGTGAATAGGGAGGATGGACAATGTATGCCTCCACATGCTAGCACTATGGATTCTCGTTGGAGAGACTTTACTTGGATGAATCCACCTATGTTCTTTGGGTCAAAAGCGGATGAAGACCCTCAAGACTTCCTTGATCAGGTCTATAAGATCCTATTTGCTATGGGTGTGACTCCGCAAGAAAAGGCCGAGTCGGCGGCCTATCAACTCGAAAATATGGCCCAAACTTGGTACACACATTGGAGGAATAATAGGGTGCTAAAAGGTTGTCCAGTAACTTGGGAGATCTTCAGGAGGGCTTTGCTTGATAGGTTCTATCCTAGAGAGATGAGGGAAGCTAAGGTGGAAGAATTCATCAACCTTCGTCATGTAGGTATGAGTTTACTTGACTATTCCTTGAAGTTTACTAAGTTGTCCAAGTATGCTCCATCCTTGGTTTCTTACTCAAGGGATGAGATAAGTCGTCTTCTTACGAGAGTGTCCGATGACTTGGTGAAAGAATGTTGTTTGGCTATGCTTATCTATCGTCTCATGGTTCATGCTCAACAAGTGGAAGAAAGTAGGCTAAGGAGGAAGAATAGTGAGGCCAAGAGGGTCAAGTCTTATGAAGGTGGTTCTTCAAAGGGAAGATTGGAAATCCAAGACAATCCTAGATTCAAGAAGAGGTTTTCCAATCAAGTTCCTTCCAAATTTCCCAAGGCTCATGATGATAGGGTGTCTAACCCTAAGTCTCAAAAGGGATGAGGTACAAATTCACCAATCAAGAAGCCAACTAATGGAAGGTGTGGTAAGAAGCATTTTGGTGAGTGCCTTGTTGGGACGGACAATTGCTTTGGATATGGAAAGAATGGACACAAGGTTAAAGATTGCCCTAATTTAAAGGGGAAAGACAAGAGTAGTGGGAAAGCACAAGCAACTGATTCTAATATTGATGCTCCAAGAAAGAATCGCTTTTATGCTCTTCACTCTAGGGGTGAACAAGAGAGTTCTCCCGATGTAGTGACCGGTATGTTATAAGTCTTCTCTATTGATGTATATGCTTTACTTGATCTGGGTGCTACATTATATTTTGTTACTCCCTTGGTAGCTAGAAAGTTTGATATTTTGCCTGATATCTTAAATGAACCTTTTATGGTAACTACCTTGGTAGGTGATTCGGTGGTTGCAAGGAGGGTATTTAGAAATTGTCCTATAAAGTTTCCCAATAGAGTTACTCATGTTGAATTAGTAGAACTTGATCTGGTTGATTTTGATGTCATTTTGGGGATGGATTGGTTGCATAACTGTTTTGCTTCCATAGATTGTAGGACAAGAATTGTCAAGTTTAATTTTCCCAATGAATCCATTTTAGAGTGGAAAGGGGGTAATTATATTCCTAGAGGTTGTATCATTTCTTGTATAAAGGCTTGAAATATGATTTCTAAAGGGTGCTTATACCACATTGTAAGAGTAACACATTTAGACTCCGAAAATCGTCCCATTGAGTTAGTCCCCGTAGTGAGGGAAATTTTTTGGAGGTCTTCCTTAATGGTCTTCCCAGAATCCGTCCCGAACGGGAAATTGATTTTGGTATTGACTTATTATCGGATACCAACCCCATTTCAATTCCTCCTTATCGGATGGCTTCGGACGAATGGAAAAAGTTGAAGGCTCAACTCAAGGACTTACTATACAAAGGCTTCATTAGACCTAGTATTTCTCCATGGGGCACTCCGTTATTGTTTGTGAAGAAAAAGGATGGGTCCCTTATAATGTGCATTGATTATCGCCAACTCAATAAAGTCACCATTAAGAATAAGTATCCTCTCCCTCGGATTGATGACCTGTTTGATCAACTCCAAGGGGCAAGCTACTTTTCTAAAATTGACTTTAGATCGGGGTATCACCAAGTTAGCGCGAGAGGTGAGGATATACCAAAAATGGCATTTCGAACTAGGTATGCTCATTATGAGTGCCTAGTAATGTAATTTGGTCTCTCTAATGCCCCGGCGGCTTTTAGGGACCTCATGAATAGGGTGTTTTGAAGTTACCTAAATTCATTTGACATTGTATTCATTGACGATATCTTGGTATATTCGAAAAATGAGGGTGAACACATGGACCATTTAAGAGTGGTATTACAAGTCCTTAAGAAAAACTAACTATTCGCCAAGTATAGCAAATGTGAGTTTTTGTTGAGGTCGGTGTCATTTCTTGGTCATTTCATCTCTAGTGAGAGTGTTGAGGTTGATCCAAGGAAAACCGAGGCAGTTAAAAATTGGCCTAGACCATCGACTCCAACCGATATTAAGAGTTTATTGGGTCTAGCGAGATAATATCAGAGGCTTGTGGATGGTTTTGCGTCCATTGCTTGTCCTTTGACTACCTTGACCCAAAAGAGTGTGAAATTTGAGTGGTCGGAGGCATGTGAAAGAAGCTTTCAAATTTTGAAAGATAGGCTTACCTCCGATCCGATTGACTTTAATGGAGGGTACCAAGGGCTTCGTTGTATATTATGATGCATCCCGAGTGGGCTTAAGGTGCGTCCTTATGTAACATGGGAATGAAGTAGCCTATGCCTCTAGACAACTTAAGGTGCATGAGAAGAATTATCCAACTCATGATCTTGAGTTAGTTGCCGTGGTGTTTACCTTGAACATATGGAGGCATTATCTCTATGGTTTTCATGTTGATGTGTATACCGACCACAAGATTCTTCAATATGTTTTACTCAAAATGAGTTAAATCTACGACAAGAAGGTGGTTGGAATTTTTGAAAGTTTACAACATGTGTGTTCTCTACCATCCCGGCAAAGCCAATGTGGTTGCGGATGCTCTAAGTCGTATGACCATGGGTAGTGTGTCTTATGTAGAAGAAGTCAAGAAAAACCTAGTGAAAGATGCTCACAGGTTGGCTCGTTTGGGTGTTATATTGGAAGATTCTCCAAAGTGTGGTTTTATGATCCATCATAACTCCTAATCGTCTTTGGTGGTTGAGGTGAAGTCTATGCAACACCTTGATCAATCATTGATGGAGTTGAAAGAATCGGATCTTGGTAAGATTAATCAGTCATTCTCCTTAGGGGTGATGATGTTTTGAGGTATCAAGAAAGGTTGTGCGTTCCCAATGTTGATAACTTGAGAAATCGGATTCTTGAGAAAGCTAATGGTTCCCGTTATTCTATTCATCCGGGCTCTACTAAGATGTATCATGACCTTATAGAAGTATTTTGGTGGGATGGCCTAAAAAGGGATATAGCAGAATTTGTTGCAAAATGTCCAAATCGCCAACAAGTGAAAGTCGAGCACCAAAAGCCGAGTGGCTTACTTCAAGAAATATAAGTTCCAACTTGGAAGTTGGAAGACATTAATATGGACTTCGTGATAGGTTTGCCTCAGACACAAAGGAAAAATTACTCTATATGGGTGGTGGTGGATAGGTTGATAAAGTCCGCTCATTTTATTCCCGTCAAATCCACTTACTCGGCAGAGGATTATGCAAGGATGTTCATAGATGAGATTGTGTGTCTTCATGGTATTCCGTTATCCATCATATCGGATAGGGGTGCACAATTAACGTCTAGGTTTTAAAGGTCATTCCAAAAAGAGTTGGGTACAAAGGTAAAGTTAAGCACCGCTTTTCATCCCCAAACGGATGGTCAAGCGGAGCATACTATTCAAACCCTTGAGGATATGTTTAGAGCTTGTGTAATTGATTTCAAGGGAAATTGAGATGAATACTTTCCTTTGGTTGAGTTCTCTTATAACAATAGTTACCATTTGACTATATTCATGGCTCTTTTTTAGGCCTTGTGTGTTAAGAGATGTAGATCTCTGATTGGGTGGTTTGAAGTTGGGGAGTCTTCACTCTTTGGTCCTGTATTTATCTATAAAACTTTGTAGGAAGTTCATATGATAAATAACCAATTGAAAACATCCTATCGTCGGCAAAAGTCTTATGCCGACAATAGGAGGAGAGCCTTAGAATTTGAAGAGGGTGATAAGGTGTATTTGGAAATCTCGCCTATGAAAGGGGTGATGAGATTTGGCAAGAAAGGGAAGTTTGATCCTCGTTATTTGGGACTCTATGAAATTTTGCAAAGGGTTGGTAAAGTTGCATACGAGTTGAGACTACCTAGAGAACTAGCTTCGGTTCATCCGGTGTTCCATGTCTCCATGCTTAAAAAGTGCATCAGTGATCCCGAGTCCATTCTTCCTATTGAGGGTCTAGATGTGGATGATAACCTCTCGTATGAAGAGGTTCCGGTGGAAATCCTTGATCACCAAGTGAAGAAATTAAGGAACAAAAGAGGTGGCCTCCGTAATAGTCTTATGGAGGAACCTCCTAGTTGAGGAGGCAAAATGGGAGGCCGAGGCCTACATGAAGTCCCGTTATCCTCATATCTTTGTTTATTAAGGTTAGTTGTTCCTATTAATAATGAAAATAATGAATAAATTGAATTTGGCCTGTTTTGCAAATATGTGCATATTCATGATAAAGTTTTTGCTAAAATGAAGTTTCATATAAAAATGCTTTTTTGCCTGATTTGTACTTATTTGTGTATTATGTATGTTGCCTATATGAAATGATATTGAGCATAATGATATATTTTGAAAGAAATTTTGGCACAAGTGACTCTTTAATGTTATGTTGAGCTCATGTTGTTGAGATGGAAATTCCTCATAATGTGTTATGAAATGTTGAGATCTTATGTATTGTGATTTGAGTTGCTATGTGTAATGCCATATTATGTGTTGAATGGAGTTGTGAAGTACTCCTATGAGTTGTGACTCATTATGTACATGTTGTTGGTTGTGCTGCAAGTATTGAGTCTATCCTTTCCCTACAAAAATATTTTAGTTTCATTCTGGGACGAATGTTCCTCGGGGAGGGGGGGATAATGTAAAACTCCGAAAGTCCCATGACTTATACTAGAGCCTTATATACCTAACAATAATTAAAATGGTTTTTCCAGACCTAGACTAACAGAATAAATTTATTTAGAAGTATTAGAGCCTAAATGTCAAAGAAAGACCTTCACGTCTGGAAACTAAGTCTAAAGCTTGAAAAAATACTTTAAGTAGGTAAAATATAGTATATAGGGTCCAAACGTCCAGTCTTGACTCCCCAAGGACCGCTATAAGGGTCCTTGAGGAGGACCCTAACTTTGGCGAGCAGGCTGCCAAAGCAGCCAGCGTGCAGCCAAGAATTGGAGGCTGCCACGCGTCGCACAGCCAACACTGGCTAGACAAATTTTGACTTGCGACGCGGAGCCTTCACGAGGCTCTCTTCATCGACCCGAATTTTAGAAAAACTATGTGGAACTGCCCCCGCAACGCGCAACCACTTCCCGGATTCGTTCGCATCGATTTTAGGTCAATTTGACTTCACAAATAGACCCAATTAAGTGAGGGGTCTTTTGGGTAATTTAGGGGACAATTATATATTGGTTTTAGGTCAGTTTTAAGTCATTTTTACTCACTCAAATAAAATCCCCAAATCAAAATATAAAAACTCACATCTCTCTCTCTCCATTCATCCTCCATTGAAGAAGCAAAGAAGCTTGAGAAGAAGATAAAGTCTCGAAGGTTTTCACTCGAATGTCGTGGATTAATCATCATTAAGGTAAGGGTTATTCACTCTTGGGATTCCTTTCCCCAATAGGTCCTTTCAAAGTTTTTTTCTAAATCATCCAATTCTTAGGGTTTTCTTCTACAAATGGGTTTTCTTCTAAACTTGAAATTGATGATTGATTATGAAAAATTGTGATTACTTGTGGCTAATAAGTGTATATTGTTGAGTAATTGATGTTGATTAATGGTAATTTCATTTGATTCATGTCCTTTCCCCAATTTCCCCAAATCTTGGATGTTGCTTATAAATTGATGGGAATTGATAAATGTATTGATTGTTAGACTTGTTCTATCTATTATAGTTCGTTCATGGACTGCCTAGGGTAATGTATTGTTGGGATTGGATCTATTTATTTAAGAATTCATGATGAACCTTTTCTCCCTAACCCTATGTTATGAATTGAAGTTAATTGGGATAGTGATGATGAAATTGAACTAGTCATTATATTAATTATTATTGAATGATGTTATTACACCTATTATTGGATGAAATTAGTTGGTTGATGGTAATACCATGGCTGATGGCTTTTGAAGGAGATTGGGTAAGTCTTTGTGATTTCAAACCTTTACTTCAATTATGACGGCTTGTACTTGGTGATGAAGTTCAATTTAAGTATATATTGTGATTGGATTAAGTAGGTGTTGGTATGAAGATGTTATTGAAATGTCTTGTTTATGTGGATTGTGAGATTAAAATTTAAGATGTAATGATATAAGGTTGGTTATGAAGTACCTATATTCCTTACTATGATATGATGATGTTAATGTGCTAATCTCACAGGTAAGGGTTGTATTGAAAGGATGTTCTCATGCAATTCCTATTGAGTTAATGACTATGACTATACAAGGAGTTATTCTCCTATGACCTAAACTAAGTTATGATTGTTAAATAAAGACATTTCAAAAAGGACTCTAGCTTAGCACCGAGTGAACTAGTAGTAAGGAGTTTCCCTTCCCAAATAAGGGAGGTAGGTTCACTAATATACTCATGAGATAGAGATTACAATGCCAAAGGCATAAAGAGGGTATCAAACATGTCTCCTAGTTCTTGAACTATGGTTTCCCCTTAGGAATACTAGCTAGTGGATCCACCTAGATGCTATGTTCATGTTTTGGTACTATCTTGGCAACTAATCCACCTTATTTCGGTGTAGGGTTTCATGACACCGGATTTCACATTAGCTCATGTGGTCTATGTCAGTTAAATCAAGTGTTCTCGAAAGTAAAATGAAGTAATAAAGTGAACTCTAACTAAGATGACTTAAGGGTTTTTTACTTAGTCTAGGTAGGGGTATGGGACTCTACCTATACATTGAACTAGTTGGCCTTGAGGGAAGTCCTAGAAGTATGTTCATATGTTCTTATGCTATTATAAAGTGACTGATATGCATGTGTTGATTTTACATATTGATGATACTATATGATTTTGGTTTAATGTATGAACATGCTATTGGTTTATATTGCTAAACATGATGATGACTAGTCTTGATGCTATGTTATGTGATGTTGGGCATTTCTTATGATCCTTTATTTGGTTTACTAGATAGAGTAAGGTTATGGGGCTTTACTTGGTCATTTCACTTGTAGACTTGATAGTGGGTTATGAGTAAGGGTCTTGTATATGTTGTAATGTTATGAACTCTTGAACATGCTTTGTTGTTATAACATGATGTTGGAGTTGCTTTGGCTATAGTTCTAATATGCTATACACATGTTACTTGATTTTACTTGATGATGTTGGTCTTGTGTTGAATATTCTATTGTCTTAAAGAATATATGATTATTATCTTATATGTGTTTTTGATTATGTATAAGTCTTTTCAAAGTAACTTGGCATGATTTTGAACAAATGTCCCTTTTAGCATGATTTCTAAGTTGTGTGTGCATATGTTTCCATACTTAGTACAAGTGATGTACTAACCCCTATTTCTCCTATTTTTCCCAAACATTTTAGGTTCCGGTCGTTGAAGGGTTCGTGACCAATTTGCAAAGAAGGTTTGGATCATTTCTTCAAGTGGGGTATTTCTTGAAGATCCAAGGATGATGCCTTTTATCATTCTATCTATGTGAATTGCTATAGTCTAATACATTCGTTTCACTCTTATTGTTCAAGACATTGTTGTAAGCCCTAAGTGGCAATTATACATTTGTAAGGGCTATGCTCGGATTTTTCTATTTCGACTTAGATGGTTTTATATTAGACATCTCTATTAAACTCTATCTTGTATATTGTATATGTGTGACATAAAAGTAGAAGACTGTGTAAGCTTCCTATGCGAGGATTCCAAGTAAACTTTTATGTATATGTTATGTGTAGCGAGAGGTCTATGTAAACCTCATGAAGTGGATGTAGATGAAAAGTTTTAATTTTCCGCATTTTTATGATGAATGCTAAGAGGCTAGTCTTAGTCCTCTCCGAGGGCGACGAGCCCGATTACGTCTACGTGGGGCTCCCTGGGTGTGATAAAAAGAAGCAACTGAAAATTGATTTTTATTTCATAATAAACCAGAATTGGACAAATGAGACAACACAATAGAATTTGTATGTTCTAGACGTTTATTGCCAAACCTCATTCATAATAGTGGTGAAAGCAAAAGCTAGAACAGGAGGAATAGAAAAATGTGTAGGAAACAATCTTCCAACTTTAGGCCCCTGCGCTATTATCGTCTCTGACTCTCCCGATCCTGCACAAGGCAACCATTATGAGAAAATTTTCACATTACAATTGTTATCTACCAATTGGCAAATTAAAATACCACTAGTGGAGATATTTGGTGATATAAAAATATTCTTGAAAGTTTCAGTAATATCTCTAACCTTGGTAATGGGTAAATTACCACCATTGGCAACCTGAATTTGTGTTGGACCATTAAACTCACAGATGTTTTTGAGTATATCAGTTGAGTTGGTCATACGACTGGAAGCGCCAGAATCAACAAACCAAAATATCGATATTACCTCATTACCTTGTAGTCCCAAAGTTGAAAATGTTGACAAGATCATTTGTTGTACCATTTCAGGAGTAAGAACTTGTCCTATTGAAGATGAGTTATATGTAGTGAAATCATTTATCGCAACTTGGAAAGCCTTTGCCCTACAATTTTGAGGATGTGTGGGACACTCTTTGACAAGTTTAGAGGACTTTAAGAGTATTACATCTTTGAAGAGGATCTTTCGAGTAATTACCTAAACTGAGAAAGAGTTATGTTTTAAGCATATGAGCTTAAGTTCCATATTATTGAAAATAGAATTGGGCACCGATATGGGGATGAGTTCAGACAACTCAAATCCTCATAAACCATGTTTGCCAACATGGGTAAAGGATCATACTTTTGAGATGATTTCTTATTACTTTTACGCATATCTTATATGATGCACTTAGTTAAGGTGTTCTATACCTCGACAAGATATAGGACAGTTCTAGTAGTATGAGCGAGACATTGTATCATCATGTTGCTCATAGTAATTCTTATTAGTTAGAGAATCTCCCAAATAAGAGTAAAGAGTATGTTATTGTATTTTATACATTATCGAATTTACCTTATGTTTATAATGTTTTAAATATTGCGTTAAGTATTCTCCTTACATGCTCGTACATTAATGTACTGATGTCAATTCACCTCCATCTCATTTATGATGCAAACATAGGTGTTTAGTGTCATCAACAAGTGCTCTGATGATACCATTTACATTCTAGTTACCTTTGGTAAGCCTCTTTCTTTTTGGAGGATTCCACAGTTACTTAGCTTTGCTAATATAGTGTGGGCCTAATCCCGACATCTATCGTAGTATTTAGATACTTCAAATATTATAGTAGTTGTAGATTCCTTTCCATTTCCTTGTTTATATTTTGACACTTGATTTGCCTTCTTATGGCTATTTGAATATTTTGAGACGTTTCTGAGTTTATCTATCGTTGAGACAATTAAGAAAATCTTTGCATTTGAAGCTCTTGTTGTTGAGTTATGTCTTTCACTGAGTACTAAGCTAGGCTAAGGGTTCACTTGGAGACCAACTATGGTTCTCAAATGCCATCTAAGTCAAGTTTATTGGCTCGGGGCGTGGCTCAATTCCATTCAATCCAACAACTTTCATGTTGAAATGGACAAAATGGTTGTACGAGTGGGGAAGACATGATGCAAGAAGAGTAGCAGGTTATATCTCCAAAAAATTAAACTCTAGTAGCCCTTACATTTGTGTCTAACCATGCCATGCTAGTTCCACCACTAGCTGGAAAACATATTATGACTCAGACGAGTGCTTCAAATTATAATATTACGAATAGAGATTTTATTATTGAACTTGTAAATAAAATATTTAGTAAGTTGGACACTTCCCAACTCTCTTACTCATATTAGCACTAGTTAGAAATTACAAGTTGTTGAAAGTTGTTATTTTTCTCCATATATTCTACAAGATGTGAATTCTTTGTGAGAAGGATGAATTGTCGGATAGTTGTTTTTCTAATGCTACTACGGATGAAGACATCTCTCCTAAACTATAAAGAAGTGAAAATTGCAAAGTAAAAAAAAACAAATGGTAGACAACGTAGTTGGGATGATAATGTGTCATGGGGTAAAAATTTCCCTCCCACATCGTTACCATACGCCCGGTGAATTTTGTTTAAGTTCAATGAGTCAGTTTTAGTCCAAGTTGAGGAATAGAGTGTGGGTGCAGTATATTTTTAATGGGTCCAATTTTTTTGTGGACCTCTAACAATAGGCCATGTGGCAAAACTGCGATACATTTAGAAATTAGGTAGAAGAATAAAGTTTTTACAAAATTACTACTAAAAAATAATTACATAAATGAACATGTTTTATATCAGCGATGACATAATTAAATGAGTCAAGCTTTTAATGGATATAGATGAGTCCTTTCTAATAGTTTGATGGAATATTTCAAAATTTTCCTATTATTAATAGAAGTACACTAAAAGAATTGTTTTTAAGAAAACTGAATTACCAGCTTGTGTACGTGATACACTTCAAATATAAGTAATTATTAATGTAATTTGATTTGTTATAACCGGTTAATTAATGTTTGTTATAGATTTCTAAAGTTACTTGTAATTACATTTTAATAACTTACTTGTATTCAAGATTCATCAAATCAAGTTGTAGAAGAAAGTGAAAGAAAAAATTAAATATAATTAACCACAATAATCTAATCTTAAATATTTGAAACCAATATTTATTAGAAATATAATTATAGTGTGATATACCTTCCAAATTTAAAGTCAAAACATTCCTATAAATTCCTACCTTTTTCCCCAACTTTGTAAATATTCATCAAACACATTTCTCTGTAATTACAATTATGAAGATGACCACCCACTCTGACCATGTTCAAGGCCACCAAAAGATTAAGAAGAATGTCACCCAGTTTGAGGAATTCACCAAGCTGCTAGTGCTACCATTGGCAATCGCTCTTGCATATGTTTTTCCGTACTGGATGAAGGAAATGGTCCAACTTGCCGAGAAAGGGAACATTCTTTGTGTTCAATTATGGGATGTCACCGAAGATAACAACCACAAAAATTATGAAAACGCTTATGTTGTGAAGATGGAGCCATGTGAGGACTATGCAATTTTTTGTGCGGATTTGTTTGAAGATTGTGAATTGAGCTATGGTGATGAGATTGAACTCTATTGGGATTCAAATTCAAATAATTTTAAATTCAAGTTAATTAATTAGGATTGCTTGATTTTTATAATTATATTTGAAATATATTAATAATATTTCAGTGTTATTATTTTTTTCTTTTTCTATTTCTTTGAATGTCATATTACTTTTACGTTTTATTTTATGTGTTTTAATATAAAAAGATATGAAGTTTAAGAAACTAACGAAAATTATTGAATTGTTAAGTTAGATGTGTATAATATATCAAATGTCATTATTATTTTTCAAGATCAACAAAATCCTTTGCCCAACTGTTCCTCTATTCCTTCTCTTATAATGCAATTACGTAGTACTAAAATATCCTAAAATTTCTCCTGTTATATAAATTATGTAGAAATCTCACGTAAGTATGGAAAAATCGAGGATTGTACTGATAATTATAATGTTGAGTTACAAGCTCGTTCTATAGAAAAGAGTCTTATTCTAGTTATACTAGGAATCCTGCTACAACACAATAATTTACATGAGTAGTATTGTATTACAAGTCATATACTTTATCCTAGTCGACTCCTATAGTATTTAGTAGCCTAGTCGTACATAACTTAGGATTTAGTCAGTCTACTTTGATGGACCTGTTCCTTTGACATATTCCATCAGTCTTCAAGCTTCCTTCAACACTTTCCATCAAGCTAGTGAGTGGAGGAACTGTAACTCCTAGCTTGCTGCGAAAACCAGACAAAACCTATTTTGTTAAGGCTTTGGTATGAATATCTGACCCTTAACTTCACAAAGTGAGTAAGAAGTTGTCCCCTGGCTAATTTCTCACGAACAAAATGATAGTCCATTTAAACATGTTTGGTTCTAGCATACATAACTGGATTAACTATCATATACAAGGCACTCATATTATCATAATACATCGTAGAAACAGATCGAAGGAACACTCCAAGGTCATGAAGAATATACAAAATCCAAGTAATTTTTGTGGCACTGGAGGCTAGTGCTTTATACTCTGCTTCAGCACTTGATCGGGCTACTGTGATTTGTTTCTTGGTGGTCCAAGAAATATAATTTGCTTCTAGGTAAATGATATAGCATGTAGTTGATCTCCTAGTTGTGGTACAACCTCCCCAATCAACCTACATGGTAATTATGAAATAATTCTGAGTCCAAAGTGTAGAGTACCTTTGATGTACCTGAGAATCCTTTTTACCCCTTGAAAATGTTCAATGTTTGGGATTTGCATAAAATGGCTTGCTAAATTCACAGCTTGAGTGATGTTAGGTCTTGTGAGGGTCAAAAATTGAAGGCTCCCTACTATCATTTTGTACAAGGATGCATCTATAAGACTTTCCACAGCTTCATGCAAGCCATGTTTTTAGGCAAATGAGTGACCACAGCCTTTCCCAAAGTCATCTCTGTCTTGGCCAGTAGCTCAGCAGCATACTTGCTTTTATTTAAGTGAATTCCACCTTAAAAATACTTCACCTTAACTCTTAGAAAGAAGTGTAAAGGGCCAAGATCTTTCATAGAAAACTACTTCCCAAGTTGTAGGACCAACTCTTAGAAATGAGATGGAATACTTCCTGTGACAATAATATCATCCACATATAACAAGACAAGTATTTTGCCTTTGTGAGTTTGCAAACTAAATAAGAAAGGCTCAGCCTTACTACAAATGAAACCAAGGTGTAAGAGATGCATGCTAAACCTATCAAACAAGGCTCTTGTGCTTGTTTAATGTCATACAATGACTTATTAAGTAGACACACATGTTCAGATACTGAGAATAAATAAAACCATGAAGTCGACTCATGTACACCTCCTCTTGTAGGAAGCCATGGAGAAAGGAAATTTTGACATCTAGTTGTCTTACTTCCCACTTTGAAATGACAACAATGGATAGAACCACCTAATAGTTGCGACTTAAATCACATGAATAAACGTTTCTTCAAAATCTATCCCTTAAAGTTGCGAGAATCCCCTTGCCACAAGTCTAGCATCATATCTATCTACTGTCCCATCAACTTTTAATATTGTCTTGAACACCAATTTTCAGCCAACCAAGTTTATACCAGGAGATTTAGGCACCAAAATCCATGTCTTGTTAGTATGTAAATCATCAATTTCTTCTTGAATTGTTGCAAGACAATGAGGTGATTTTAGTGCTTCCATAGTAGTATTTGGTTCTCCCACAATTTATGTGCTGCTACAAGCAACAAGTGACAAATGATGTTCCTTTTCCTTGTGCCTAGTAATCATATGATGCCCTTGCAGTGCATGAAGTACCTCAGCTGGTACATCAACCAAGGTAGTTGACTGGAGTGTAGCATTGGTAGGTTAATGGTCAATTGTTTCATCAACTAAAGTGGTTGTTTGATGATGCTTAATGGCTGGACCTGTAAGTTAAACTTGTTCCTCACAGCTACTAGCAAATTCAAAATCTGCAGGTGGGGTTTCAATACTCTGTATGGATCACCCTTTCAACCTGTTCCTCGGCATCTGATCATGTGCCTAAGAGGTTAATAGTACTCTTATCATCAAGGTGTACATATTTGTAGCAGCATTATCACTATTAATGTGTGTAGTAGCAGCTTGTACTTCCACTGAATTAGAATTTTCATGTGCATTCAGCTTAGAGAAATATCCAACAAAGGTACCAAGATGAGGTGAGACATCAATGTTAGTCTGAGATTGTTTTGGAGACAAATAGGGTAATGTGTTTTCGTCAAACACAACATGTCTAGTTATGTAAACCCTCCTTGTAGAGGATGATAACATTCATATCCTTTGTGTAAGCTTTCTTACCCTATGAACACATAAGTAGGTCTTTGGACTGAACTTATTGCTACCATTTATATATGGAAAACATCTACACTCAAACACTTTTAACTATTTGTAATCAGGTTGTTCGTCATACAACTTAACAAATGGAGTTACCATTTTTAGGACTAATGAAGGCAATCTATTGATGAGGAATACTGCAGTGAGGAAAGCCTTAACCTATAAGTAGGTTAGCATGAAGTAGTAGAGTTAAGCCAGTCTCCACAATATGCCTATGTTTTCTCTGCAATTCCATTTTGTTAAGGTGTCTTAGGTCATGAAATATGTCTCACAGTTCCATAATCTTCCAAATGCTTATTGAAATCTTTTTGGATAAACTCACCACCTCCATCACTCTGAAAAATCTTAATCTCTTTAAAAATTTATTTTTCCACCATTTTTTGGAATTTTACAAAGACCGTAAAAAAGTCAGATTTATTTTTCAGTGGATAAATTCATGTATATCTCGTGTGATCATCAACAAAAATGACATAAATTTCATATGTTGGGGAAGATTCGATAGGAGTAAGTTCCCATAAATCACAATGGATTTTCAATAAAGGTTACTTCTCAATTTTATTTCTCAAACCAAATGGAAGTCTACAACTATTTCCCAACTGACAACTAGAACAAACAATAGGCATCTTATTCCGACTACTAATATTGATACAACTATTACTATTCAAAACTTTTAAAGACTTCAAACTAAGGTGTCCTAATCTAGTATGACACATGTTCCATCAGTCTTCAAGCTTCTTTCAACAAGTTACACATCAATTCCCCATAATAATGCTCCTGTCAAGTCACTGTATTCACAATTTCTTCAATCGTTCTAATTCATGTGAATGGAAATTCATTGGTAGAATGGGAATAATTGAGGGAAGAAGGGCATATAGAAAATGAATGGAAATATCAAAAAGTTGGAATAAGAAATGGCTTTTCAGTTAGATGCATGAAATTCGGTAAGCATTTTATTCGAACAAATATAATGCCAAAATGGATAATTTTGTGTTTATTACTGGTGTTTCCTCATGAGTTGAGACTGATCATTTAGATAGATGGGGGATAATATAATTAGCTAAAACATTGATGAACTATATTGAATAGTTATCTATCATAACAATATCCTTATTGATCTATAAACAACAAGTAGATCTGTGCCAACAAAAGATGGTCATAGTAAATACTAAAAGTCATTTTTCGATGTCATTGAAATGCTAAAATTTAATAATACATGAGCTCTAATTTATACAAGATATTTTGATATTTATATGGTCTAATAGTCAATTGTTCTACACTAGATTTAGGAGGTATGAGGAAGGATTTGAATGAAATAGTGATTCATATAGAAGAAATGATCATCTATTTTACCTAAGTAACCTCACATCCTCAGTATCATTT
The DNA here is from genome assembly GCA_022817965.1 of Solanum lycopersicoides. Lineage (NCBI taxonomy): Eukaryota > Viridiplantae > Streptophyta > Magnoliopsida > Solanales > Solanaceae > Solanum > Solanum lycopersicoides. Next base: position 8,209,648 of record CM040620.1, read on the forward strand.
GCAATCCTACTAATGAGATTGATGTAATTGGCAAATTCGATCTTCGTATAATTTATTATAACCAATTAATTTTATTTGTAAAATATATAGAATTACATATACATTTTAAGTGACTTGCATGTCCACTAGATGGTATACCCCATTATAACTAGGTGAAAGAGTGTACAACATGTTGGTGAGTCCCAAATTAATAACTAACTTAAGAAGTCGCCACCTAATTATTATGGTGAATTTGAGCATCTAATTAAATTCTAGTCGAATGTTAACTTCATTTAAGATCTACTAAACACAAGATTATATGTAAGGGTTCAACTAATCTAAAGGGGAGATCTTAAGCACCCTTTAAGATCCAATAAAAAATAGTTAAATAGCCGAACTTAATTAATTAATTAGGCTAAGTGAAATAACTAAAGCTAGATCATTAAATAGTTGATTTAAGAAAAAATACTTCAAACTGATAATGCGTAAAGTAGTTGTTTAATTTTACAACAACAGGAAATCCGCGTTTAAAAGTGGAAAACAATTTTAAAAAATTGTATTTTTAACTCCAAAGACCATTTGATAATAGTTTCATCTAGAGAAAATCACATTATTAAATTAAAGGTGTTTAAAACTATTCTAAAGTTGACAAAACTTAAGTACATTATTAGATTTTTAGAAATAAAAAAAGAGACATCAGGTGAGTAAAGTATTTAAAAATATAGGTGTCATATTATAAGTGACAAGGTAGCTATTGTTATATAGAAAATCGTCACTAAAGGTATTTTATCATTAAAAATAAGGACTTTTGTATGGGTTGCTTCTCTCTCGGTGCATGTTAGCTAAAGTGCGCCATCCATTAATAAGAGGGCTCGTGCTTCAACTCAGAAGGAGATAATGAGTCAGGAAGCTACTCAAGATTTGTGTGAAAGGTGGACAACAAATTCACAGAAACTGAAAGTGTTACAATGGAGCGAGTTGTTGGTGTTACTAATAAAATACAGATAGCGCCAGAACAAATACGAGTGGGAATTTACAAAGGGGAACTCATTCGGAGGTAACAGAGTCACCGGGGAGTAGTACAAGTGAGGCACATAGCAGAGGTATGACAAATCTAAGAGGGCGAAATAATGAAGAAGCTAGCTGGAACAAGCTCAGATCTATCTCGCTCTGAGGAATATGTACAACTGATTAAAGAGAAAATAAAGCAGGTGATGAGAATTGACAAAGTCCGGAATAAGAAAGCTGAGGACAAATGGAATGCGATGCTTTAAGCTAATACAACTATCCCATCGACTAGTGAGACAAAGTTGTGTGTTGATGCAGTAGAACAGGAAGAGAAGAGGACTCCAGTGAGAAAGGCATATGTTTGGGATGATATCAACATCTCTAAAGTGTCAAATGCAGGATTTAAGCTAAAATATGTTGCCCCGACTTTCTATGATACCTTTACTATTGTGGCGATAGAATTTCAGTTCTAAGATTAATTACTGATGAGTCCCAAGTTTGGACTCATTTAGGGCTATATTTTGATAGAAATAGTGTCCTTAATTGCTTGTTTTGTCTCAATTACTAATGAATAACCATGAGTTTCAGGTATTTTGAGTTTGAGGCAAAGCATGGACACTACTTGGCAAAAAGGATAAGAAGATCGAAGAAATAAAGGCCTGAAGATCGCCGAGTCAACTTGGCGACTTTCGATATGTCTGAAGATCTCCTTTTTTCCAATGTGATGAGACCTAAAGGAAAGGATCAAATAAGCGGTACAAAGGAGCAGGCGGCGCATCGCTTAGAAGTTCTGCAAAGCAGTAATTTATCGCCCACTGATCCAAAACACAGAGATTCTTGGACTACGTGCAACAAGGCAATGAAGTGATCAAAGGGTGAATCACATATTTGTTTGGCGATTCTAATAATGACACCAAGCATCCCACTGCGACACTATTCTTTGAAAACTATATATACTTGTTGAGTGTTTTAGCTAAGATATCAAACGTTTATTGTAAGAATACATTATTATCATATTTTTCAAGTTTTTATCTTAGTTTTTGAGCTCTAAGTTTTAGAGGGTTTTTGGGAGAAGAACTTGAAGACAAAAAGGGTTTAAACTCTAAGGATTTGGACTTGGGTCTTTTGATTTCTTCATCCTTGGTCTATAACAAGACTCAAATCTTCATACTTAACTTGAATGCAAGCTCATTTTGGTATAAATTTCTACCTCTTGTTTATGTCTATCTAAAACTCCAATTCTTGGGATGTGATTTTGTGAATATGACTTAAGATTATTGTTGAGTCTTGCTTGTTGATAGATTAATTGTAGTTTAATTGTAATTTTGTTTAGTAGTTAAGGATTAATTTAAAGAATTTGTAGTTTCAAATACAAGTTTATTTATGTGTTTTTGGCTTGCTCGAGAGAGAAGTCGTGAAATTAAGACTACTAAATTGATGGCCTATGGGAGTGGGTTGACATGAGGCTCAACTCGAGAGAGTGAGCCCTAGTCTCATTTCCAAACACTCAGCTCGACAGAATGAGTGGGTTAAGGCGTAGACTGGTCTTCATGCGAAAAATGGATGTCCGAGAGAAACACATTTGAAATGGGGTAAGTTGCTTGAGAGAGAACTTATTCCCCTTAAAGCTTAGCCTAGTCACAATTATTCTATAAATCCTCTATCGAGAGCATGTACCAGACAATTTAGCTTAACCCGTATTCCTATCACATCCCGAGAATTCCCCCTCTAGTTTCTTAGATTTCTTTTTAATTTCTTTATTTTTACTACTTGTGACAAACACCTATTGATAATTGACGCTTGCGTCACCCCCTATCTTTGATTTAAAATGTTTTTACTCGTTAATTTCTTTAGCTAGGAATAGTTAGAATGTAGTTTTAATATTCTATTAATTCTCACTACCACTCCCTTGGGACACGACCCCAACCCTTGATTGGGTTACTACACTAGTGCATGATTGTAGACACTCGTATAGGAAGTTGTGTCTTGATTATGCAAACATCAAAATAACGTCGCTGTCGAGGAGTAGGGTCAAGTGAAGAGGTAGCTAAGTAGAATTTTTGTTCTTAATTAGTTGTACCCTTACTAACTTTACTTTTACTTTTGTTTTCTGTTGAGTTGTCATTATATGCAAGCACCCTGAGCTTGGCTGCGGGAAGTAGTGACAAGACGGCTGAAACAAATCAAGAAGTCGAGGGCACTTCAAGTTATCTACACTAGTAACTCAGCTAAAAGACTTGGCCACCAAAATCTCAGAGGTGGAAAACTAGTGCATCAACAAAGGGAGGTACATACTCCCTCATGAGCGGAACAAGTCTAAGGACAGGGAGAACAATCATGTAGAGAACGCGCTTCAAAACATTCTCCAAGAGATCATCGATCAAGATCAAGTGTTGGAAGACATGAAAGAAAAGTTTGAAGAATTGAATCAAATGATTGGCTCTCATTCTAGATCCCTCCACCTAATCAGGAAACTCATGACTTCACAATGCCTTAGCTCCACCCAAATGATCTATGGGGTTACCTAATCACACTATGGCCAACCCCAATAATGGAGAATGAGAAAGAACTTACGTCATGCCACGGCGTTTTCTTGGTAGGTAACCCAAGATTTTACATGCTTTAATTTCACTTTGATAAATAATGGTGTATTAGTTGTGAAGATTAAAGTGTATAGAGTGTTGAAAATTTCATTTGGCAAAATAAGGGTTCATTCAGCGAATCGCAAAACAGGTCAGCATTCCCAATGCAACTTATTATCTGGCTCAATAAAAGTTTAATTCAAAACATGTTATACTATGCAAACTTGGGAAGCCATTATGCGGTTGTTGATCTGGTTGGCGATCTCGACTTGGATCGCTATCTTAACCACCAAAGAGCTAAAGATTATGTAAACAGTGGTGGGATAAGTAACCACACGGCGTGTCACCAAATAGGTCGGTGTATCTGACTAGCTTCGCCAAATGGATGCGAACTGAATGGATTATAATGGCCGAAGGTTTCAAAACTTGAACTTTTTCACTCCCTCTCACTTTGAAACTTCACAAACGCTCACCGAGGTAGTATTTTCAACACCTTTCGCTTTCAATTAGTATTTTAGTAGTTTACTGGTGCTCAGAATTGGAACTTTTTTGCCGTCTAGCACTTCAATCACATTTCAATCGGCATTAAAGGTTAGCTCCCAAAACCCCAAGGTTATTTTTGTGAATTTCGGACTCATTTGCAATAATTGTATCGTGTTGTAGTGCGCTAGGCCCAATAGGGTTAGAATATTAAACTACCTATTTCAATTTGTAAATTTTTTGCCTATCTAACATTGATTCTCGAAATCCCCTTTTTGATGCGCGACTAATTAGACTGAATCGTGTGGGTTGTGCATATTTGGTGCTTATAATGGTTAAGTTTTGTGCGTCAGAGCTTAATATTACTAATGTGTACTTTAATTTTTTTTCGGGGGTTGCAGGGGTTGAAATCGAGAGGACAGATTGAAAATAGGCATGTCGGACCGTTAGGCAAGCTATGTTGAGCTCGCCGAACCACTCAGCGGTTCGCTTGTTGTCTACATGTCACCCTTAATTTCATGTCAGTCTTAAAGTTTGATTCGTTGATTTTCAGCAAGGCGTCTTGGATCGCCGAAAGCTATGAGTGACTCGCCGAAGAGACTCTTGATCGCCCTTTGTTTGCACCCCTGAACCCATGATGCAAGAGTTTTGTACATAAGTATACATACTAACTTTTCTCTAATATTTCACAGTCATTGACAAGAAGTCAACTCAAAATAAGGAAAAAGGGATTGAAATCAATGAGGACACGACTGTATCCAGGGGCAAGACCACAAAGTTTTCACGACCGAAGGAAAAGGCTAGGGAAAAGACAAAGTCCTTGAGTTATTAAATGCAAGATCCGACAGTACTGATGTTTATACCACCGACCCCACCACATATAACAGTGAGAGTATGGTATCCGATGAAGATGAACTGATGGAGGCATAGAGGGGATCCGGTGATGATGAACTGATGGATGCATGGAGGAACGAGTTACGATCTGAAAAGTTTAATAATCCATATAGGATCATAAATTCTCAATAAACCACTAAGATTCGTTTAGTTTCGGATCAGGCAATAATACTGGCACCCTCGGTACAAGGCCCCCACCTAAGTAAACAAATAGATTGAAGTATGAGGGGCAAAGGACGATCATTGAATAAAAATGGTTGTTAATAGATAGGGTTAACCGTAAGATCTCACAAATTTGAATTAGCTAGGAATAAGCTAAGAAATTAAAAATATCCATTTTTGGAAAGATAAAAAAATCTGGAAAATTTCCTAATATAAGAAAGTGAGTTTTGGTCATTTTCAAACAGAAATAACCTATAGCTCAGGATGAGTTAGAGGTAGTTCTTGATATGGTTGGAAATCCCTGGGAGATATCTTACCAACGCCGCCAAGTTTGCACATTTTCGATATCGTATGAGGGAGATACGCTAATCGGAAGTTGGGCTTTTGAAGTAAGGAAAATCCCAATACAGGTTAAAGGTAGGGCAAACTAGTCTTTTCACCAATTAATTTGCTATTTCGTTTTTAGGGATTTATTTGGGGTAAAAACAAGTTTTAGTTCAGATTAAAAAATTAAAATCACGCTTAGGGCTTGGTGAAGAGAAAAAAGAAGAAGATAAAGGAGAAAAAGTCAAGGATTCGCCAAGAACGCCAAGGTTTGCGAGTGGAATTCGTCGGGGATGATTCCTATCAAGCTATGTGAGATCTTTTAGTCTTGATTCAGTTCACCCACACAACAATCTTTCTTCAATCCTTTAATTTTGAATTGGTTAAATGAGAATAGTGAAGTTCTTGAAAGACATGGTTGAATTCTCGTTGCTTGAGTTTTTGAAATTGTTGCTTTGATTCAAAGTTCTGAGTTTTTTTTCGCTCTAGATATATTGGGTATTGAAGTTACTAATAATCCTAAGGGTTTGGGAAAAGAACTATGGAGGTTTAGGCAATTTATGATCAGAAAATGAGAGAAGAAAATCGCCAGACACATTTGTGTACCAAAGCACGGCGCACCCCATCTGCGCCAGAGGGCCTGGGGAAGCACGGCGCACCCCATCTGCGCCAGAGGGCCTGGGGAAGCACGCCTGCAACGCTCCAGAATGGTGTCTCAAACCAAATGGTCTGGCACGACGTGCCACGAATGCGACCAAATCGGCATTTTTTGCCCATTTTTCGTAATCCAGTTTGATTAAGCCCTTCTAAGGTGTTTTAACACTTCCTACTGATTTTAACTACTCAAAATGACTTCTAATCATATAGAAATTATCCAGAAACACAAATTTACAACCTTGAATCCATAACTTCAAATTCAAGGGAAAGTTAGAGCCAAGTCTAGAAAACTCCTAAAGTCTTTTCATGAAGTCTTTTGCAAATACATTAAACTTGTTTGAAGACTTAAAGATAAGTTTGATTAAGGACTAAAGATAAGAAAGAGAATTTCATTTCAAGTTTCATAAGTCTTTCAAAAACGTTTAAGTGTCGTTTTAAGACTTAAGCTCGAGTTCAGTTCAGAAAAAGTGAAGTATTCCTTCAAAGTAGTATATGGTAACTAAGTATTCCCAAAAGAACTTAAAATGTTTTCACATTTAAAAAGAAGGAAAACTGAGATTTGCAAAGAGCTTTCGGGCTAGTTTTCAATTAAAATAGCTTTCCAAATGAAGCAAGAGAGAAATTGTTATTTCCAAAATAGTTTCTGAGCTAAGAATTTTGAGCACATGGGAGTAGTATTGAGCATTGATATGGGGGAGAGTTCATACAACTCACAGCCCCCATAAACAATGTAGCCACCATGGGTAGAAAAGGGTTATACTTTTTAGGTGAACTCACACAAGTGGATCCATTAGGCGATTATACTTTTTAGATGAACTCGCAGTAGACTAGTGGATACATTAGGCGGTAATACTTTTTAGATGAACTCACATTAGACTAGTGGATCCATTAGGCAGTTCAGGTCTTATACCTTTGGTCGGGTATAAGATACGCTAGCAACGTGAGGTAGATCGTTGTATCATCACTGTAGCTCTTAAGTGATGGTTGTCGATTAGAGAAACTCCCACAAAAGTTAAATGTATTTATTTATATACATCAGTTTATTTGTATTTTTACATACATCTCAGAGTTAATTTATCATTGTATTCATTCAGAGTTTACAGCATGTTTTCAAAAGTTTTCTTTATATTGCACTTGCTTTTAAATTCATTCATATTGAAATGAGTTACTTATTCATAAGTTGAGCTGATCCAAGGTAAGTGTTTCTTCAGACTCCTTTTTCTAGCCTATGTTGTTTTGCATTCCAACTCGCATACTCATATATTCAATGTACTCATACCACTTGGCCTGCATTGTATCATGATGCAGACGCAGGTAACCAGGATCAGCATCACCCAACGCCTCGCAGATCTAGCTGAGCACTAAGAGTCAATGGTAAGCCTCCTTGAATTTAGAGGAAACATTTATTGATTTTTAGTCTTTCTTTTTATAGGATGTTGTGCGATCTGTCCAAACATCCATCTTAGTAATATAGAGGCTTCAAAGACAGCCTGGCAATTAGTATTAAGTCTCTTATCTTTGTAGTGCAGACAGTTTGCTATGAGACTTAAGTATCATTTTGGCCAATTTATTTACTTCAAGTTATTAAATGAGACTATTGTGTTGAGTTAAGTCTTCCGCTGAGTTAAGTAAGCCAGGCAAAGGGTTCGCTCGAGGCCAACAATGGTCATCGAGTGTCGGCCACGTCCAGGGTGAGGCTCGAGGCATGACATTATCTATAGATATCCACATATAATGGAGTGCCTACAACATAACATATTTCAAATCTTCACAGAACCCCGTGGCTCTTATATACCAAGTTGGGTTAGAAAGTTTTATAGTGCGTACAGTGCATTGGTACCGCAAAAAAAAAAGATGGTATCGTCTTTCAAAGTAGTTGGTTACGTGGTTGTCAAATGAAGAAAGGTGGATTGTGATAGTGAGGCTATCAACATCGTCTTGCGGATATCTAATAAGATTAAGGATCAATGCCAGTACCTGATCAGACAAAATAAATTGGATAAAATGAAAAAGTGGTTAGCTCCACTAATTTCAAATGATTATGCTCCGAAGAAGTTAGCAGAGGGAGCATCAATTGAAACAAAAAATTTTAATGTGGCTGAAAGATACTGGTTTGGATTCATCAGCACCACAATTATGCCTTCCCAAAATGAATCAACTATTCGCCTCGCTAAGGCAGCTTGTCTGGGGTGCATTATGAAGTAAACGAGGCTATATATGAGGGCAATCATTGCTGCAAAAATCCATATGCGTGCAAAGCAGAGTCGGGCCTGTCTCCCATTTCCACCTTTGATGACTGCATTATGTAAAAAATCTAGAGTACCTAGAAATGCCAAGAAAGATATGGAAGTAACTTCCGCATCTTCCACTGATATCATAAAGATCGAAGTTGAGTACCTAAAGAATCTAGCAGAGAGGAAGAAAAAGGGAAATTCGGCGGTCACAGACTTATACTTGCCGAGGAATCTTTGCCTACTCCGACCCCTAGAACATCAGGAACACCTGTCACTGCTACTCTCATTCACACTACAGGGTCTTCTACTGTTGTACTATCACCCATACCTACTATTATTGTTGTTTCCCGTGATACGATCACTCAGGCATCCTTGATCAAGATGGGACAACCTGCTTAATTTGTTGATTGTCGGGCTGCCACCACAGAATGCTCCATTCCAGGCATAGTTCAGGCTGCCCTCGATGATGTTATGAGTCCACTGAGTAATATTATTTATGCCCTAGAGTCCAGGATAGCAGTGTGTGAGCGCGACCAAGGAACTATAGAGGAGGTGATAGCCTTAAAGGTCATCATTGCTGAGCTAGGAAAAGATGTGGACTACATGAAGTTGACTGAAATGTCCATGATCTTTGAAACATTTGAAATGTCCTAAAGTTGACCGAAATGTCTCAGACCACCACTGGACGTGGGGATGGAATAGAGCAAACATCTTATTTTGGGTCAGAAGAAAAGACTGATGAAGAGATGCTTGAAGAGGATGAGGGAGCTACAGAGAAAGACCAGATTGAGAGTGAAGAAGTCATGATACATGTTGTGGTGTAGGCTTCCTTGGAAATTGCACCTGTTGCTAAACCCACTGAGGCTGGTCATTGTGAGGAGACTCTGGGCATTGATACCCAAGTAAATGTCCCCGACAAAGAGAGAAACTACGTAGATAGGACCATTCTTTACCTCCCTCTCTATCTTATTATACTCTTACTTTTGGATACTTTTATTAACATTTGAGGACGAAAACTTTTTTAGTTGTGGTACGGTGAGTCCCACACCTTTTATATTGATATTTGTGTTTTTGTGTTTGTATTTGGTTGTTTTGTCTCAAATTGTGTTTTCTCTACTTTTAAGGATGATTGATCATATGGCTCCCTTTTGGTTTATAATTATAAAATGATTTTGACCCTTTTAAAAAATATTAAATTTTTCATAAATTTCCGCCACCTCTTGTATGTACTTGAAACGTGGTTGTTCTTAGGCAAATATAAGTCTCAATTTTTTTATCAATATTGATGACTTGATTAGTTCTCGCAATCAAACGAACATGAATTTACGGCTACAACGAGGCCAAGTGAAGTTGCATAGACAATATGTGAACTCTTTGCATCTCGTTGTGATTAGCCAATTGTCAAATCGATTCTCTTTTAATGACCGTTTCACACTAGCAAAAGTGTGGAGTCTTGTTTAACTTTAGTGTCGATTCCTTGTTTGATAAGCTTACCTTGAACCATGCATGAAAACACCTAGAATTTGCCCCGTTGGTTTTATTGACTAAGTAAAGTTTTCTCTTGATATGATCTTAGGCAACTTTACAGAGTGCGAGACAATTTGACATATACCTCTTTTGTGACCTACCTTTAGAGTGTGTGAACCTCTCTTGAACACTCCTTAATTCTCACCTTTATTTGAAATAAACTTCAACAACATGACCTCTCTTAACCCTTTACCCATAATCATCTAGAGTTGTGCTTAATAGCATATCCAACTTAGGCCAAAAGCCCAAGTTGAGGGTGTGGTGGAAAGAGAAAGCAAGTCAAGAAAGTGCAAGAAAGATCCCATCTACCAATTGTGTTGAGAAAAATGGAACCCCTCTATATATAAAAAAGAAAAGAGAAAAGAGAAAAAGAAAAGAATGAAAAAGAAAAGTTATAAAATAAATTTGAAAATTACAAAAAGAGAAAGGGGGTCCCAAACACATTAGGGGAAACTGAATAAAGGGATGACTTGTAAGCACTAATGAATTTGATGAGAGGAAAGGAAACGAAGTTTTTTGAGCACCACATCTTATGAGAATCATAGTCACTAAGCCTAAATGACCATACCTCTCACTCAACCCCATTAAAAGCCTTAAAACACCTTTTTGATCTTGAGAAAGCTTAAACAAGTATCGATAGGAAAATACGGGAAAACCTATGGGTTAATGCATGCCTTGTGTTCTTCTTTGTGATTGTGAGCATTGTATCTGATTCTCGAACCTTGAATGATTACGCATCATGTGTGTGAGAATGGAATCATCAAGTGTGTGAGGACATTTGAATGCTTTTGTTGAGCTTGAACTTCCATTTGAAGCAAGTATTGCTATCTTGAGCATCTTAGGTAATGGTGTCTCACAACTTGAATCTTTCGGTACACAATTGATCCTTGCATAAGTAATTTGAGTTTTGTTTTGTACATTCATAATTGCATCTTGTGTAGCACTGTTGAGACATCCTTTTTGAACTGCCGAACTTGAGTTTTACATAAGGACAAAAAAAAAATTTAAGTTGGGGGTGTTGGTGAGTCCCCTGATTGGAATCATTTAGGGTTATATTTTAATAGAAATATTGTCCTTAATTGTTTGTTTTGTATCAATTACTAAAGAATAACCATGAGTTTTAGGTATTTTCAATTTGAGGCAAAGCATGGACACTACTTTGCAAAAATGACGAAAAGAGCAAAGAAATGAAGGCCTGAAGATTGCCGAGTCAACTTGGCGACTCACCAATAGGTCGATCGCCTTTTGTTCTAGTGTGTTAAGACCTGAAGGAAAGGATCAAATCAATGATAGAAAGGAGTAGTCGGAGCATCGGCAAGAAGTTCCGCAAAGCAATACCTTATCGCCCATTTATCCAAAACATGAATATGCTTGGACTATGCGGACAGCGATAAAGTGATCAAAGGGTGAATCGTCAATTTGTTTGGCGATTCCGACTAATGCCGCCAAGCATCCTACTATAGCACTATTCTATGAAAACCATAAATACATGTTAAGTGATTTATCTTAGATATCAAACTATTATTGTAAGAATACATTATCATCATATTTTTCAAGTTTTTATCTTAATTTTCGAGCTCTAAGTTTTAGAGGGTTTTGGAAGAAGAACTTTGAAGAAAAAAAGGGTTTCAACTCTAAGGATTTGGTTCTTTTGATTTCTTCATCCTTGGACCGTAACAAGACTCGAATCTTCACGCCCACTTGAATGCAAGCTCATTTTGTTATAAATTTCTACCTTTTATTTATGTCTATCTAAAAAAACCATTCTTGGGGTGTGATTTTGTGAATACGGTTAAGATTGTTGTTGGGTCATGATTGTTGATAGATTAATTGTAGTTTAATTGTAATTTCATTTAGTAGTTATGGATGAATTAAATGAATTTGTAGTTGCAATACAAGTTTATTTATGTATTTTCGGCTTGTTTGAGAGAGAATTCATGAAACTAAGACTACTGAATTGATGGTCGGTGGGAGTGGGACGACATGAGACTCAGCTCAAGAGAGTGAGTGCTAGTCTCATTCCCACACACTCAGCTCGAGAGAGTGAGTGGGTTAAGGAATAGGCTGGTCTTCATGCTGAAAATGGGTGTCCGAGTGGAATGCATTTAAAACGGGGTAAGTTGCTCGAGAGAGATCTTATCCCCCTTAAAGCTTAGCCTAGTCACAATTATTCTATAAATCCTCTATCAAAAGCATGTACCCAAAAATTTAGCTTACCCGTATTCCTATCATATCCCAAGAATTCTGCCTCTCATTGCTTAGATTTCTTATTAATTTCGTTATTTTTACTACTTGTGACAAACCCCATTGATAATTGACATTTGCGTCACCCCCTTCTTTAATTTAAAATGTTTTTACTCGCTAATGTATTTATCTACGACTAGTTAGAACGTAGTTTTACAATTCTATTATTCTCACTATCACTCCTTTTTAACACGAACCCAACCCTTGGTTGGGTTACTATACTATTGTACGATCCTAGACACACGTACTAAAAGTTGTATCGTTGATTAAGAAAACATCAATTACCGAAAGGATTTCATGGTCTTCTTCGTACTAGGAGCGCACACATCGTTTACAGTCGTGCCGGGATTTATCTTGAGGCTATGGGCTAAGCACGAAATAAATAAGATCTCAATGCTAAGGAACGGTATAGTCCTGGTAAGGTTTGATAGTTAAATGGGGAAGGAGGCTGTTATAGAGGGTTGTATATATTACTTTGACAACAAACCTTTCACGTGAAGGAGTGGAATCCTTATAGGGGTGTCAAATGGGCGGGTTGGGTTGAAATTGGAAATATTAAAAGGGGTTGAATAGAAATTGGGTTGGGTCTTGACCCGCCCAAGTTTACTTTGGGCTCAAATGGGTTGGGCTCAAATGGGCTAAAAAAGATTGGGTCTTGACCCGCCCAATTTGACCCATTAATCTCAATAACTTAACATATTGATATTTAACTTTTATAATCACAATTTGAATTTCCGCTCAAGAATTTTTTGTTAAAAAAGTAACAAATTGATAGATTAATCCTAAAAGATGTTGAATCGATAATAATTCATATCTTCAATATAGGAACATATCTTAATAAAAAGTTTTAAAAGGGGTTGAAATTGGAGATTGAATTGAGCTCAATTGAGAATTCTCTTCAAATGGGTTAAGCTTGAATGAGTTCAGATTGAACCCAATTCAAATTATCTTGAGCTCAATCCTTAAATTTCTGGGCGGATTACCTATGTTTGGGTTCATTTTTGACACCCCTAGTTTTGAAGAGAATGAGTGATCTGCCTGAATTCAAATTTCATCCTAGCTTTAAGATTTACTCACCTGATCTTTGTTGATGATCTCATGATCTTCTGTAATCTTCTGTAATGGGGACCTACAGTCTGTCAATAGAGTTATGGAAGCTCTTCAGTACTTTACTTCAGCCTCTGGATTAGTTTCCAATGTGGAGAAGTCAAGCATTTTCTTGGATGGGGTTAATACAGCTACAAAAAATGCTCTCCTAGAGGAGATTGGGTTCGCAGAAGGATCCGGTCTTGACCCGCCCAAGTTTACTTTGGGCTCAAATGGGTTGGGCTCAAATGGGCTAAAAAAGATTGGGTCTTGACCCGCCCAATTTGACCCATTAATCTCAATAACTTAACATATTGATATTTAACTTTTATAATCACAATTTGAATTTCCGCTCAAGAATTTTTTGTTAAAAAAGTAACAAATTGATAGATTAATCCTAAAAGATGTTGAATCGATAATAATTCATATCTTCAATATAGGAACATATCTTAATAAAAAGTTTTAAAAGGGGTTGAAATTGGAGATTGAATTGAGCTCAATTGAGAATTCTCTTCAAATGGGTTAAGCTTGAATGAGTTCAGATTGAACCCAATTCAAATTATCTTGAGCTCAATCCTTAAATTTCTGGGCGGATTACCTATGTTTGGGTTTATTTTTGACACCCCTAGTTTTGAAGAGAATGAGTGATCTGCCTGAATTCAAATTTCATCCTAGCTTTAAGATTTACTCACCTGATCTTTGTTGATGATCTCATGATCTTCTGTAATGGGGACCTACAGTCTGTCAATAGAGTTATGGAAGCTCTTCAGTACTTTACTTCAGCCTCTGGATTAGTTTCCAATGTGGAGAAGTCAAGCATTTTCTTGGATGGGGTTAATACAGCTACAAAAAATGCTCTCCTAGAGGAGATTGGGTTCGCAGAAGGATCCTTTCCAATAATATATTTAGGTCTTCCCTTATCTCCAAAAAAATGGAACAAGCTTGATTGCAAACTGCTTATGTATAAGATTACCAACAAAATTAATACATGGTATTCAAAGCAATTGTCGTATGCAGGGAGACTACAAGTATTAAATGTCATTATGTTCTCTATTCACAAGTTCTAGGGTGTGTTTTTCATCTTTCCACAAAGTGTATTGAAGGAGGTGGGTCAAAGATGTAGGGAATTTCTATACGGAGGCACAGAGGGAAGGAAGAAGATCAATCTGGTAGCATGGTATGTTGTTTGTGTGCCCAAGTGTAATGGAGGTCTAAATATAAAAGGATGTGGGAACTGGAACCTAGCTTATGTTGGTAAATTGTATTGTCAAGTGGTGGTGGATAAGGAGTCTCTATGGGTTAAATGGTGCATGGCATTTATATGTAGAATGACAAATCAATTTTGGAACATAAAAACCCACAGGACTGCAATTGGAATTGGAAGATATTAAATGCATTAAAGGACAACATGAGAGCTTGGTCTACGCATTCATGTAGAAGACTTGCAATGTTGTTTATGTAACTCTACTGTTGAGGAAACCGCGAAGCATCTATTTGAGGAGTGTGTGTGGTTCAAAACAATGAAGGAAGCCATGATGCAATGGACTGGAATCAGATTACAAAATAGGGGTGTGCAAGTGCTACTGGAGATCAAAAGAAAACGTTGGAACTTTATACAAAAGGAAATTATTGCAGCCATTTGGGGGCAAAGATCTACCATACATGGAGGGCTCAAAAGTGGAAGGTGTTCAAAGGGAGAACGGTACATACACAGAGTGTCATTAAGTAGATACAAGAGGAATTGATTGAAAGATTGATCTGTCGTTACTTTATAAGAAACTTCATAGATGTAGGGGTTTAATGGAAAGATTACGTTAGCTTGTAATTATGTGGATTAGTTTTTTGTCAATGGTAATGTTTACAGTGTTACCCAAAAAAAACTCTGCATTTCAGGTTAGGGGTTTTCTGGGCCAAAATATTGATGGCTAGGACAAAGGATTTGAAAATTTTCAAATGCTTAAAGAGAAAAGGCTACCTTGATGGAGAAATATGTTTGAAAAAAATACAAAGAGTTACCAAAATAGAGAGACCAAAATATGCACATGTTGAAAGCTAAATGGAAAAATGAAAAAGTGATGCTAGGAGGTTTTCTGATATGTTTCAAATGGGCTAAGCCAATTTAGGCCTATTTTGGACAAATTTGACATCGAAAATGGGCTGAATATTTGATACAATTGGAATTCAATTAGGCCCAATTTTATGGTCTTTTTCTTTCTTAAATTAATTTTTTGTGAGCCTCTAATTTAATGACTAGTACAATATATATATGATGTAAAACGTTTTAGTAAGTAAGAAACTTGAAACGGAGTAACGACAATCTAATTGAAAGAAGACGACAATAAAGTATTAATAATAAAAAAATATTCTTTTAAAATAGTGAATATGATAATAGAAAGATGATAATCAAATAAATAATATAAGTAAAGTAATATAGATAATTATGATATAATAGTAATAAATGTAAAATAGAAGTGAATTATAAAGTATTCACCTTACTAATAATTATAAGCTCAAAAAATGAATTAGAGGAAAGGAGGGGGGAAAATGGTGTCAACACTAATACACCAAATATAGTATAGTCATCAGTATTTAAATTATTTATATCGATTAAGACAAGATTTGTAGTTCAAGGATACAAGTGGAAATATGAAATTGACTATGATGAAACAGTTGCTCTAGTAGCAAAGATGACGAAAGTATGTATATTGCTTGCCTTAACATCAAGAAAAGGCCGGAAGTTACATCAATTGGACTTCAAGAAATGTTTTCCTACACGGATACTTGCAAGAAGTGGTCTACATGAATCCACCACCAGGTTATATATATTATATTTTAAACTAAATCAGGTGCATCTTTTTAAGAAATCTCGATATGCATTAAAGCAAGCACCTCGCTCTTTGTTTGAAAAGTTTCGCACTGCAATCTTAGGTGTTGGTATTACTCAAAATAGCTCATATTATTCATTATTCTTATATGGGGCTACCTCAGGTACTACTATTCTCCTTCTTTATGTGGATGACATGATTATCACAAGAAAAAACGAAATTGGAATCTCTCATTTGAAAGATCTTCTACACTCCTCATTCAAAATGAGGGACCTAGGAAAGCTAACATATTTTTTGGGTTTGGCGGTAAGTTATGAAAAGGAAGGCATACGATTGAGTCAACAAAAGTATGCATAATATGTAGTTCAGTTATTCAATCTTATTTATCATAAGAAGGTGTTGGGTTATCCCACATCGGAAGTGGAAGGGGCTGGTGGTCAATTTATAAGTGTGAGGGAAAGCCTCAACCTTTGAGCTAGCTTTTGGGTTGAGAAGGCCCAAGACCACCCAACATTGGTATCAGAGCCAAGGTTTTATCTGAGTATGCTCTGTGGTTGCAGCACAGTCTGAACTTCCACATCAGAAAAGATTTACTTTGATTTGCGATAACTATATTTTTTGGGGAAAACAATGGAAGCCAACACAAGTAGAATGGTTACTTTGAATGGTGTTAATTATGCCATTTGGAAGGGGAAAATGGAAGATCTGCTTTATGTTAAGAATTTTTACAAACCAGTATTTACCACTGTAAAGCCTGATAATAAAACAGATGAAGAATGGAATCTGTTGCATAGACAGGTTTGTGGATTCATTAGGCAATGGGTCGACGATAATGTGTTGAACCATATTTCTGGGGAAACACATGCTCGAACCCTATGGGAGCATCTTGAAAGTTTGTATGCTCGGAAGACTGGCAACAACAAAATGTTCTTGATAAAGCAGATGTTGAGTTTGAAGTATCATGATGGTTCTCCGATGACAGACCATCTGAATAATTTTCAGGGGATCATGAACCAATTATCTGCTATGGGCATCAAATTTGATGAAGAAATTCAAGGCTTGCTTCTACTTGGTTCCCTACCAGACTCTTGGGAAACATTTAGAACGTCATTGTCAAATTCTGCTCCGGATGGTGTGATCTCTATGGATTCCGCCAAGAGTAGTGTCTTGAATGAAGAGATGAGGAGAAACTGGGTTGTCGCTCTCTCCAGCCCAAGGCCCGATGTGTGAAGGGGGAGATTGTTGGGTTATCCCACATCGGAAGTGGAAGGGGCTGGTGGTCAATTTATAAGTGTGAGGGAAAACCTCAACCTTTGAGCTAGCTTTTGGGTTGAGAAGGCCCAAGACCACCCAACATTGGTATCAGAGCCCAGGTTGTCAACAAGTCTCAGCCCACCGGGAGAAACTGGGTTGTCGCTCTCTCCAGCCCAAGGCCCGATGTGTGAAGGGGGAGATTGTTGGGTTATCCCACATCGGAAGTGGAAGGGGCTGGTGGTCAATTTATAAGTGTGAGGGAAAGCCTCAACCTTTGAGCTAGCTTTTGGGTTGAGAAGGCCCAAGACCACCCAACAGAAGGTTCATACTCCAATGGAAGCAAATACGAAATACAAGAAAAAAGGAAGAAAAGATTTTTAGAGCTCAGACCTTGTATAGACGTCTAGTTGGATCACTTATATATATTACTATGAGTTGTCCGGACATCTCTTGTGCAGTCCATGTGTTAAGTCAATTTGTTACCAAGCCTTACAAGATGCACTTAGGGCTATGCATTCGGTTTCAGAAAAAATTATTTTTGATTCTTGTATTACGTGTATCGAATACCGAACCGAAATAACTTAGTTCAATTCCATTTATATTATTTCGATTCGGTTTAGGTTATTTCAGTTTTGTTTTTGTTACTTCAGTTTTTTATTATGGACCTGTCGATGCGGGTCAGTTGCAGAAAGTGGAAAGTGATCAGTTGTTATTTGAAAACTCGAAAGTGGTCGGTTGGTGCCTGCTGTGTGCTACTGGACGCTGGTCGACTACGGACAGGCGGCTGGCAGCGGCTGTTGGTCAACGCCGATCGTCGGAAGTGGAAAGTGCCAAAGTGGGAAACTAACCAGTGTGTTATGATGATGTGTGTGCTGTTGCTATGTGTGTAAAGTGTAAAGAAGAAAAGTTTGGAAAGACAAACGGTCTTGAGTCTCTTTGACCTAATTTTGCATTTAAATTTAAATTATAATATTTTATTATTTAATATTAATTATTAATAATATTATGGTCAAACTCTTAAACTATGTGAAAGGAAAAAAATGTATTCCGTTTATAATTTTGCTAAAAAATGTCCGTACTGTTTATACTTGGGCTAAAAAATGCCATTACAGTCAATACTTTGGTCCAGAAATGTCCCTATAGTTAGAAAATGGGTCAAAAATGCCCTTTTCTAAATAAATATATTATATATTTTTTCATTTTAAAAATATTTTTTTCCTAATTAAAATGTTATTAAAGAACACTATTCTTGTTTTCTTTTGTCTAAAATCACTTTAACAAAAAATGTAGGAAATATTTTTCATCTTAATCTCATTTTATCAATTAAAATAGAATAACTTGATGTACTCTTTCTACAAATAATATATGTCGTATGTATAAGATCATAGTATATCCATCATTAATTTATATGATAAAAATAATTATGATAAAATAAGAAATATATTCATTTTTAATTTTTTTTTAATTGAAGTAAGATAAACATTTGCTAATTATCTTTTTTTTTTTAAAAATACTATTAGAAAAAAATGTATTAAAATAATATATTAATTTAGAAAATGAGCATTTTGACTCATTAAATAACACTAAGGGCAGTTTGGATCAAATATTGAAGGCAAAGGTATTTTTGGACAAACATACAAACAAAAGACATTTTCTAACCAAAGTATTGATGGTAAAGGCATTTTTAGTCAAACTATAAATGGAGGACATTTTTGTTCCTTTCAAATAGTTTAAGGTCATTTTTTACCTTTTTCCCTATTAAGATATATTATAATATAATATATTTTGGTAAATCGAAATATCAAATAATACAAAATTACATACCAAAAACCAAACTAAAATATCAAAAAATATAAAAATATATGCCGAATATCGAACCAAAAATCAAAATAACAAAATAATTTAATTCGGTTCGATATTTCAATTTTTTATGTTTATGCCCAGCCCTAGATGCAGTATTGTAACACTTTGAACTGTGTTCAGTTTGTAAGTTTTCACACTATATACTCACAATCACAAATTCAACAAATATGACAATTTTGAATTTATTTTTAAATTCACAAAATTTCATTTATTATTCTTGAAGCTTCTTCAAGTTTATCAATGAAGGTTTTAGTTTTTTCACTATCACCCACCCTTCACACTAACTCATAAAAAATTTGAAAAATATTGAACAACATTGAATTTTTGGGGATGGAAATGTGGGGTGGGACCACGGAGCTGAAGACTTTGAAGAAGATGACTTCTTCTTTCTTTTTTTGTTTTGGCTATTTTTCATTTTTTTAAGAAAAAAAAAGTTAATGTTTTTAAATACCATATATAGACTCGGGTCACTTTAAAACACACGGAATGTATTATTTTAAGTAGCAATATTAGTGTCACATGTGTTTAATCAATGATCCGAATTGTTTAAAATATTGTGTTGCAAGAAGTTGAAGGATTCAATTGGAAAAATCATAACTATAAGAGTTCAACTTACAAACGGAGCAAGTATAATGCTCTTTCAAGTCATTTTGCCTTTAATTAATCAAAAAACACAAACATTGAAAATTGGGCTGCACATTTCTAACTCTAAACTCTATTTTACTCTCCATATATAGAGTTCTCTATTTTTCTAGACAACCAACTCCAATTCAATTCTCTATTTTACTTTCTAAGACCATCTCCAATTCATCTCTATTTTACTCTTCATTCTTTATATTTGAAGAGTAAAATAGAGAATGGGTTCTCCAACCACTCTCTATTTAGCTCTCTATTCTTCAATTATAGAGAGATGAATAGTAGTTCTCCAAATTTGAAGTACTACTATTCACCTTTCTATTTACTTTTTGATTATTATAATATTATTTTTATTATATTACTGATTTAATCTTTATCATTTGTAATTATTTTCTAATGCATATAACATTTAACAAGTTACTACTTTCGCTAAATTAATATTACTTCCGTTAAATTAATCATTTTCTCTTTTATTTTAAAAAGAAATTGTCACTTTAAATATGTTACTTAAAGCTATTTTAATATTATTGATATTATATAAGATTATTAATTAAGTCTCTAATATTTATAATTATTTTCCGAGTAATATTACATCTAAAACATATTATTAATTTTTAATTTTTTGGTCATTTTAAATATGTAATTTAGATTATAATTATTTTGCATTATGAAGTATGCACAAAATTTACATGATAATTCAAACAATCTACTTTTTATGTTATAGTGATAAATTATTAAACTACACTTTTTTAATAACATGAAAATATTTGATTTAATAGTTCAAAATGGAATATGGGAAGTAAATTAGTACACAAGATAATTGGATGCAAGACGGTATTGTTAATTTATAAAATTTTTAGCTACACATAAAAAATAAGGACAAAAAATGCTCATTTTGAATTGCGTAATACATTAATGGAACATTCATGAAAGTAACATAATAGTCTTGAAAGTTGAGTATTTATGTAAGATTTAAAATAAATTTCATGATAATACAATACTTATGATGCAATTATATTTCATCAATGATTTCACTTTTATTTTAAATATTCATTAATATGTATTATATATAATATTTATCGCAATTTATGTTATTTAGAATAAAATATAATTTTGTATTAAATGAAGAATTTGAAAAATAAAATAAAATTTTGTATTACGTAAAAGATTATAAAATAATTATTTTTAAAAAGAAGAAATGATTTATATTAGAAAATAAGAATGAAATAGAAATAATAATATAATATTGAGAAGAGAGAGAAAAGATTCTTTTTAGAGAGTAAAATAGAGAATTGGATTAGAGTTGATTATCTGAAGAAATACAGAACTATATATTTAGAGAGTATAACAGAGGATAGGGTTAGAATGCCCTAAGAAAGAATTTTTTCTCTCGCTTAATATTATATTATTATTTCTATTTTATTCTTATTTTCTTATTTTATAATATAAATTCTTTATTTATTTTTATCAATAAGTACTTTATATAATTTTCATTTGATGTAAAATTTTATTTTTTAAATTGTTTTATTTAATATAAAATTATATTTTATTCTAAATTTTAAATAGCATAAATTGCAAGAAAATATTACTCTATATAATATACAAATTAATGACAGATTCAAATAAAAGTTAAATATAATTACTTAAATATTACATAAACACTCAATTTTTCAAAATTATTATGTTGCTACCATAAATGTTTTATCAATGCATTATGGAATTCAAAATGAGCATTAATGTACTTAATTTTTTTATGTCTTGCTAAAAATTATTCAAATAAGAGATTTTCATCTACCACCATTTATGACGTTGAAGTTGGAGCCTCTACGACATTTTGAATTGGTGCATTAAAATCGTCTTATCTTCATCCTCAATTGTCATGTTGTGCAGTATAATACATGTAGTCATTATATCATGTAGAACTTTCTTTCTCCAAAAACGTGACGATCCTACAATAATTGCAAAACGTGATTGCAAAACTCCGAATGCACGTTCAACATCCTTTTGGCATGATTCTGTTTTTGTCACGAATTAATTATTATGTTATATATTGTGTTTTATCTTGTATTTAAATTATTATGTTATGCATTGTATAGTTATCTTATATTTAAAATTAGCATATTATGTATTGTATTTTTAAATTAAAATTTTCGTCTTATCATTTTAATTCTGTGCATTCTTTATAGTGAACATTAATAATAAAATTATATTATAATATTGACGAAAATTAGAAAAAACTAAATACTATTAATTCAAGATAAAAGTACAGCTGGCAGAAATCAAAGACTTCAACGATTGTCTGATTAACAGTAACCTGTCAACCTATCAGAGCTTCATGCAGTAGGGAGGCAATATACATGGACTAATGGACATGTGTTCAGCAAGATAGATAGAACATTGGTCAATGATGAACGGATAATTAGAATGCCACCAGTACAAGTGATGGTGATGGCACCTCTATTCTCAGATCATTCCCCTCTTGAGTATAGAATTGGAATTACAAAGGGACATAAAGAAGAAACCATTCATATTCTACAAGTGTCTAGCCAAACATCTTTATTTTAAAGCCATAATACAATCAAGATGGAAGAGACAAAATGGAGGAATGCAAGGGTGTGGAAAAATCTGAAGGATGTAAGAACAGAAACAAAAAAGAATATGTAGGAGTCACAGGAAAAGTTCAACAGATTAGGAGTGTGTTTGGTATGAAGTTTTCCAATTTTCCTATGTTTGGTTGGGACAAAAGTTTTGGAAAATGTTTTCCAAATCAACTCATTTTCCTCAAAATTAAGGAAAATGACTTCTCTTCAAAAATTAAGGAAACCATTTTCCAAAACTTTCCTCCAATTTCAAATTATATTTTTTTTTGGGAAAAACTTTCATTTTAAAAAAATATTTTTAATTTCAAAATTTTATTTTTTCACCAGATCACTAACCCCCACCCCACCCCACCCCACCCACCCCACCCACCACGACCGACCAGCCCCTCCCCCCCATAAAATTTATTTTGCTTTATTTAAATATTTTCAACTTAAAAAATTTATTTTTAAACTCCTACCCCCAACCCCCAACTCCCAAAAAAATTAATTTTATTTTTTATAAATACTATCAACTTTAAAAAAAAAAAAATCACACTCCTACCCCTTCCCCCCCCCCCACCCCACCACCACCACCACCACCACCCCAAAAAAATAATAATTTTGTTTTCAATTTTATAAATTATTTTTTACTCTAGTAAAAATAAAAGATGTCTCTCAAAAACATTTTTCATTCATAAATCAAACACTAAAAATCATTTCCGAAAAATATTTTCTACTCACCAACCAAACATGAGAAAATAAGTCCAAAATCTACTTGTTTTCCTGAAAACATTTTCTAGGAAAATGCGATGAAAAACATTTTCCTCCATACCAAACACACCCTAGAAGAGAACTTTTGGACAAGCAGAATCAAATGAGAAATACTCTTATTCCCCAACATATGCTAGAAGAAGAGAAGGAGATGAGGCACAACTTATCAAATGGAGCTTGATTGAAGAGTCAATTTATAAGCAGAAGTCTCAAATGCAATGGCTCAAATTGGGTGATTCAAATACTACATATTATTTTCCCAGTATGAAGGGAAGGAAAGCTCATAATCACAAAAGAAGTTGTGGGTTCTTACAAGGGGTTATTAGGTAATCAACTTCACCTATGCCATCTACTAAAACAGCAGTAACGAGAGATGGCCCTATGCTCACTAAAACACAACAACTATCACTCATACAACCTTTCACTGCTGAGGATGTTCTAACAACACTTAGAGAAATTGATGATAATAAAGCACCAGGAGAAGATGGTTTCAATGCACACTTTTTCAAACAAGCATGACTAACAATGGGAGATGAGGTAACAGAGGGAGTATTGCAATTCTTTCAAACTAATGAGATGTTTGGTCCTATTAATAAAGTTTCTGTCACATTGATTCCAAAAGTACAACACCCTAGTTATAAAGAATACAGGCCTATTTCATGTTGTACCACAATATACAAGATAATCTCTAAGATGCTTACACATAGATTATAGGGAGTAATGAATTATCTTGTGGATCCTAGTAATGATAATGCGATACCAAGTCATGAACTAGTTAAAAGATATGAAAGGAAAGGGATCTCACCTAGATGCATGTTTAAAATTGATATGCAGAAGGCATATGCCTTTTTGGAATGACATTTCCTAGAAGAGGTACTATTTGGTCTGCAGATACCTGCTCAATTTATAACATGAATTATGAGATGTGTAAGGGCAATCTCTTATTCTATAGTGATAAATGGATGTCCTAGCAGACCATTCCAAGCAGAAAGAAGGGTGAGACAAGGGTATCCTTTATCCCCATATCTGTTTGTTCTAGCCATGTAGTATCTCACTAGATTATTAAAGTCATTGAGGACTAATAACAAGTTCAAGTTCCATCCGAGGTGCCATAAGCAGCAGATTATACAACTAGGTTTTGCTGATGATCTCCTTTTATTCAGCAGAGGAGATGTGCAATCAACTGTCCTCCTTTATGAATGTTTTCAGCAGTTCTCACAAGTATCATGTTTAATAGAAAATCAGGTCAAAACTTGTGTGTATTTTGGTGGAGTGTCAGAGCAAGATCAACAACTGGTACTACAACATACAAGGTTCAAAAAGCAAGCTACCTTTCAGGTATCTTGGATTCTTTAAGCTCCAAAAAACTGTCAATAAGCCAATGTCAACCATTACTAGACAGGATGGTGGGAAGAATAAACACATGGAAAGTGAAATTCCTATCTTATGCAGGGCGGCTCCAGTTGGTACAAAGTGTGTTAACATCCATTCAAGCATTCTTGGCACAAATATTTCTCCTTCCAAATAAAGTGTTGCAACAGGTTGAAATTATTTGCAAGAGATTCTTATGGAATGGTGATGCACAAACTAAAGGGAAATCTCTTGCACCATGGGATAAGTTATGTTGGTCAAAGGTTGCTGGTGGAATGAATATTACAGATGTGTATGTGTGGAATAAAGCAGCAATACTCAAATATTTGTGTGATTTGTCTAAGAAAAAAGACAAGTTATGGATTGTATGGGTTCATACTTACTAAATCAAAGATAGGAGACCATGGGAAGTGCAAGCTAAACAAGCTTCTTGGGTTGTGAGGAAAATCCTACAAGCAGGACATTAGATAACAGACGCTGGATTACAAGTAACAGAGACTATGGAGGCTGAAACATTACAAGCAGGACATTAGATAACAGACGCTTACAAGTAACAGAGACTATGGAGGCTGAAACATTCACAATTAAAGCCATGTACAGAACACTTAGAGGTGAGTTGAACAAGGTGCCATGGAGAAGAATGATATGCAATAATCAAGGAAGTCCCAAGTGGACATTCATCTTATACTTGGCTATACAAAGGAGATTATACACAAAAGACAGACTAGACAAATGGGGGATAAGCACGGATACAATTTGTTAATTGTGCAAAGCAGAACCTGAAACACATCTGTATTACGTATGGCTAGAGAGGAATTACAGAATTTTTCAGCAAAGGAAGAGGAGCATAGAGGAAATTATAAAACAAATCATTCAAGAAATTCATAGTAGAAGTAGCATGAATCCTAGACTGGCTAGTGCAATACATAAACTAAACTTTTATCCTTAGTAGAAATTCTAGCATAGAACTTGAACAAGGTGATGGGCTTTGAGACTGGGGATTATGTCTATGTCCTAAGCTTCAAATTTGTACATATTTGAAAATCTGGTAATACAATTACAGTTACCAAAAAAATATTGAAAAAGTGAAATAGAGAGTGTGAATAGTAGTTCTCTAAATTTGGAGAACTACTATTCATCTCTCTAAATACGAAGAATAGAGAGTGATATAAAGGTGAGTTGGAGTGCTCATTCTCTATTTTACTCTCCAAATATAGAAAATGTAGAGTAAAATAGAGATGAGTTGGAGATGGTCATAGCCCAAAAAAACAAAAGCAAAAGCCACGTCTGGCCTAATAGAGGACCAGTTTAGTAGTAGTAAACCCATCCAATTAGAAAGAAAGAAGGAGAATATTTTCTATGGTTCCGCTATAAATTTTTATTGGGGAAATAAGATTTCTTGCTACCTTGAAAAATTAATAGAAGAAATTTTTTTTTCCAGATTCCATGTATATAAAAATATAATTTCTTATAATAAAAAAAACATAAAATAAAATAAAAATGTTAGTAATATAAAAAATCAATATTCCAAAAATTTATCTGATACAAGTGAAATATACAGAACAATCCACTACTTTTGGTGTTGAGTCTTGTTTCTCACCAAGTAAGAACAACATATTTAAATTCCAGTCAAACTTAGCATTTGTAATAACATTTCTTTATTTGGACCAACTGATTATGTTCTCTCTTTAAAAAAAAACTTGATGGTGATGCCCGTGCCCAAACACACGGTTGTTGTTGACAGTAGTTCATATCATAAATTCACAATACATATATAAGTATTATTATACTTGTTATTGCACTGCCTATGCACGTTTCGGCTATGTTTCATATTTATTTACATATTTGTCAGGAAAGGGGAAATAGTTGGTGGTAGCAAGTGATGTTGATCCCTTGTAGTTCACAAAATATCTGCAATTACAAAGAAGAGGGGTTTAGATTGTGATGGTATAAGTTAATAAGAATGGAGCTGAAAATCTTAAAATAACTGCAAATGAATACCAAAAAAGAACAATATAAATATTATTGCTGAGACGTAAATGGTTTGAAGGTATTAAAAGAAGTTTGAGATTTTAGTATATTTAGCAATATATAGCAGTGGATTTGTTGTAAAAAGGTACAAAATAAGGGGCAAATAAAAGTTTGACAAAGTATTGTATTATCAGTAGAAGAACACAGTGGAAATTGGACGGGGAAAAATGTTGAAAGCAAATTGTATAAGCAGTGACAACAAAGTATAAAGCACAGTTAAATAGTGACATACTAAATTACCCTTGTGTCGAAAGCAGTTTCTTACCTTTTTGGCAGTGCATTGACCAAAACTTCCTGCAAAAGCAGTGTATTGACAAAAGTTGAAGTTCACTTTGATGCAAAAACTTCCTGCAAAAGCATGTGTGAGAGTACTCGATTTAGTAGAAGGAAGAAGAAGAAGAGAAGATGAAGAGTGGGAAGTGGAGGAAGAGGCTTTTTTTAATTTGTGACTTCTCACTTCTTTTTTCAAAA
>CM040620.1:8241625-8339966 GCA_022817965.1 Solanum lycopersicoides
GCTTCCCGTCAAACTATTGGGTCACACCTACCCTTCTAGTTAACGGAAGTATCCATGTGTGCGTTAAATATCACATAGAGGCCACATGGATGCACATGTACACGCCAAACAGACCCCACCTCCACATAGAATATTGCGAAAAAAGGTCATTACTATCTTTAAACTATTCGAAATAGCATAAATATACCCTTAAAATTATATTTCGACTCTAAATTGCCCTTCCCATCTAACAATTGGACCACACTTGCCCTTCTATTTAACAAAAAACATCCACGTGTGTGCTAAAATGCCATGGACTCCCCATGTGCACGCCAAACACACGCCCACCTCCACATAAACGACTTAAAGCCCTAATTTCACTCTTTTCCCCTTCATTTCATCATATTCTTATTTGGGTATATCTATATGAATATACAATATACATTGACTCAATTCAGTTCCATTATATTTCAAAACTAATATGTTTTACTTTTAAGATCACAACTTAAACAAAATTTATATTAATTCTGCTATTTAATCCTTAAATCATCTATTATATTGATTGCTTCTTTAACTCTCCATAAAAACTAAAACTTCCACTACAACAAATTCAATTATCAAGGACAAATAATTTTGTCATTTAAAAATTATATTTCGTCAATAAATATCTTGAGACAAAAAATAATTCGTCAAATAGTCATCACTAAATGTGTGTCGTTAAAAGTATACAAAGACGATTTAGTGCTTCGTCACTACAAGTATTATATTAACTACCAAAAAAAATAATTCATTCCCAAATACTTAAACATTTGTGACAAATTTATTTGTCGTAAAACGTATATTATTTTTGTAGTTAATAGTAAG
This sequence comes from Solanum lycopersicoides, assembly GCA_022817965.1. NCBI lineage: Eukaryota > Viridiplantae > Streptophyta > Magnoliopsida > Solanales > Solanaceae > Solanum > Solanum lycopersicoides. Next base: position 8,242,469 of record CM040620.1, read on the forward strand.
TCTTGTCACTAAAAAAATTATTACTACCGACAAAATTATATCGTCACAAATTATTTTACTTGAATTAGAGAACGACATCAATTGTCTGTAAAGTTATATGTATTTCGTAGTTGAACAAAAACCAATTTCGTCACTAATGACTATATTTTTAATATAAATAAAAAAAATTCTTAAAGCTATACAAAGACGATTTAGTGCTTCGTCACTAAAAGTATTATATTAACTACGAAAATAAAAATCGTCCCCAAAATACTTAAACATGTGTGACAAATTCTTTTATCGTAAAAAGTATATTTTTTGTAGTTAATAGTATCCTTTGTCACAAAATAAGTTATTACTACCGATAAAATTGTATCTTCACTAATTATTTTGCTCCAATTAGTGACGTCATCAATTGTCTCAAAAGTTATATATTATAGTTGAACAAAATCTAATTTCATCACTAATGGCAATATTTTATATATAAAAAATATTTTTTTTCATAAATGTATTAGTTAAGGACACATTTATTATAAAGAGGTTAATTCCTATTATGTCATGACCCAACCCGTTGTCATTGGCACCCACACTAACCATCCGGTGGAAGAACCACTACTACAACCCAAACTAAACAACTCAATCAAAACTAAGGGAATCAAAAGATACAAAAGAGTTTTAAATAACTAAATTATTTATTAAGGAACTAAACAAATGAACTAACACTAATGCAGAAGTACAACCCGTACGGAAAGTCATTGTACCAAAAATCTACTAACGACAAGTCTAAGAACAGGGGTACAACCCCAAAGCTAACAACAACTTAACCAATAGTCTGAGTTCGAAAAGAGTGGACTTAAACAAATAGAACTCAAGGCATCCCAGAAGAACTAGCTCCCCCTTAAATTCGAACGGTCACTGATCTTCTAAACGAGGTCTGGCGATAGCCGTCGAAAGATGTCCTGCACTCAACAAAAATAAGAGCAAGTGTAGTATCAGTACACAATGTTGGATCATGTGGCTATCCCACTAACTGAAATATATATAAGTCAAAGCAACAATATAACCATGTAACATACAGAATATCAACAACATTGATTAACACAATCTTCATAGCATAAGAGAACCACACCACAATCACTCCTAAAGTCCACTTGTGTAATGCATAAAAGGAGTCCCACTCTCCATTCAAACTAAGTAGAACTCCTTGAGAAGTAATAAGTCATAGTTCATAAACAATAAATACAATTATCACATGTAGTTGGTCCTCTCACAGAACCCAATGCAATGGTCCTCTCTTGGAACCCAAGCTCAAACTGTTAGTGCACCGATATGGTACCCGATCCCAGTTACCTTATCGGAACGTGGAAATCTAATCCCATAGTTGTGCCGAAACGTGGCAAATCGATCTAATATTTTTGAAATAACGTGGCAATCTGATCAAGTTAGCTTGTCGAAACGTGGGAATCCGATCCCGTCAACGCACCACAATCATATACACAAGGACATCATCAAGATCATACAACAAGAGGTGATTCATGGATTACAATTATCCGCTCATAATCATTTACATAGTGTGTGATTAATAATGCAACATTCTCATACATACATGCATTATAATGAAACAATAACAAACACCTATCACACCAACATGAAATCACAACCATCACCTACCTCGAATCTATGATTGAATCCCTTATTGCCCTTGTACTTCCCTTTCCGGATTCTTCTCGCTTGTTCTAGCTCTACAACAATTAATATACGCAAGATCAGCAATCAAAGGTCTCATTATTTTAATTATAACAAACCTAATAACCCTAGACCAAATCCAAGATCCTAATACCCAAATTAGAGCTTTTTCCACCATAATTCTCTGATCAAAACCCTTCCCATCAATTATAAACCAAGAAAATAGGTTATACATATCGAAAAACGAATTTGGGGTGTTGAAATCATACTTTTAGCCTTAAGAATGATGAAAAACTGTCAAGAACTCATTTGGATTCGCCTCCTTAGCCCTAAAAGTAAAAAAATAGCAAATATGGACGTTTAGGGGTTTATTAGCGACAGTAAGTCGCGTCTAGCCCGCTATAGCGGACACATCCCACTATAGTGGCGCCGCTCCAGTGGCCTCGAGGGAGACATAATATACCCACTCATGAAAAGATCATTTTCGGGAGTTTTACTCGTCCAAATTTGATTCCGTAAAGTGTCATGAGTTCCTTATCGTCTTAGCTATCGACTCATGTAATAAAATTCACAATTAGATATCTCATTCATTAATATATTTCCCTACATATTAATGCCTCTGATTTCATCCAAATCTGGACTAAGTTGGGAAATTCTAAGTTACTACAAAAAGTTTTCTGTCCCCAATTCTTTCTTCATTGACTTTTCCATAACGACTGAATCAGGTCGTTACAATAGATACTAATTTAACCATCATTTGTCCCCTATTGATCAACTAGGAAAAATTTTAATAAGATAAAGGTAGAGTAGTATCTGAAACGTCAAATTACTAGGGATACTTGTCTTGCATTCTCTTCTTACCGAATCATTACCCCCTAAGGGTTTTACATCTGAAACCTCAAACCAACCAATTTATACCTACACATCCTCCCATACCATGCATCAATGAAGTTTTCTCAACACTCGAGCGATAAATATTGTTCTATGTAACTTAACTAATCAAAAAAAATGAATCTCAATAACCACCACAGTTGATCGTACACATGTCTGCAACATGTTATCGAGGAATTGACACAATCATCAGGACTAATCATTTCTCGCATAACCATGATAAACTCCAAATCAAAACTTTCCACAATTAGAGGTGAACGTAAACGCACCAACACACACTTATAATACCCAAACAATCATAGTTCTTATCAACGTCTCCATCTCACAACATTAATTTCCATAAGCTTAAGTTACACAAATTTAAATTTTTAGACATCAGATACTCCTTTAGAGATATGTCCAACCATACAAACCATCCAACAACACTATCGAAATGCTAGATTTAGTAATTGTAGATACCCTCTTAAGAACCACAAAATTTGATTCAAATCCCCACATTCAACCACATATAATCGATACATGGCCTTGACGACAAACTAAAAATCAAGATTGTCGGACAACCATCAATACACAAGTTAACTCTTCTATAGTTTCTCATAAGCAAGGTGGTACAAATAGGACCATTAAAATACTTTACCAACTCCAAGACCATACCACATAATCATCTGAATTAACCACGTCTTCCAAAATTATCCCACTCAACCAAGAGAACATCGCAGGATCAATACAACTGATCCACCACTATGAACCCATCCCCAAAAGAAAAAATAGACCTGATCCTAGATATTCATCACACTCACAACCATGTACAAAATGTAATAGATGGTCACCTAAGAATTCATCTAATAACACGAAAGGATTTTCTTTGAAGAGTCGATACCAGTAATTTCCATTCACTTGACTCCACATACTCTTTGAAGAGTCGATACCAGTCATTTCCATTCACTTGACTCCACATACTCTTCACATCTTTCCATTAAAGCTCACACTCTCAATACTAACCACCATCATGATCACTACGACCATTTACCTTACTCTAAGCGAACACTTTTAAAATGAAAATGTCACGCCCCGAGCCTACACCTTGGGCGGGACTGGCACTCGGTGACCATTGCTGGCCTCGAGCGATCCCTTGGCCTGTCTTACTTAACCTAGCTGAAGACAACAATCATACTTATAATAATGAAAGAACTTAACTGAACTGAACAATAATATTATCTGGAATGTTTTAAAAGCTTAAACATTCAAAACTGGCCAAAATGGCAACCAAGTCTTTAACTTAAGAATGAAAAGTAAAGACTACTGGACTACTAACTATTTATGAAGCCTCAAAATTGACTGAGATGAATGTTGGGGAAAACCCACAACATTATATTGAACTAATCTAAAAAGCAATAAAATGATGTCCTCCAGAATGCAAGGAGGCTCACCAATTGACTCTGGAGTGCTCAACTGGATCAACGGTGCGCTGGATGTCGATCATCGTTACCTGCGTTAACATTATGATACGATGCAGGCCAACTGGAATCAGTACATTGGATGTACGAGTATGCAAGTTAGAAATCTAAACAACACATAGGCTTGAAAAGGAGTAAGAATGAACACTTACCTTGGCTCTGATCAACTCGTGATCTACTACTCTTATTCAATATATGCAGTTTAAAAGTAAATGCAATATAAAGAAATGCTGACTGAAAACATGCTGAAACCTCTGAATGTATACAAGTATACAATAATATCTGAGATGTATATAAAATACAATAACTGGTGTGTATGACAATACAATAACTAATGTATATAAAAATACAATACTGCTATGGGAGCTTCTCTAACCAACAACCATCACTTAAGAGCTATAGTGATGATACAACGTTACTCAGCCCACGGTGCCCGGCCATCCTAACTTCGCCATAGTATAGGACCTGAATTGCCGAATGGATCCACTAGTAAACTATGAAGAAGGTTCATCTAAAAAGTATGACCCTTTTCTACCCATGATGGCTACATGGTTTACATGGAGACTTGAGTTAATCTGAACTTGCATCCCCACATCGGTGCTCAATACTACTCCCAAAATTATATATATACTGGCTCTTATGTTTTTAAAACATACTGATTCTGTGATTTGAGATTAGTTCTCAAAACTTAACTTTTTTAAAAAAATCTCTCTTGGAAATCATTGTTTCCTCTTTCGTCTATTAAAACTAGTCATAGGCTCTGTGGAAGTCTAGCTTCCTTTCTTTCTCAAAAGTTTGAAAACATTTTAGTTTAAGCTCTGAGGGGCTACTTAGTTCCCTTATAACTCTTGAGAAGTGAACTCAACTTTATGCTCTTTGCATACTTGAAACTTAACTCTTAGGGAATTCTTAGTTCCCTTATAACATTTGAGAATGTAACTCAACTCTTTATTTGAACCTTAAAACAAAGTTAAAATGTTTGTTTAAGACCCATGAATGCTTTAGGAACTTACTTTGATTTGCTTCTCAACTTTTAGACTTGACTCTTAACTTCCTTGACTTTGATCTTAACTTTTCTTAAATTGGATTATGGATTCAAGGATCATGATCTCATGTTTATGGATGATTTCATGATGTTTTTAGATGTACTTTAGAGTGTTGGAATCAAATAGGAATGATAGGTACATCACTTAGGAACTAGTACGGAGAGATAGGGAAAAAACGGGGTCTCCAGGGGGTAAAGTGCTCTCTGAGAGGCGCGGGGCGCCAGGGCCTGTCAGACAGACCCAGGTCTGGGGCGCTTTGAGAGGCGCGGCGCGCCAGGGCTTGTCAGACAGAGCCTTTCCTGAGGGGCTTTGGCAGGCGCGGCGCCCCAAGGGTCATCTGACAGGACCTTCGACTTTTCTTCTCTATTTTTCATCTCTAAACCTTCTAAACTTCCATGGATCCCACCCCAAATACTTAGGATACCTAAATACCTCATTACCCAATAGATTAGACCCGCAAACAGTTCGGAAACATGAATCGAACCTACTAGAGATCAACTACAATTCAACCAACAAGAACTTCACAACTTTTCATCAAGAAATTCAAGATTTTCATTCAAATAAATTCTAATTTGCTGTATTGAATCAAATTGGGGTGTGGATGAAGGACACTACACCAAATTATCTCACATACCTCGATAGGGATCACCCCCGATGAAATCCACGCAACGATTCTTGGCGTTGTTGCTTCTTCTTCTCTTTTTTCCTCTTTTCTCCTCTTCTTTTCTCTTCTCTCAAAACCCTAACTTGTTTTCTAAATGTGTAAACTGAATGGGATCAGCTTGGACCCCAACTTATTACCCAAAAAAGAAATTAAATAATTTGGGTAAGGAAAAGACAAACACCTTTAATAAATCTGGATTGGACTTTCCTCTGTCCAATAGCCCAACTTCCGAAAGTCATATCTCCCTCATACAACCTCTAAATTTCTCAAACTTGGCGCCATTGGAAAGATTTGGGAAGATATTTCCATCCATATAAAGAACTCACCCTAACTCCTCCTTAGCTTGAAGTTATGACCGTTTGAAAATGACCAAAACTCACTTTTAAAAGCTAGAAATTTTCCAGATTTCCTTACTTATTTCCAAAAATAATTATTCTTGGATTCTTAGCTTATTCTTAGTTAATTCTAGTTATGAGATGTTACAGAAAACCTTTCTTAGGTATTGTAGTGATCAAAAGTAATAAACTTCACAACTCAAACCAAATGTAAGTCTTTTTAAATTCTCAATACTTAATACAAGTGACCATTCCACACCTTTGAATTTCATACCTTAACAAAATATATCATCACGAATGTAGATTTGCAATGAAAAATCTGAATTGTAAATTTAACCTTATAACACAATCCCCTTATCTATCAATATTAGCTTATACCTGAAGATTTCTTGTATGAATTCATGGATCTTTGCTTATCATTGATCGCATCCTCATCGATCTCACAATATCCTTTGCTAAGATTCAATCGTACTTATTACTAACTTAAAACAAAACAAAGCACTTATTATCACACTCGAGCTAGTGTCTGTACACTTCTTTCTCAAGTCCTTTTTCAATAGTTTTTAACCAATCTAATAGATTTGTGACCCTATTACCATAGCCACATAATCATGAAAAAAAAACCTGTCTCTGAACTCAATTATTTACGCCTCTAAATATATCTCTTTAGCCTTTGCAATCGATACGATATTCTTGCTCTCGCCTCACTGTAAAGGTTGCACTCATCCCACTATTTTTATTTATTTTGACTCTAGCTCTTTTAAATCTATTCAAGTGGTGTCCCGCCATCTCTTAAAACCTTCCATACAACCACGTTACTGATCAAATCTTAGAAAACCACAACCTTAGATACTCGCAAGTCATAATTACTACACGAAATTCGCTTAGCCACAATCTTATTATATAGTTGCATCCCGTCACAATTTACTACAAACTCTTATTACCATTATGCTCAATCAGCCCTGACAATCGCTACAAGTCAATAGTTACATCGACCTAACACCTCAAAGGTATGTATACTCATCAAATTTAAAGGACTAACACAATTTTTATATGCTTTTCCTTACTAAAATCTTTCATTGATTCCCCCCAATCCTACTCAATGGGACTTTCTTTATCCATGAGCATGTCATTCCGGTATTACTCCACTCATTTATGACTTAAGATCAAATCACCAGTCCTATAGTACCCTCTTTCTTCTTAACAACAAGACAGGAGCACCCTATGGTAAAACACTAGGACACATGAAACCTTTATCAAGAAGCCCTTGGATTTGAACTTTAAGCTCTCTCAATTCTAACACCACATAAATAGACTCAATAGAGGGGGATTCGACGTCGAAATCCCCAATATGAGACAATTGCACCATACTGTCCTGCCTTACCAGTTTTCCTAGCCTGAATGAAGGATATGATCTTAGCTAGCTTTGGCTTGTACACCCCTTCTCACTCTAATCTTTCCCTACCGGGGTTCTCTAGAGTTATCGACTTAGCATTACCATACAGTCCAGTATAATAGAAAGAAAACCAAGTCATGCCTAAGACTATATCAAGTCAGTCATATCCATCATAACCAAATCCACCAAAATCTAAAAATCAAAAACACAATAAGACAACACAATATACGTGGGTGAATATGACTAACTCTTCAACTAGGGTAGAAACATGGATAGGGGCATCAAATATATCTCAAACCACATCAAACCCCAAGACAATTGCACTGACACGTACAAATAAGTAGAATCCAAATCAAGAACACCTTAGTCATCCTGTCACAACAATTATAGCACTTTGATCACTACATACGACCCTCATATGCCAGGTTCTCCACAATTTTAAAACACCTTATAACTTATATTCGATTCCTGAACACTGAGGTACATTTCGGGGTCTATATTATGACTAGGAAAAATAGAAAAAAACTTGCGAATTTCTGCCTCCCTTAGTCCCACTTTAGCGGAATAAATCCCGTTGTAGCGGCACCGCTCCAGCGAGAACAATCCCGATGTAGTGGCTTTGATGGAACCAGAACCCAAGCCAAAAACTTCCTGGGGTTTGTCTATCTTATCTAATTTCACCAAGGTCCCACCTTTACTTAGCACTTTTGGAATAATCCTCATACTAGGACAATCATTAGTTACCCTGAGTCAATCTTAATGACATACGTTCCATAATTTTCTTACGTTACATTTAACAGTACAACTCACTCGTTCCCAGGATAAACCCAGGTATTCACATGATTATCAGTTGGTCGTAACACATATCAAGATTTCTCTCTTACAAACCACATCGTAATTTATCTAGACCCTTGCGCCTAATCTCGGGATGATTTTCTTATTACAACAAGTCCCATGACACTCAAGCGGTTACAAGTGGCACACTTTCAACATTTAGACCAACACATTGCACATATCACATTCAGTCAAGCAATACTGGGCACCTAATCATATCAAAGAATTAAAGTAATACAACATTTATAACATTCATAATTAATTTCAAACAGCTAGAAGAACACATTCAACGTTCCAAATTACAATTCACAAATAAGTCCAATTTTTTATTTAATTAGTTCATTCCATAAACTATCATCAGTCATGTCTTATACGGTCCCTAAGGCTAGATACCAATTGGAACCCTCTCAGTTTCAATTAATTTGCTTGTGCTCCATCTAGTTCACTTTGTTGAGATATCAATTGGACTCAACTCATACTACAAACGACAAAAGTAGCTAGTGAGCCCCACAAAACTGCTAAATTCAATCATAAAACCTGGTCCAACCCAATTCTTAATCGCCTCAATCCTTAACTGATGGTAACCAGACCTTAAATCAATCTTAGAGAAAATCGATGCACCTTGCAATTGGTCAAATAAGTCATCTATCCGAGGTAATGGATACTTGTTCCGAATAGTAACCCTATTCAACTGTCGGTAGTCTATACACGTCCTCTCTTGTTAACGATGGTTTTACCACTTTTGTTGCTCTAGTTTGGACCGTAGAGTGAAGGAGGAAATATACCTATTTGTAACATCCAGATACCAATTGGATTCAAGTCATAGCACGAAAGAGTAAAAAGAAGTGAGTTTTTCCTAAAGTCCTACAGCCTTCGAAGAAAAGTACGGACGTCATCATACCATTCCACAAGAATCTACTAGACTCGTTTTGGTACACTGAGATCAACGAACCTAGGCTATGATACCAACTTGTCATTACCCAACCCGTCGTAATTGGCACCCACACTAACCATCCGGTGGGAGAACCACAACTACAACCCAAGCTAAGCAACTTAATCAAAAATAAGGAAATTAAACATACAAAAGAAGTTTTAAATAACTAAATTATTTATTAAGGAACTAAACAAAAGAACTAACACGGATGTGGAAATACAACCCCTAGTGTCACAACCCAAGACCACACCCTAGAAGTTAGGGAACAATCTCGAATTGTGGCACGGTGTACTCGACCTCTCTGAGGTCTCATACAAGCCTTTCATATCATTCATCGCATATACATAATGAAAAGTAGTGCGGAATTAAAACTTTTCATAAAACAATATCATAGTTTTAAAAACTCTTTCATATAAAAGTAATAGGAAATACTAAGTCTCAATCTCATCTCTTAAGACACAAGAGTACTTGGGACACGGCCCATACGAAATACAAAACATACTACTATATAGTCTATTACAATGCTTCAATAGAAACATAAAAGACATATATGCCCTCGAGACGAATGAGGACATACTTCAACTTCTCTTGAACGATCTTCTAAATACAAGTCTTCTTCCCAAAAGCTCTTTACCTACCAAGAACTATATAGATAGGTAAAAACATGAAATTAGTACAACACATGTACTAAGTATGGCTTATGCATAAAAATCATGAAAACGGACATTTATTGGAAATATACATCTTTTAATTTAAAAATCATATTATAATCATAAGAATAACATTTAGCAACTTAGAATCACATAATAAAACATTTAAACAAATTAACTCATTTTTAATGTCACTTTACAGTGAACCCATTTCACTGTTACAGTGAAGTCCCTTCACTGTAAAGTGAAGTGTCTTACCATTTAATTAAAACTCTCTAGAATGTAGTTCCCTCACTAAAAGTTATCCTAATATTCACTTAAGTCACACAAAGAGAGACCGACCATACACCCTCTCTAGATATGCCTAAACGACCCTCAAGATTACTTATAATGAGTCACATACACACCTACAAACATTATGAACATCAATGTAAGATTCTTCTACCAAAGGTGATTCTAAGTCTCACTTGAGTGAGTTGTGAAGCAACCACCCATACAATCCTTTACACACACACTCAAGAGATCCTATAGACTCCCTAGAATAGAATCATTCTCACTAAATACACCAACACATAGATGATATGACATTCTCATTCCAAAGGTTATCAAAAGACCTTCTTAAGTAAATCAAGAAGATAACGTCCATGATTGACCTCTTTAGGATTACCTAAATAGTCCTTAAGACTACCTAAGGCTTATATCATGTCTACAACACCAAACATCTTCCCTAACTAGAGTCATTCTCAAGACTTCCATAGATAAGACATGAAGAAATTATCCAATATGCCCTCTTCACACTTTAGCTAAGGAATCCTTAAGTTACTTTAGATTAGGTACTTATTCATTTACATACTTTCTAACATGAGTCATTAGTTCATTAGTTCATTTAAGAGACATACATCATATAATGGACATTCAAATAATGGTCTTGGAGAATACCTAGGGACTCTTACTAACATCTTCAAAGCCTATTGTGCAATGTCTAGATAGCGTCACATACCACCACCTAAACCTCATAGAACTTCTCTAATGCTAATATGTATCCCATATGATGAGAATAGGCAATAACCGACATAGACCATGGTAGCAAAGAATGGAATCCGAAGTTCCATCTTACTCCGATGAGGTTGTTCTACTTGCCAATGGTAGAACTTAGACACATCCCATGTAGGCACATGGTTAAGGAAATATGAAGGGATTCTTTGTATTCTAGTCTTACTCTTTAACTAGAACTACTTTCCTCACCATACTCACTCGGTGATAGCCTTAGTTCTCATAGATTAATTCACACTAAGGTTCATACAAATGGGTCCCATATCAAGTTCATGACCCAATTACATTTACCCTACCAAAGTAAAGTCAACTAGGGCTATCTCACTATGGCGAAAAGAAGCTCATCATGACTTTCCTAAGGATTGATGTGATGCCGTTCCAGCCAATCAACCTTAAGTCCATCATTCATTACATGAAGGATACCATTACGGCTTTCGACTTCAAGTTTCATAACCATACCACTTGGTTCAAGGTTTCACATAAAGGACCCTCTTATCATCATTCAAGGTCTCACCTATCCATTCATTCAAGACTAAGACTCTTTAGGTTCCTAAGTCAAGACATCACATATTTATACTCATACAAGTATCAAGTAAGGGACACAAGTCTACCTAAACAAGACAGAACATTACATCAATTTAGCACATATAACATACACTCTATAGACACTTAGGAATGACCCTTAACATCATTTAGTCAATCTATTCATTACCTTAACATCATCTACATAACCATTATAGAATCATATAACAAAGTTAGGAACAACCATGTATCAACTCTAAGACTACACACTTAACACATAGCCATAGCATAACATGATCACCTAAATAGCATCAATAGTCTAACACATACTTTCACATGTAGGTTTATATGATCATACATCACCTAATCAACTACACAAATAGCCATATAACTTCAAGTAGTTGCCGACAAGGCCATGATCATCAATATACTTAAAATAATGCCGACAAGGCTACATCAATTCACATAACACCGCCACCATAAGTGGACCAAACCAATCACAACATAATTGAAATCTAAAATAAAATTAAATAAGAAGAAATAGGGCATCATACCACCTCTTCATCCTGAACACTTCAAGCCAATACCAAATCATCCAATTCAACCTCATAAGGCTCTTACCCATGACCATGAACACCAATTCAATACACAAACTATAATACTCAATGAAATCTAAACCAATTCAATATAGATTCAAAAATTTAAGAACAATTAGACATCAATTGAATAAAATTCTTATATCATTAGAAAGCCCATAAGAAACTACAGATGAATCCATAAACATTAGACCAATATCAAGTAACCCATAAATTAGTCAAAAACTAGGGTTCATCAATTACATGGGTTCATAGTTAGATTGAGTTAAAATCACCTTAATAACCACAATTCAATCACTAAACAATGATTAAAAAACTTTAATGCAAGAACCCATGGTAGAATCATGAAATTGGACAATTCATCTTTGAAAACCTTAAAAACATCTTTGAAGTTGGGCTCCTTGATGAAACGAGTTTCAAGGATAAAAAATCATACCTAAATGAAGCTAATTCTTCAATTTGATGAAGAATCTCCACTCAATTCGTCACACCAAGCTCTTTCTTGACTTTGGACTTTAATGGAGTCTTTGGGAATTTCTAAGGGATTTTGGGGTTTTGATTTTGAAGAATGAAATCTTCAATGTGTTTAAGACTTATATACACACTTAAAATATCCAAAATACCCTTAGGTAACCTCCAAACCATCTATTTGGAAGTGGGGTGAAATTCCCATTTCACCCCTCACTTAACAGTGAGGCTGCGCAGGAAAACAGTCCACCAATGGTTGGCAGTCAACGGACTGTTTGTCCACAAACAGACCGTTCTGTCCTTCCGTTGGTTGGTTCAGAGACTTGAAATGGTTCTCCTATCTCCCAATACTAAGTAACTACCAACGGTACCCATCGACGGGGCGTCGATTGGTCCACGAGCCGTTGATGCCTCCGTCGTTTGGGGCTGCCTGGGACAGTCTTGACACTTAGTTTTGGGTCCTTCCTCAAGGACCCTTGGATGGTCCTTGGGGATGTTTAACCGGACGTTTCCAACCCAAACATGATCTTATACGAGTTTAGGACCTCTCACATGAATTTCACCCAAAACGAACACGTAAAACTCGACGAAACATGCCTAGACACACAAGGTCGTTTTAAGGCACATCTTTCGAACGTCATGAACGTTCTTTGACGTTTGACCTCCAAACTTCTCAAAACTTGACACACTGAATTTATACACAATTTAAACTCATTTAATAACCTTAAAACCTCATGAATCACACATAAACGCATAGAACCACATATGAGGCACTTAGGCGACTTAGTCGTCGAACGTCTTGGTCGTCCCTTGACGTTTGACTTCCAATGCACCTAATACTTTATCTACTGCCTCAATACCATATTATAGACTATTTAAGGAACTTATACCACCATTACCATCATGTTAGGCTCTAGTTACCCTAAGTCATTTTCGAGGTCTAACACCTATAACCTAAAGTCATTGCGCAAAAACTCTACTAATGACAAGTATAAAAACAAGGGGTACAACCCCGAAACTAACAACAACTTAACCAATAGTTTGATTCCGAAAAGAGTGGACCTAAACAAAAAGAACTCAAGGCATCCCGGAAAAACTAGCTCACCCTTGAATTTGAATGGTCACTGATCTTCTCAACGAGGTCTATCAATAGTCGCCGAAAGATGCCCTGTACTCAACAAAATAAGAGCAAGTGCAGTATCAGTACACAACCACAGTGTACTGGTAGGATCACGTGGCTATCCCACTAAGTGAAATATATGTAAGTCAAAGCAACAATATAACCATGTAACATACCGAATGTCAACAACATTGACTAACACAATCTTCATAGCATAAGAGAACTACACCACAACCACTCTTAAAGTCCACTTGTGCAATGCATTTATGGAGTCCCACTCCCCTATTCACACTAAGTAGAACTCCTCGAGAATTCATAACTCATAGTTCATAAACAATAAATATAATTATCACAAGTAGTTGGTCCTCTCACGGAATCCAATGCAATGGTCCTCTCATAGAATACAAGCTCAAACTGTTAGTGCAACGGCGTGGTACCCGATCCCACTTAGCTTGACAAAACGTGGAAATTTGATCCCATAGTTTTACCGGAACGTAACAACCCAATCAAATATTTATGTCAGAACGTGGCAATCCGATTCAAGGTAGCTTGCCGGAACGTGGCAATATGATCCCATCAACACACCACAATAACATTCACAAGTACATCATCAAGATCATACAACAAGAGGTGATTCATGGATTACAATTATTCGTTCATACTCATTTCCATAGTGTGTGATCAATAATGCAATATTTGCATACATACATGCATTATAATGAAGAAACAAATATATATCACACTAACATGAAATCACAATCATCACCTACCTCGAATCCAAGCTTGAATCCCCTAAGGCACTTGAATCTTCCCTTTCCGGATTTTTCCCGCTTGTTCTAGGTTTACAACAATTAATATACGTAAGGATCAACAATCAAAGGTCTAATTATTTGCATTATAACAAACCCAATAACCCTAGACCAATCTCAAGATGTTAATACCCAAATTAGGAGGTTTTCCACCATATTTCTCAGACCAAAACCCTCCCCCATCAATTATAAACCAAGAAATTAGGTTTTACGAATTGAAAAATGGATTCAGGGTGTTAAAATCTTACCTTTAGCCTGAAGAATGATGAAAACTGTCAAGAACTCGTTTGGGGTCGCCTTCTTAGCCCTAAAAGTAAAAAAAGTACCAAATTAGGGGTTTATTAGTGACTTTAAGTCGCGTCTGTCCCGCTACAGTGACCCGAATTCCGCACCAGCAGCCTCGACGGAGACAAAATGTAGCTATTCACAAAAAGATCATTTTTGGGAGTTCTACTCGCCCAAATTCGATTATGTAAAGTTGTACGGGTTCCTTATCGTCTTAGTTATCCACTCATGTAATAAAATTCACAACAAGATCTCTCATTCATTACTAGATTTCTCTAAACCATAATACCTCTGATTTCATCCAAATCTGGACTAGGTTGGGAAATTCCAAGTTACTACCAAAAGTTTTCTGTCCCCAATTCTTTCTTCATTGAATTTTCCATAACGACCGAATCAGGTGGTTACATATTATCTCATCGCACATCTCAATTTTTTAAATCCTTCCCATGAGCTCAAACATATTATGCTTTCTTGGGGACTTAAACTCATAACTTGATCGTTGGAAGTGAGGAGTGCTTACCATCTAATCAACTCTCTTTTGTCTCTCATATTTATTTATTTTTAACTTCATTCACTTATTTCAAATTCAAATTCCGTAGAAATAATATATTATATGATTATATATACATATACACAAATGCATGAAATTTACCACCCAAAATTTATTCAAATGTAGATTGTTTAATCAAACAATATATTTTTAAAATATCTTTAAATATATTTTGTACAATTCTGTCATTTTATGTATATATTTTTATAAATTATAAAAATATTTAGTACAATTATAAATTTATATAAAATTTAACTTTCAATTTAATTTTAAAAAATGAATAATCGGTTCAATTCGATTAGTAAATCAATTGTTTTAAAAAAAAACATCGATACCCATAATTATAGTACTTCATCATATTATATTTGAAATCCTAGTTGGTTCTTTTCTTTTAGTTGTGATTTCATTTCTTAGTTTATTTCGATTTTCACACTAATGGAAAAAGTTAATAGAAATTCATGAAATATTTCGCACCTTTGCAAAGTCTAAGATTGTAAGTCGATGTTATCTCTGTATAGTTGGTCTATGTACGTATGTGGAATTACTATTAAATATGTACATATTGTTAGACAGAAGCAAATAGATCGACTTATTCGATACAATTTACCAATGAAAAATCAATAGACACACACAAAAATTAGCACCAAGACTTGAGAAATTTTTTCTATCGTCTTTATCGATGAAAGCTTATCAAATAAAAAATAAAAGTGTTAAACCAACAAATATTAGCGATTCTAGTGGTAGAACCATACCCCACTCACGATACTTATAACCTGCATTGTATTTTTCATATGACGCATTTTATAATTGCGTAATTTAAAAAATTTGGTGTTGAACTTTTTCATTTTTACAAAATTGACTGAATTCATTAGTTCTAATATTTTTCCTCGCCAATTAACGAATGGACTCTGTCTATTTTGTATGAAGCGCTTGAATTATTCTTTTTGTAAGTTGTTACTTGTAATTATGAACAATTGTAGCTAAAAAAATTGTATCTAGTTATGAATTTTATTCGTAGCAAATAGTTGAATTATTCACTATAAATTTTAAGTTGTCTCTATTTAACACCTTACCTATTTTGTGATAATTATTTTTATCACTAAATCATAGATTGATTAGATACAATAAATTTTTTGTCACCAATTATATATATTATTAGTGATGAAATAACTGTCATAATTAAATCTAAATTATTATAACAAAACTTATAATATTTAACTACGAACTTTAATTGTCTATATTGTAATAACAATTTTTTTGGATGATTTTTTTGTGACAAAAAATTACTAAATTTTAAGATAATAAATAATTTTCCATGAATTAGATACATTATTAGTGAAGAAATAATGTGTCAACAGTAACATTAAATTCGTGACTAACACTACTTAACAAATTGCGCCAATTATTTTTTTGGTGAAAAATTTTAGTGGACAAAACTTTGCTACGTAATTTTATGTTTTCGTCACTAAAAGTGTGAACTTGTTATATGATTCCTTATAAATTTTAAGAATAGCTTAGTGGATCATCTTGGTTGAGGTGTACTATACCTCGGCAAGGTATAAGACAGTTCTGAAAGTGTAAGTGAGATATTGTATCATCATGTTGCTCATAGTGATGCTTGTCGGTTAGAGAATCTCCCAAAATAGAGTAAAGAGTATGTTATTGTATTTCTATACATTATCTAATTTATCTCCTATTTTATTATGTTTTAAATATTGCATCTAGCATTGTTACTTTAAATTGAGCTGAGTTGAGGTGAGTATCAAATATACATTCTTTAGAATTGTTAAGATGTTATGGTTCTTATCCCTAAATCTATCGTAGTATTTAGAGGCTTCATAGATAGTAGTAGTTGAGGAGTCTTTTCCTATCCCCTTGTTTATATTTTGACACTTGAGTTGTCTTCTTATGACTATTTGAATATTTCCAGACGTTTCTTTGTTTATCTTGAGACAATTGAGTGAAGCGTTTCATTTGAAGTTCTTGTTGTTGAGTAATATCTTCTGCCGAGTAGTAAGCCTGGTCGAGAGTTCCCTTACGGACCAGCGATGGTTCTCAAATGCCAGTCATGTCCAGTGTATAGGCTCGGGGTGTGACACAAGTCCACTCAATCCAACAACTTTGATGTTGTAAATGGACAAAATGGTGGTATGAGTGGGGAAGACATGATGCAAGAAGAGTAGTAGGTTATATATCTGCCAAATTAAACTCTAGTAGGCCTGACATTTGTGTCTAACCATTCCATGCTAGTTGCACCACTAGCTGCAGAAGATGTTATGACTCAAACGAGTGCTTCAAATAATAATATTACTAAAAGAGATCTTCTTAATGAACTTGTAACTAAATAAATTGGTAAGATAAATACTTTCCAACTCTCTTACTCATATTAGCACTGGTAAGAAATTATAAGCTGTTGAAAGTTGTTGTTTTTCTCCATATATTTTACAAGATATGAATTCTTTGCGAGGAGGATGAATTATCGGATAGTTGTTTTTCTAATACTACTAGGGATGAAGACATTCTCCTAAACTACAAAGAAGTGAAAATTGCAAAAAACAAAAAAAATAAAATAAAACGGTAGACATCATAGTTAGGATGATAAAGTGTCATTGGGTAAAAGTTTCACACCCACGTCGTTACCATACGCTAGGTGAATTCTGTTCAATTTCAATGAGTCAGTTTCAGTCCCAAGTTGAGGAAATGAATAGTGTGGGTGCGATATTTTTTTGATGGGTCCAATTTTTTTTTGTGGACCTCTAACAAGAGGTCATGTGGCAAAATTGTTTTTACAAAATCATTATAAAAAATAATTACATAAATGAACATGTTTTATATAGTGATCACATAATTATATTAACTACTTTTAACTAATGACATAGATGAGTCTTTATGTAATTATTTTTTATAATAATTTTGTATGAGTCTTTTCTAATAGTTTGATAGCATATTTGAAAATTTTCCGTGTTGTTAATCGAAAGTACACTAAGAGATTTTTTTTTAAAGAAAACACAATTACCAACTTATGTACGTGATACACTTCAAATATAATTGACTATTAATGTAATTTAATTTATTATAACCGATTATCTATTGTTTATTATAGATTTATAAAATTACTTGTAATTGCATTTAATTAACTTGCTTGTATGCAAGATTCATCAAATCAAGTTGTAGAAGGAAAGTGACAAGAAAAAGTTAAAATATGATTAATCAAAATAATCTAAGCTTAAATTTTTGAAACCAATATTTATTAGAAATAATATAATTATAGTGTCAAATACCTTCCAAATTTAATGTCAAAATATTCCTATAAAATCCTACCTTTTTTCCTCAACTTTATAAATATTCATCGAACACATTTCTCTATAATTACAATTAAGAAGATGACCACCCACTTTGCCCCTATTCAAGGCCACCTAAAGATCAAGAAGACTATCACCCACTTTGAGCAATTCAGCAAGGTGCTAGTGCTACCATTTGCAATTGCTCTTGCACATGTGTTTCCACACTGGATGAAGGAAATGATTCAACTTGTAGAGAAAGGGAACATGCATCATGTTCAATTATGGGATGTTACTGAAGATAACAACCATAAAAATGATGATAGCGCTTCTGTAGTGAAGATGAAGCCATGTAAGGACTATGCAATTGTTTGTGCAGATTTAATTGAAAATCGTGGGTTGAGCTACGGTGATGAGATTGAGCTCCACTGGGATTCATATTCGAACAATTTAAATTCCAGTTAATTAATTATGATCGATTTGATTTTAATAATTATATTTGAAATAAAGTAATGGTATTTAAATTTTATATTTTCCCTTTTCCTATTTCTTTGAATGTCATGTTACTTTGGTGTTTTATTTTAGTATAACTTACCTAAATCCCATAGTGTACAGAGTAAATTATATCATATCCGTACTCTTTTTCTAATTACAATAAACCCTTAAAATTTGTACGTTTTGGATGCATAAGTAACCATCAGAATACATTAATTCACCATCCGGATACATATATTCTAATATAAGAAAAATCTTTTTGTTGCGCTAAAAAGGAAATAAAATATGAAAATTAATTAAATCTCATAAATTATGCTTACGTTTCTTCTTACTCTAAATTATACCGAGGCAAATCCTAACCGAACGAAGAAATTTAAAATTTAAAATTACTTCCCCCATTCAACAAAGAAACCTTTCAGATTTGAGTCAAACTTTTGTCAAAATTTTGGGTAAGCGAGGTCAGTTATGAAGGATACAAAGGTGATGGAATTGTTGTTGGAAAATCGATTTCCTTTGAAATTTTCAAGTTCATCGAAGATCCTTTCAATTTTGATTTAAAATTTTCTCCAAATTTATTGAAGATCCTTTTAATTTTGAATCAAAATTGTTGAAAAATTGTAAAAAGATACATCATGAATATCTTTGCTACTTAGCATTTTACTATTTATGCATCTTGCTTAAATTGATAAGTATTGTATTTATACTAGATACATAAAATAAATAATTGTTGCCCATAAGATGTTAGATTTGAGATCGACACATTAACGTATGGTAGTTTCTATGTAATTGATACATTTAGTATAAATTCAAATTTTACGCATCATATAAAAAAATTGTGCATGATACATTACTATTTATGTATCGCATTGGAATAGGTAAGTATTGTATTGAAACTAGATATATTAAATACATAATTGTTGCCCATAAGATGTTAGATTTGAGATCGATACATTACGGTGTGGTAGTTTTTATGTAATTGATATATTTAGTATAAATTTGAATTGACGTATCATATTTAAAAAATTAGTGCATGATACATTACTATTTATGTATTGCATTTGAATTGATAAATATTGTATATTAACGAAATACATTAAACATGTAATTGTTGCCCATAAACTATTTGGTTTGAGATCGATACATGCACTATAAATTAGAATTTATGTATGATGCCCGTATAATTTGACGTAGCTATGTATCATATACAAAAATAATTATGCATGTAATAAACAATGATTTAGTTATAGTATAGTAATGCACATACATAAAAACATATGATACATAGTTAATAAATTGAGCCTATTGTTCGTTTTCCTGTAAAAAAAAAAAAAGAGCTGGAAAGAAAAAAATAAATTGAGCCTATTGCCTACATTCATTGGTTGTAGTGAGTCTCTACAAGGAGGACGGAGGACGTATCCTTTAATTTCTGCCGGATAATAAATGTAAAATTCAATATTCATTCATACAAGAATAGATAAATGCTTGATCAAGTTCGTTTTTCAAGCCTTTAATATTTGTTGATTTGATTTCTTTCCAAAAATTTGTATCCCTTCTTTAAAAAAAAATCATTAATTGGAGAGAGGAAATATTTAAAACTAAAAAAAAAAAGTGTTAAAGGTAACTAGTGATATAGTGGAGCAATTATATGCATGAAAAAAGGGAGAAAATAGTGGAATTGGAAGATTGAAAGTTATGTATATGGAAAAGAGAGAATTTGAGAAAAAAAGAGGGATTTTTGTAATTTTTTAAAATGGCAGGGAATAATACATAATACGATAAAAAATGATGTGTAGTTAGATAATTTTTCAAATTTAATAACCACCACATTGTTTGATTTTATTTTTCCCTTTTTATATGAGAATGTATTTATTATTTTATAAATGATATAATATGAAATAAAAATTAATATGTTCAGTTGAATGTTGGAACTCAACAGTTGCGAATCATTAGGGGCTGATGATGTACCGTGGTTTCACGGTACTTTCAATGCTTTTTTCTTAAGTTTAGTGTGTGTCTAGGGCCTTTTTGTAGTAATTTTAATGTGTTCTTATCTGTGTTTTACAGGAAAGTTGTCCAAAATGGAAATACAGAAGACTGTGCAGAAATCAGTGCAGAAGTGATCCACGAAGCCATCGCGGCCCGTCGTCTCATCGACGGACCGTAGGTGGTGATCTTCGACTGAAGGTTCAAGCATCTGGAAGCAACTCGGGGAATTCTGACTTAGTGTGGGGCTACGGAAGGATTGACGGTCCATCGATTGATTGACGGACCGTCCTGGCAAATCGTTGATGAGATAAGGGACTGCTCCAGTACCCGATGTTGAAGAAACGTTTAAGTATGGAACAACGGAGGCATCGACGGACCGTAAGTGAATCGACGGATCGTGTTGTTGGTCCGTCAATTGGATCAGAGAATATGCAACATGCAGGTTTTGAAAAGATGCTAAGTATGGATCGACGGAGGCAGTCGACGGTCCGTTGATTGATCGACGGACCGTCAGTGGGGTCGTCGATTGAAGCCGCATTTTTTGGACAAACTTTCCTTAATTGCTTTCCTTTTATGTTAGGACAATGTTTTTATAAATAGGGTGTAAAACCTCATTTTTGGGGTTAGACTTTTTATTATTTTTCATCCTTTTGTTCTTGGAGATTTGACTTTGCAACTTGGGAATTTATTCAAGTTTCCGAAATTGAGTTTCAAGTGAATTTTATTGTTTCAAGTGTTATTTCTGGATTTTCTTCAAACTTGTCTTGAATTATTGTTTAACAACTATGAATTATGTTCTTCTAAGCATGGGTAACTAAATCCACAACTAGAGTTGTGGGAACCATGTGTGATTAACAAGGTAAAACTAGCTAAATAACAATTCTAGAATAGATTCTTCCATGTATTGATAATTCTTTCGTTTAGAAGTCTTTTTAACGAGTGCACGCGTTAGAACTCGCCTTGTTTCTACTTGCCGGACAAAGGAGGTAGTTAATAAGAAAAGAATTATCAACATAGATTTAGTTCGATACTATCTAATAGGCTAGTGTCGATTGGTGCAAAGTAATAACTAAGCCATACATCGAATATGATGCTTAATATGAAGTAAAGGTAAGGTTTAGTAACTTAAACACACGTAGCCAGATCAAGTTACGGGGTGAAATTCTCTAAATGTCGGACCAAGGATTTAGAGATACATAACTTATCACTTTGCATGCAAGACACTAGGAAAGAATTGTTATAGCTAGGATCACCGTGTTATGAACCTATGGGGAACACTTACACCCTAGTTTTTCTCATCACTTGATAAACACCAAAGTTTTAATCTTGCTACTTATTTGACTTAGAAATAATTGAATACTTTTGTTTCACAAAACCCCCCCTTTTAATTAATTGCTTTCGAAAAGGACTTGACTAAATAGACGTAATTTTAGATTGAAGTTAAGTCTAAATCATTTTCCTCGTGGGATCGACCCCAACCTAATTATTGGGTTCTTTATTTGATACGACCGCTTATAATTCTGTAAAGAAGTGTAATTTGAGCATATCAATTTTTGGTGCCGCTGCCGGGAAAAGTGGCTTTTAGATTAACTTTAAGAACATTGCCGAATTTAAGTCAAAATTTTCTAATTTTACTTTTTCTTTTTGTTTTTGTCTCTCTCAGGTCTAGCTCTAGTGTATGCCAAGTACACGGAGCCGAGGAGAACCAACGCTTCCATTCGATCCTGAACTGAATCGGACACTCCGCAGAATGAATAACCAACAGAATCCTGGTAACCCTATCGATGGGATCAATCGTCAACCTCCACCGCTGATAGAACCCCACAATCAAGTGGTTGCTGATAATCCACTTGATGATGCGTTGAGGAGGCAACCTCCCATTCCACGCTCTCAGGAGTTCTATAGGGGCAACATCAACATCACTGACTCTGATGAGCCTCTTTTCCTACCTCCTCTACCACAGGATCATACTTTCATGGTAACTAGTAGCTTGATGCAGATTCTCACCGCTAGAGGTTTGTTTTCGGGGCTACCATCTAAGGATCCACATGCTCACATTGCCAAACTAAGGTCGGTGTGTAAGATTTATGTAGGGAGGCCAGACTTGGACATGGATGTCATCGGGTTAAGAGTGTTCCCTCTCTCACTGAAGGGAGAGGCCGCAACATGCTTTACTGAGTTGCCCTATAACTCGATATATACTTGGGACTAGTTGAGAGATGTGTTCTTAGCGCGTTACTATCCGGTATCTAAAAAGCTCAACCACAAAGTTAGGGTGAACAACTTTGTGGCATTACCTGGGAGTCGGTGAGTAGCTCTTGGGATAGATTCACCTCATTCGTAAGAAGTGTCCCAAACCACCGCATTTATGATGAGTCGTTGAAAGAGTACTTCTATCGGGGGCAAGACGACAATAACAAGGCAGTGCTAGATACGATTGCGGGTGGTTCTTATTGGAAGTGTACTTATGCAGAGATCACCGAGAAGTAAGAGAAAATCTCTTGAAATAATAAAGCTTGGAGCACTAGGAAGTCGGATACTGGGAGAAACACCTTTGCAGTGCAAGCTACACACAACCCGGCCGCCAGTGAGATTCGTGAGGAGATGGCTCAAATGAGAACTGAGCTCGGGTTGGTTTTGAAACATGTCATTGGAGGTGCGGAGAAGGTGAATGCGGTGAATTATTTGACTAAATCACCACCGCCAGTTGATGAGTACTACTATGAAGAAGATTCTTATGCAGTGAATGAGCAAACGGGGGGTTTCCGATCGAACGCCCAAGGCTCCAATCAGGAGAATTGGCGCCAAGGTCAATGAAATCAAGGTCGAAACTATGAGAATTACAACAGAGAAGGCCATTATGTTTGAGAAGGAAACTACAACCGCGACAACAACTTCAACCGGGGTAACTATGGTAATAGAAATGATCAAAGTGGGCCCTATGTTCTGCCTCAAAATCGGGAAGTTGCTCCTAGGGATGGTGGAGGTAGTATGGTGTGAGTTGAAGGCATGTTGCAAAAGATGAGGAGGAGGTTTGACGCAAGTGATGAGCACGCCAAGGAGTTGAGAGGTGATCTGGCTAATATTGGGCAAAAGATGGATGCACATGCAGTCTCAATCAAGCATCTTGAGATGCAAATGGCCCAATTGTCTACTACTGTGAACCCTCGTCAACCGGGTACTCTTCTTAGCAATACCGTCCAAAATCCAAAAAATGATGGACATTGTATGAAAGTCACGACTCGAGAGGGTAAGCAAACCATTGATCCACCTATGTCGTCTGGCGTAGAAGATGAGGTGAGAAGAGATGATGAGGTAGTAGGATCTAGTGGTGAGTTGGTAAATAAAGCGGTGAAAGAAGTAGAGATTCCCCAAAATGTGGTCCTCATGCCTAGACCACCACCACCATTCCCGCAAAGATTGGTGAAGGAAACTGAGGATGATAAATACCGGCGTTTTATTACTATGTTGAAACAGCTTTCCATTAATGTTCCTTTGATAGAAGCTCTTGAACAAATGTCCGGTTAAGCCAAGTTTATAAGGGATATGGTTACGAAGAAGAGATCGGTAAGTTTCGAGGATGATGACCGAATGCAGCATTGTAGTGCTATTGCTACAAGGTCTCTTGTGCAAAAGAAGGATGATCCGGGCGCTTTCACTATTCCATGTACCATCGGGTTGTTACACTTTGCTAAAGCACTTTGTGATCTAGGTGCAAGTATAAATCTCATGCCTCTCTTGATTTACAGTACATTGTGTTTGGGTGACCAAAGCCTACAGCGATGCAGTTACTGATGGCCGATCGAACGGTGAAGAGGCCTATTGGGATACTCCATGATGTATTAGTAAAGGTGGAGTCATTTATATTTCCGGTCGACTTTGTGATTCTTGATTGTGAGTTGGATTTCGAGGTGCCCATTATTCTTGGGAGACCATTCCTTGCTACTGGTTGCGCTTTGGTGATATGGAAAAAGGGCAGATGAAGTTTCGGTTAAATAATGAAGAGGAAACTTTTAACATTTGTAGGTCCATGAAGCATAGTGGTGAGCTCCAAGCGGTATCTGCTATATCTTACAGGGTTGAGAGTACGTCTGAGGTCCAAATCGAAGAGCGCCTTGGTGTTGAGGCACTAGAGGCAGTGATCATGAATTTTGAAGAGTATGGGTCATTGGTTGCGGCACTTGATCGAGGTGACTTTCGGTTCAAACCAAATAAATTGGAGTTAGATATGAAAAATCGCGAGTCTCCACCCGCGAAACCATCTATTGAAGAGGCTCCAAAATTAGAGCTTAAGGTTTTACCGTCGTATCTGAGGTATGTATTCTTGGGAAAAGATGACACTTTGCCGGTAATATTGCGTCGGATTTGAATGTGCAACAAGTGGAGTGTTTGGTGGAAGTGTTGAAGCTGTTCAAGAGAGCTATTGGGTAGACTATTGCAGATATTATTGGGATCCCTCCCGGTATTTGTTCACACAAAATCCAACTCATTCTCGATCATAAGCCAAATAATGAGCATCAGAGACGTTTGAATCCACCGATGCAAGAGGTAGTGAAGAAAGAGATTATTAAGTGGTTGGATGGCGGAGTCATATATCCCATCGCAGATAGTAGTTGGGTATGCCCTGTTCAGTGTGTGCCCAAAAAGAGGGGAATGACAGTGGTTCCAAATGACAATAATGAGCTTGTTCCCATGAGGCTGGTGACCGGATGGAGAGTGTGTATGGATTACCGGAAGTTGAATGCATGGACTGAGAAGACCATTTTCCTATGCCCTTCATGGATCAGATGTTAGATAGACTCGCGGGAAAAGGATGGTACTGTTTTCTTGACTATTCGGGTTACAATCAAATCTCTATTGCACCGGAAGATCAAGAGAAAACCATCTTTACTAGCCCTTATGGGACTTTCACATTCAAGAGGATGCCTTTTGGCTTGTGCAACGCACGGTCTACTTTTCAGAGATGTATGATGTTGATATTCTCTGATATGGTGGAGGATACCATTGAGGTATTTATGGATAATTTTTTTGTTGTTGGAGACTCTTTTGATCGTTTTTTGAGTCACTTAGCCGAAGTTCTCAAAAGATGTGAAGATTGCAACCTTGTGCTAAATTGGGAGAAATGTCACTTCATGGTGAAAGAGGGTATTGTGTTGGGCCATCGCATCTCAGAGAAGGGAATAGAGGTTGATCGAGCAAAAGTAGAGGTTATTGAGAGACTTCCTCCACCCATCTCTGTAAAGAGTGTGAGAAGTTTTCTTGGGCATGCGGGCTTCTATCGGAGATTTATTGAGGATTTCTCAAAAATTGCACATCCTCTGTGCAATTACTTGAGAAGGAATGTAAATGTAAAAGATAAGTTAGTGTTTGCGCCTATTATTATTTACCCGGATTGGAGCAAACCATTTGAAGTGATGTGTGATGCTAGTGGGATTGCTCTTGGTGTAGTATTGGGACAAAGAAGGGATAAAATCCTTCATACCATTTATTACGCCAGTAAGGCCCTTAATGAAGCTCAAAAGAACTATACTGTGACTGAACAGGAGCTCCTTGCGGTGGTATTTGCTTTCGAAAAATTTTGCTCCTATTTGTTTGGCACGAGAGTCATAGTGCATACTGATCATTCTGCTTTGAGATATTTGATGGCAAAGAAGGATGCGAAACCAAGGTTGATTAGATGGGGATTACTGTTGCAAGAGTTTGATTTCGAGGTGAAAGACAGAAAGGGGACCGAAAACCAAGTTGCCGATCACTTGTCCAGATTAGAGGATGAAACTATGCGAGAGTTGGGTGAAAAGGCTGAAATTGATGATACTTTCCCTGATGAGCATGTATTGGTCGCTTCTCATGACTTGATCCCATGGTTCGCTGATGTTACGAATTATCTGGCTAGTGATATAGTCCCATCGGACTTGTTCTTTCATCACAGGAAAAAGTTCATGCATGATGTGAAAAATTTCTTTTGGGATGAGCCTTACCTATACCGGAGTTGTGCCGATGGGCTTATTCATCGATGTGTGCCGGAAGTTGAAATGCTAAGTGTTTTGGAGGTATGACACTCCTCGCCTGTGGGAGGGCATCATAATGGTATCCGGACCGCCCATAAGATTTTGCAGTATACTATTGGCCGACCATCCACCAAGATGATCATGAGTTCGCCAAGTCATGTGATAGGCACCAACGAGATGGAGGTATTTCGAGAAGGCAAGAGCTCCCTTTGAATCCCATTCTAGTAATTGAGTTGTTTGATGTCTGGGGCATTGATTTTATGGGCCCTTTTGTGAGTTCTCATAGGATGAAATATATTCTTGTGGCAGTGGATTATGTGTAAAAATGGGTGGAAGCCATAGCACTTGCAAACAATGAAGGGAAGAATGTCACCGCGTTCTTGAAAAAGAACATATTTTCCAGATTTGGCACTCCTAGGGCCATTATTAGTGATGGGGGATCCCACTTTTGCAACAAGTTGTTCAAAGGGTTATTGGAGAAATATGGGGTTCTCCACAATGTAGCCACTCCTTACCATCCACAGACTAGTGGGCAAGTTGAGGTGTCAAACAGAGAAATCAAGCAAATTCTGGCAAAAACAGTGAATGCTAGTAGAATGGATTGGTCAAGGAGGCTTGATGATGCTCTTTGGGCCTACCGGACAACATACGAGACTCCCATATATATGTCTCCATACCAACTTGTATATGGGAAGGCTTATCACTTGCCGGTTGAGTTAGAGCACAAGGCCCTGTGGGCGATGAAGAAACTGAAGATGGATTGGAATGAAGCAGCGGAACATAGATTAAATGAGTTGAATGAGCTTGATGAGTTTCGCTTGAAGGCATATGAAAGTTCAGCCCTCTACAAAGAAAAGATTAAAAAGTACTATGACAAAAAGATTGAGAAGCGTGAATTTGCGGTTGGGGACTTGGTGCTTTTGTTCAACTCTAGGTTGCGCTTATTTTCGGACAAACTCAAGTCCAAATGGACTGGTCTATTATTGATCACTAAAGTGTTCCCTCATGGTGCGTTTGAGTTGGATAACAAGGAGGGTGCAAGGTTCACGGTAAATGGGCAAAGAATCAAGATCTACCTTGGGTATGCGGAAAATGCAAATGAAGTGATTGAGGCATATCATCTTGATAAAGTCTGAGTAATCAAGAGTCTTGTGTCGTGCCGCGACGTTAAATCAAGCGCTGATTGGGAGGCAACCCAATATGTATCCTCTAGCCAACAATAGGTTTTTCTTGTCTTTGTAGGAATAGTTGCATTTTTTTGGTTTTACTCACTGTCATGTGTGAATTTTCTTTTATTTCTTTTAGACTGTTGGCTAGAGAGTAGTTTAGGGTCCGTGTCTAAAAAGTGTCCATAAAAAACAAAAATAATGGCTTATTGGGTGCTCAATGTGTAGGGACCAAACCACCATAAATCTGCATAAATTGGTCTGGTGCACTGATCTACGGACCAACCGACGGGCCGTCGTCCCATCGACGAACCGTAGATGGTGTTCGTGGATCTCAGGTATGTTTTTCAATATCGTTTAAGTTAGGGCACAATCGAAGGATCAGTTGATGAACTGTCGTCTGACTTACGGTCCGTCGATGGGGAATCGTTAGTTCCCAAAACCCGTGACCCGACCCGACCCGACCGGCTGTATAAAATCATAACCTTTCAGTTACCCTCCCACACCTTTTTAAATTCTCCCCCAACCATTTCCCTCCCATTATTCCCTTATTCCCCCATCCATTCACACTAAATTCCCTTCTGATCTCTTATTCTCTCCATTTCTCAAAATTCCCAAAACCCTAGTTCCCCAATTCCCCATCCAATCCAAGCATATTCCGGTCGGTGTTTGAAGGAGGGCTCATCGGTTGTTGTTGCAAGTTCACCCACATCTTCACTCCACTACAAAGTACAGGTATGTCATTCTCATATGCTCACTGAATTCACATTCAAATGCAAAAAATCTGAATAGATTGTTTGTGGGTCTTGACTTTGGGACAACTCTACATGATTAACTTGTTAAATTGGATTTCATGTCCCTTAGAATGATAGAAACTGATTGGGTTGGGGGTGCTAACTGTCTATTTGAACTCTGAATGTTGTTTGATTGGTTGTTTTCCGACTTAGGGCTTGCTAGTCTCTTAGAATCTAGGATAGAAATTTGCAAAATCGAAGCCCTAGGAATGACGAATTTGCTTGCTGATGGTTATTGTATGTTTAGTGTGTTTATATATGCTTGATATTGTCCATTTGGGGGTGCAAAGAATGTCTAAAAAAAACTTGTCTCTAACCGACAGCACGAGACCCCGTATACGGACCATCGGTCAATTGGTGGACCTTCGATTGAGTCCGTCGATAGCTGCACCCTGTCTTTTCCTAATTTTGGGACAACGAAAGTGGACTACGGTCCGTCGATTGATCGATGGGCCGTTCTACACGTCCGTCATTTATGTCTGAAACTATGCTTTGTGTGTTTGAGAAAATTTATTCTAAGTGTCCGACGACGGAAGTGGATTACAGTCTGTCGATTGATCGACGGGCCGTTCTGCACGTCCGTCCTTTCTAACTGAAAGTTCTAATCAAAGATGACTTTTAAAATTTAGCTAAGTGTCCATCGACGGACACTGTCGATGGACCGTCGATTCATCAATGGGTCGTCGATAGTGCTCGTCTAATGAGTCTGTAGTTCTGCACTACAATGTGTCCTGTATCTCCCAATTTTGTTCTGCTTCTACTGAGTGTGTAGGTTGATTACAATGAGACTAATAACTCTCTTTTGCAGGTACCAATGGCCCCCAAGCCGGATATTGTCTATTCCAGAGGACGTTCAAAGTTCGTAGCACCTTCACGCTGGATGATTGGCTCGTCTAACGATGAGCGTGATCCCGAATACGTGCCACCAGGCACCCAGACCTTGACACCAGCTGCTAGGGCCACTCGGAGCACCCCTAAGAATGTGGAGCCCAGCGTAGTCACTTCCATCAATCTAATGAGGAACATACACTGACCGGCACATCGTCTGGTCTGCCTAGGGTTCTAAGGGAGTGTCTGTCTCCGAGGAGGCTTCCGGTTCTGAGTCGGCCCACTCTACAAGGCGAATGAGGCCACTGCTTCAGGTTCCGGATCACAGGGAGACACTGTTCTGGATGCACCGGCACACCATGCCTCGTCTGATGAGGCCCAGAGTTTGGAGTCTGCTCCGACACCACGACATGAGGACCCTGCACTGGTTGCTGATCAGCCTAACTGGTGGTGCGTAGAGGGGCAGAACCAGATCTACAGGGACGCCAAGCTGCTCAATGATAAAGGGGTGATGACTCGGACTCTGACACTTGAGAGACGGGTTTTTATAGGGAGTCTACACACTGTCCTTGCCATACATGAATTGTTTACCCGCCACCAGCTCGAGTGGATGTCTAGGAGCGTAGGGCGCTACAGTGAGGAGAAGGTGCGAGATTTCTACGCCTCTTACGTAGTGACTCTCCGAGGTTCAGTGGATAGGCGGGCTAACCATGCCAAACAGTCACAACTCAGTGATGTTCGAGTTCGTGGCTGCCAGATGGATATCTCCTTGCCTGCCATTCGCCGCTTCTTATACGGTGAGGATACTGATGCCAACAGGGTCCCCCTCACCCCCGAGTTTGACTACAGGCGGGACGTGGTCAAGAAGGGCCATTTCCAGCGAGACAAGGATCTGAGAGAGACCACCAAGACGTTGATTTCCCAGCATATATCCGTAGACCGTGAGGGCGCAGACTGGGTGCTGAACCCTAGAGGCCTTATCAAGAATGCCAACCTCACGTTTGCGGCCAAGTTCATCTGGATGTTGGTCCACCACCTCCTATCCCCCGTACATGCTAATAACATCCTTACGTGGGATAGAGCGGTCTTGGCAGCTGCTATGGTCGCCGGGTTCGAGATTGACTTTTCGAGACTGTTGTTGTCTGTCATCCATGAGAGGCCTTTTAAGGCCTCAACCATTTACCCTTTTGCCTTTATGATTTTTCAATTGTGTAGGACTGCTGGAGTGCCCATTTGGCACATAGATGTTCTCCGTACTTGTACCGGGACAGTGGACATATGCCTCATCAGGGATGAGGTCAATGAGGTGGCACCGAATAGAGGGCCCAGATTGGATGTGCAGCCGTTGGGTGAGAACCTGGCAGATACGGTAGAGCAAGCCTAAGGGATTGATCATGCTGCTTCAGAGCCTACCGACACCACCCCGGTTGAGTCTGCCCCGGGCACTAGTAGGGCATCGAGTTCCTCCCGGTCTACACCACCATCAGCAGCACTGGTCCCGATTGCTAGGGTCCAGAAGCTAGACAACCAGATGGCCACATTGCTGCACCATATCCAGCCTTGGATGCAAAAGCCCATTGGCGAAGCTAAGGACCAGATTGAGAAGAAGATTGCTCAGCAGACGGAGAACATGATTCAGGCGGTCCACCAACGCCTCGATGCTTTTGAGTTGAGGGTACTAGCATGCCCTGCCCCCACCATCGGTTTGGCGACTCTCCAAGAGGTTGTGGCGAGTCTGTGGGCTGATGTAGATGCGATACTTGATATGCGGGTACCCGAGCCTGAGGCCGCACCTGCGGAGCTTGCGGAGGATACGTTGCTTACTGCACTATTCCAGTCCACCACCGCACCACTGCCTCCGCCACATGAGTGTGCCAAGGGCACCATTCCATCCACACCAGTGAGGGTGAGGGTGCTCGGGCTAGGAAGAGGGAGCGATCAGAGATGGAGGCTGCGAGGAGAGACTCGTTGGTTGATGAGGAGGCCCGACAGATGAGGGCCTGTGAGTTAGTTGTTGGGGCATCTAGCTCCAGATTGGAGGCTGTTGAGAGGAGCACCACTGATGGTGCAGATGTTGCTGCGGACAATACTGATGGTGTCCCTACTTTTGATGGTGTGGGTTCCGAGAAACTAGACCCACCTACTTGTTGATCTTCGGCGCTATGCGCCTCATGTTTGTGTAATAACCCAAAAGTGACTATGCTAAGTAATGCCTAAACGTACCTAGAATGCCTCGATTAGATCGGGTTCACACGGCTTGATGCGCGTTGAACCAGACCTCAGAACCTATGCACTAGCCAAGCCAACCAACTTGGTGAGTTAGTTGAGCTAGGCAAGGTTGGGACTAGCCATGTAGGGCACCCAAATTGAAGAGATTCACCCGGATGAGTTTTTACCGGACTTGAAAGGGGTAATCTTAGGTTTGGAGGGTCTAGGGGTAAAATGGTCTTTTCCAGGCTATGGGTAGTATTATAATTACCCTAAGTATTTATTTAATTAATTAATTAATATAAAGAGGTGGGAAATTTGGGTAGGGTTGGCCGAATTTGACCCTTTTTCGCAAGTTAAGCTTCACCCGGGTTTGATCCTTGGTGGAAGCAATGTTAAATTAATTAATTTATATTAATTATCTGATTTAAGCAAGGGCATGATTATTAATTTCACCTAAACCTTTAAAAAAATCAGATTTTTAATTAATAAATAATAAAGAGTCCTAGTTTGACTAAGTCTTCAACTAAAACTCCTACACTTACTCTCATCTCTCTCCACTCTCTTTCTCACAATTCTCCACTCTCTTCTCACGCTTATTTACTCTTATTATCACGTTTATTATCAGTAGAATAACAAAGAACTTGAACGCTAAAACTCAAAAGAGAAACTAAACTAAAAACGAAAAGCAAAAACATTGTTCTTGACGGGTTGTGCTTGAAGTTGGGTGGTGAGGCTTTGGTGTCGTGGAGTTGGCTGCCATTGGAGAAGATTTGTAGGGTGTTGATCGACAAAAGGTATGGGTTTTCTTCCTCTTGGTACCTTTCCCAAGAGACCCCTAGGATTCAGTCGAATTCTATTCCAAAAACTAGGAATGTTCCCCGTTGCATGTCCTTGTCACTAGCTCCCATCGAATTTGTAGGTTGGGTATGTTTTGCTGGTAGAATTTAGGGATGTGATGTGTTTTTGTGATGATTATGTTCAATTATGTATGTTCTGATTTATGTGAGTAATAAGCATGCTTTCTGAAACTATGTGCTAAACGTGTGTGTACATTGTGTATGCCGTGGCTTTGGTCATGGGTTGAAGTGTGTAATATGCATG
Organism: Solanum lycopersicoides; assembly: GCA_022817965.1. Lineage (NCBI taxonomy): Eukaryota > Viridiplantae > Streptophyta > Magnoliopsida > Solanales > Solanaceae > Solanum > Solanum lycopersicoides. The sequence continues at coordinate 8,275,614 of CM040620.1, forward strand.
TTAAATTCTTGTGTTTTGTATGCAATTACTTGAAGTAAATCGTGATGTTCCTAAGTGGTGTAATGTTGCTAAATTGAGTGAAAATCTTGATCAAATGTAACCACGAAAATGCACAAAATATACGTACAAAATGTCCAATGAATTGTCCAAAAATCTAACGTATACAATGTTGAGGAAATGGACTGGAAAGTGTGATCAAATTTCCAGATTTGCTGGAAATTTTGTTCGGCCAAGTTACTGGAAAAATTTTGAGTTTTAAAAAAAATATTAAAATGTATGAGGTCATTAGGGATTGAACCCAAGACCTCACCATATGCAAGCTATAAAAAATTCAATAATAAAAATGAGGTAAGGGGGATTCGAAATGGGGTAAGGCTCAAGTGAAGAGTTAGGAGAAAAATGAAAGAAAAATAAAATGAGTGGTGTGGGGATCGAACCTACAACCTCTCGGATAGGTGAGGGAGAGAGGAGAAAAATGAAAGAAAAAGAAAATGAGGTGTGTGGGGATCGAACCCCCAACCTCTCGGATAGACAAGGAAGTTAGGAGAAAAATTAAATAAAAGAAAAATAAGGTTTTGGGGGATCGATCCCACATCCTCTCGGTCTAAAACAGAAAAGTCAAGGAGAGAAAAGTAAGAAAAGAAATGTAGGCGTTGGGATTCGAACTTGGGTCCCCAAGCTGAAATTTTAAATCAAAATTTAATATAAGACTAAGTGTTGCTCAAGGGATTTGAAATCGGGTTCCCTTGCCCAATTTCGTATTGATGCATATGTCTTACGTGAATAAATAATTAATGAAAGCTGCCTATAGGAATCGAAATCGAGACCTTGGCATACTTACAAGATGCATAAGTCTTGTACCACATAATCTTGGGTAAGTATGAGTCACTTAGACGAATTATGAACGAAGCCTCATGGCTTGTACGTATGGGTTCATAAGTCCAGCGTACGTTTAAAAATAAATGAACCTAAGATGTATGTGATGAAATGATGTGACCCCCGGAGGGTTAAGTAAGAATGTGAAACACACTAAAAGGCCAAGTGCATTGGCATATGATGAAATGAACATTCACGTAATAAGGTGAGTAATTATGTTATACTATGATGCTAATGAAAATAGTGACAACATGATAAGAGGCTAGTGCAAGTGAGACAAGCTTCATCTACGCCTAAAAATCAACGTCAGTAAATGAAATTTCTAAGAGAGCATATTTATGCTAAACGATGAATAAATCAAGAAAGAGTGGCTACATGAGGATAGGCTAGTACAAGTGAGACAATATGTATCTACGCCTAGAATCAATGTCCCTCAAAGTAAATTCCAAGAGAGCATATGTATGTTATACGATGAACAAATAATGAAAGGTGAGTAAAGATGAAATAAAAATATGTTAAGAAAGAACAGGGTGGCATCATAATATGAGGCTAGTGCAAGTGAGACAAGATGTACCTACGCCAATATAAGGTCACCAAAAGTACTCACCTAAGAGAGTGTTGAATATTAAGAGACAAGTCTCAATCACACTCTATATGTAAGTGTAAGGACAATTCACACTTAATATGTAAAGAAGAGATGATAAATCATCTAATGAGCTATGACTACCTCATGCTAGAAGCAAGCTTCGACGATGTATGAGTTTAATGTAAACAGAAACTTTAAACTGAGCACCGATAGGCTAGCTATGAGTGGTAATGCCTTCTTTCGGGAAGGGCGGAGGTTCACGTAATTCTCATGAGATAAGACTGTCCACCAAGGTGGGCATGGATCTCCCTAAATCTCCTAGTCTTTGAACAATGCTGTCAACATAGGGAACTAGCCAGTGGTTTTCCACCTAAGCGAGCTAGGGATGTTTTGGTTTCACCTTGGCTAGTGACTCCACCTCTTTTCAGTGTGGGAAAGACACCGGATTTAATGATGCTCACATGATCTATGTCGGTTAAAGTTGAAGTTCCTCAAAGTATGAAAGATAATGAAATGAATGATACTGAAGATGTATGTGCAAGACAATCAGGAGGTGAAACTAGATTCAAGTAATGACATTAGGTCATTCTTGGTCATTGCACTTCATGATCCCGATGAGAGTCTTAAACTTCATCCTAAGTATAGCTGGTGTTTACATCAGCCTACGAATGAATGAAATAAATAATGTGACGTACGTATGAATGAAAGAAGCAGACTCTGTGTTTGCTAAAGAAGGCTCCCAAGTTGAGGTCCCATATGTTGAGCCCTCATTTTAGGAAGTCCTAATGTTAAGTCCATGATTTCAAGGTCTCATGGCATATGAACGAATTATATGTGGTATATGTATGTGCTATATGAAATATGTTATGTGCTGTGTGCAATATGAAAAGAATGATGATGCATGTTACTCTCATAGCATGACTTTCCTAATCCGATTTGGCAAGTCCAACTGACTGGGCTTTCCATAACTCATATCGTTAGGAGAGAGCTTTCCTTAATCATGCATGTCCTTGGTGTGTACTTGCATACACCCATACTTAGTACAAGTGTGTACTAATCCCATACAATACTCTACTTTTAGGTGCAGGTGCAGGTGGACGCTAGAGCTTGCGAGACTACGTTGAAGTTATCCGGACGTGGAGCATTCATCCGGACTTGGTACTCCCTCATGCTTTCGAGGATGATTATATTTTATATTCTAGCTTATATGTAGGCATGAGCTAGTGGAGGATGTTCCACTAGAGTTTCTTTCTTACTTATTTCAGACGTTGTATTGGTGCCATTTTGGCAACTTTATATTTATGCAGTTATGAACTATTTCCTTCATTTGAATATCTCGTTTATTAGATGGTTGTGGTGAACTGATGTGATATATTGCATTTCTTACTATGAAGTCTATGTATACTTCAAAGCAAACAAAAGTTTTAAATTTTCCGCTAAAATTAACCTATACGATGTACTGATGACGTATGTAGGATTGTCTGCAACCTCTGAGAGGTCAACGACGCCGGTTTCGACTAGGGTCTAGACCCCAGTCGTGACAGTTTGCTTCACCTACCACCTTGTTTTTCTATTTTTAATGCATTGGGGACAATTACATGCTTTTTTGTTGGGGAGGTAAATGGAAAGTGAGTGTTAGGGTGAAGCCTGAGTAGCCCAACTCATGATCCTCTCTTGGTGGTTTTCTTGACTGTGTTCTTTTGCCCCAAGAGATAGATTACTTTATTATTGAACCGGCATGTGTAGTATCTTGTACAAAGTATGAATTTGAAATCTGAAGCATGATGGCTAAGTATGAATGATATCCCGTTCTAAAAAGAATGATTGCATGATTAGGTATAACGAATGTTGAACGTGTTGGCTCTAAGCATGACATAGAGTTGCACTATTGCATGACCCTCAAATCTAACACTCGAACTAGGTGTCTGATAATTTGATAGGGTAATGAAATGTCAAGAGAGTGTTAGACATTTAGGAAAGGATCATATGCCCTTGTTCAAATTAGCCAATCTTTAGCCTAAATAAAATAAAATCAAATGAAATCGATCCCCTTTTGATCCAAATATTTTGAGCTTTGAATAGATCTTTCTTTTATACACCAAGTTGTCTCCCCTGGGTATAATGTGTTGGCCCTGGTCCCTCCTTGGACATGTGCACCTCAACTTAGGCCAAAAGCATAAGTTGAGGGTGGCTAATGCCGAAACTAACCTCGTCTTGGACCTGACCCAACCTTGGATATTGTGTACCTCGACTCAAGGCAAAGCCATAAGTTGAGGGTGGGTATTATGAGTAAGGTCCCGAAAAGTGGGGATGAAGAGAGTAATGTGGAAAAGAAAAGAAACAGTGAACAAGAGAAGTGACTCAGTCAAAATTACCAATTGAGTAAAGAAAGAAAAATAAAGAAAGAAATTAAACAATAAAAAAAATTGAGAAAAAGAGTGTTGAAGTAAAAGAAGTAAGAGTCACTTCCACTAAAAAGGGAAAGAAAGGAGAAAACAAGGCAAAGATTACAAGAAAAGAACAGTATGGCGTAATAGACAACGAAAGAGGTAGGACGCTTAGCCGTAATGTCAAGGAGGGCAACAAGTCACTGAAATGTATATATATATATATATATATATATATATATATATATATATATGTATATATATTTATATATATATATCATACCTGACCCTGAGCCTATGTTACAAGCCAAGAAACAAGATACAAGACATAATATAAATTTTCTTCTATCTTTGGAGCTTTGTAAGAGCCGCCGTGGAGGCCGAAGAATTGTGGTTTATTCTTTCTTCTCCTTTATTATTTATTTGTATTCGTGATAGATAAAATATAGTTTAGCTATTGTTCTTAACTTTTTATGATTAATACAAGCATATTTATTTTAATAAATTTTGATTGTGTTTTGAGATAATGAGTAGCTAAACTCCACAACTAGGTTTGTGGGAACCATGAGCGATTAACAAAGTATGAATAGTAATTAAGCAATTCTCAAATAGGTTTTTGCATGTATTGATAATTCTTTCGTTTAGAAGTGTTTTTAACGGTGGCCAACGTTAGAACTCGCTTTGTTGCTACTTGCCGGACCAAGGAGGTAGTTAATAAGAAAAAAATTATCAACATAGATTTAGTGGGATACTATCTAATAGACTAGTGTCGATTGGTGCGAAGTAATAACTAAGCCATACATCGATTATGATGTCTAATATGAGGTAATGGTAAGGGTTAGTAAACTATACACACGTAGCCAGACCAAGGTATGGGGTGAAATTCTCTAGTTGCCGGACCAAGAAATTAGAGATACCTAACTTATCACTTTGCATGTATAACACTAGGGAAAAATTGTTATTACTTGGATTACCGCGTTATGAGCTTATGGGGAACACATTCCTTGTTATTTTTATTAATTTGGACATAAATAAATACTTAGTTCAGAGCCATTTTTTTTATTGTTTTTATTTTAATTACAATTTTCAACCCCCTCCCCCCATTTTTATATAACGACTATCAAGTTAAATATTTGCTTTTGATAATATTCTTCCATATTCTCTGTGGGATCGACTCTAACTCATAGTTGGATAAATATATTGTACACGATCGTTTATATTTCTTTTCAAAAAGTATATTTGAACATTTTCAGCTGACCAGGATGAATGCAGGCGTTCATCACTCAATGAATAGTTATCATCTTATAATTAAGTCATGTCATAATTTATTTATTTGAGTTTTCTTAAACAAAGCAAATGACTTTCTAAGATAAATAACTAATTTTAGTTGAGTGACGCCACATGTACACGCTAAACAAACCCAACCTCCACATAGAAGACTATGTAAAAAGATTAAAACTACCCTCAAACTATTCGAAATAGATTAAATATACCCTTAAACTATATTTCGGCTCAAAATTTCCCTTCTCATCCAACTATTAGACCACACTTTCCTTTTTTTAACAAAAACATTCATGTGTGTGCTAAAATGCCACATGGAATCCCCATGTGCACTCCAAAAACACCCCACCTCCACATAGACGACTTAAAGCTTTAATTTCATCCCCCCCCCCCTCATTTCATCATTTTCTTATTTGGACATATCTATATGAATATACAATACACATTGACTCAATTCAGTTCCATTTTATTCTGATACTAATATGTTGGACTTTGATGATCACAACTTAAATAAAATTTAAATTGATTCTGCTATCTAATCCTTAAATAATATATTATATTGATTGATTCTTTAACTTTCCAAAAAAATCTAAAACTTCCTTAACAATCATTTAGAGCATCTTCTGGATTAGGGACCACAAAAGCTCAAAACTTGAACAAAATAGGGTAATTGGTAAAAAAAAAAATCAAAATCTATAAAGACTTAGTAGGTCTTCATTGATGTAGTAGCAATGGAAGGTGTCATCCCATCCGTTCGTCAAGTTTTCCTCATTGGTGAAATCGCCGACGTTGATGTGGCGGAGCTTGTTCACCACCGCCAGGGAAGCCGTCGTAGTTGTCTTCATGTTCTTGGAGTTCCGTTGATAAGTATATTAGGTCTCTTACTACAGCTGCTATTTTGCCATTGCCGTGAGTTGAATCAACAAGAAAGCTTCGCTAAGATTTATTTAAACAACATTAATTTATTAAGAGAAATTCAAATAATAAATTAGTGTTAATTGATTAATTAAAATGGTATTTTTATATTATACCTTAGATTTTTTTATTATTGTATTTGAAATGGTCATCGAATCACCATATCTCTACTTCATTCGGTTACGTATACGAATTTTGCATATGTTTTTGCTTTTTTTTGGTTCAATACATATTTTTCAGGATGAAATGGGGGTTGGGGGTGGGGAGGAGTGAAATTAGGGCTTTAAGTTGCCTATGTGGAGGTTAGGTGTATTTTTCGTGCATATGTGGAGTCTATGTGGCATTTTAGGAAACACATAGATGTTGTTAAACAGAAGGGCAAGTGTGGCCCAATAGTTAGACGAGAAGGACATTTTTAGCCGAAATATAGTTTAAGAGTATGTTTAAGCTATTTCAATCCTTTAAGGGTAGTTTTGACCCTTTTCTGTAGTCGTCTATGTGGAGGTGGGGTCTGTTTGGCGTGCACATGTAGCATCCATGTAACACCCCAAAAATCTAATGAACTAAGGTAGAGCCTAACATGTAGTCTAATAGCCTAAATGAGGTTGAAAGTAAAGATTAGAGTCTCCCCTAAGTTAGTATTAATGTTTTAGTCCCTAAACGTCAAGGTATGCACCCGAAGAAACCCCTGAGGGTCCTTGAGGAGGACCCAAAAGAAGGTCGAAAAAGCTGTAAAAAAACAGTAGGACCTACAAACGGGCACCCACGAACCGTGGGTAGACCCAAGCCCGTAGGTGGGGGTCGTGGGTACAGGCTTGGCCTCGCTTGTTCCTCCCACTGTTTGAAGCAAACGACGGTTTAGCAATATAGGGTGTGACCCCACCCACAGTCCATGGATGGGGGTTTCATGAGTCACCCCTGAAGCTCTCCAAGATTCGGCCAATTGGAGGGGTAAGTTAGTAAATTCCTAATTGATTAGTTATTGTTAGGGGACGGTTTTTATGGTTTTATTATATATATATATATATATATATATATATATATATATATATATATATATATATATGTGTGTGTGTGTGTGTGTGTGTGTGTGTGTGTGTGTGTCATTTAAGACTATTAACTACTCTTACAACTCATTATAACTCACAAGACTCAAATTAGAAACTACATCTCCTCTCCAAAAATTCTCTCTCTAGGATTTTGTTGAAGTGCAAGGTCAAGGTCAGGGTCCAAGAATCAATATTTTTTCTCCAATTTCTTGTGGGAATCAATTTAAGGTATGAATTATTTTCATCTTTGGGAAGCTATCACCCAAAGAGCCCCCTTCAAACTATGTTTTTAAGACTTGTAATTCCCCAAAAAAACTAGGGTTTCACTCTATGACATGGGTCTTCTTCCAAAAAGATTCCAATTGTTTAATTATGGCTTATTATGGTTAATCGTGATAATTTATGATTTGAATAATGAAGTATTGTTGATTTATGGTGAAAATCCCTCATGGACCCATGTTTTCCCCACTATGATAAAGTATGAATTGATGATGTAGGTTAATTGATATTATCTACAAGTGAATTGATTAAGTTTATAATGAATTAGTTATTGAATCATGAAATTGCTCTTATATAATGTAGTAATTTTATATGTTTGGGTTTATTTGATTCATGGCCCTTGAAGGGCAAAGTATGAGAGTTTGTACATCTTTAAGGGAATTGTGTATGAGCTTATGTTTCACTTAGAAAGTGAAGACCCAATGACTATTGTGTGTAATTGTGGTAATGTTGCAAGATCATGCTTCCCCTACCCTTACACATGACTATGTATGAATGAATATGAATATGGTAAGTTTATTGTGTTGATTGAAAGGCTATTCTCATGAACACACTATGAATAAGATGTGAAAGGTTTAATCACATGAAGATGATTCTAAGTGTAACATATTGCAACTAGGAAGAACTAGAAAAGAGTTCTAAAATATGAAAATAGTTACCTTTGAGAAGTATAAGGAAATCTGGAAATTTTAAGTTAAAAGTGAGTTTTTGGCCAAGTTCAAGCGACCATAACTCCTAGACCGGGGTGAGTTAGGTGTAGTTCCAGATGTGGTTGGAAATTCCTTGGAATGATCTTTCCAACGCCGCAAAGTTTGCGCGATTCCAATTTTGTATGAGTGAGTTATGCCTTTCGGAAGTTGCGTTGTTGGATTAAGAAAAGTCCAATCAAGATTTTGGAAGAGAAAATTTGTCTTTTCCTTACCTAATTTTATTAATTCGTTTTTAGGGATTAATTAGGGTAAAATAAGACTTCATTCATTTTAGAAAGATTTAGAATTCACGCTAGAGCTTGGAGAAAGGGAAAAAAAGGGAGAAAATCAAGAAACTTCCAAGAACATTCAAGCTTTGCGTGTGAAATTCATCGGGGGTGATTCCTAAAAAGGTATGTGAGATAACATTGCATTTGGTTAGTTCACCCACGTGCCAACCATGCTTCAATTCAGCGAAATTAAGTTTTGAATGTTAAGAAATGAGTTCTTGAAGAACATTGTTGAAAGTTTTGTTGAGTTCTTGATGATTGTGTTGTTGAAGTTTCTTGATGGTTTGATACATGTTTCCGGGTGTAATTTTTGGTTGAATCTATTGTATATTGATATTAATAATGATCCTAAGTGTTTGGGGAAATAACAATTGAAGTTTAGAGGGTTTAAAGATGAAAAACGAGCAAGAAAAGTCGAAGTTTCCATTGGGAAAGGGGTGGGTCGTCGCGTCAGCCAGCGCGCCCCAAAGCAACCATTGTACGTAGGGATATAGGGCAACGCGCCAGCCAGAGCGCCCCTACCAGTCCTCTGAAGTTTGAGGGCTGGCACCCCGTGCCTCTCAGAGTGCTAGGGACGCCAGTTATCCCCATTCTTCCCCATCTTTACGTATTAGTTCCTTAGTGATGTACCTATGTTTCTTAGTTGATTCCAACACTCTAATGTACATCTAAACATCATGAAATCATCCATAAACATGAGATCATGAACCTTGAATCCATAATCCAATTCAAGAAAAGTTAAGATCAAAGTCAAAGAAGTTAAGAGTCAAGTTTAGAAGTTAAGAAGCAAGTCAAAGCAAATTTCTTAAAAGTTTTAGAGTCTTTAGCAATTTTTTAACTTTGTTTTTAAGACTCAAGTTTTAAGTTAAGGAAAAAGGAAAGAGTAAAGAGTTGAGATCATTTTGAAAAAGTTATAAAGGAAATAAGTATTCCCTAAGAGTTTATAAATGTTTTCACATTTGAGCAAGAAATGAAACATTGATTCCAAGAGAGCCTTTGAGCTAAGATTTGAGTAATTATCTGAAACCAAAGAAAGAAGTATTTTTCTGAACACATGAGCTAAGTATATTTTTGGGAGTAGTATTGAGCACCGGAATGGGGATGCGAGTTTATATTAACTAAGTCTCCATAAACCATGTAGCCATCCTGAGTGTTAAAGGATCATACTTTTTAGATGATCACTTAAGTTAAACTAGTGGATCCACTAAGTTAAGTAGTTCTATGCAATGACAAAGTATAGGACAGTTCTAGAAGCGTGAGCAAGACGTTGTATCACCACTTAGGCTCATAGTGGTAGTTGTCGGTTAGAGAATCTCCCATATAAACTATGTTACTTCATTATATAATTAAAGTTGAGTTTGTTATTGCATTTTCTTTAATGAACTAAGTTGTTTTCCACTGTTTTAAAAGCTTTATCTATTTTGCATGTGTCTTATTGTTTTATATTGAGTTAAGTTATGCATGAGTTGAGAAGAGTCAAGGTAAGTGTTCCCTGCATATTATTTTCAAGCTTAAGTTGTGTTTAGCATTCCAACTCGCATACTCGTACATTAAATGTACTCATGCTAGTTGTCCTGCAACGTCTTGTGATGCAGACGCAGGTAACTACGATCGGCATTTCGGCACATCGTCGATCAGTGAGCAATTCAGAGTCTGTTGGTGAGCCTCATTGCATTCGGAGGACATCTTTTATTTCTTATTTTGTAGTTTTCAGTTGTTAGAATGATTAGGGGTCCTGTCCCAATATCACTCTCCATTTTAGAGGTTTCATAGACAGATAGCATTATTTCTTTTGTCTTATTCATTTCAGTTGTATACGTTTAAGAATTAAGTTGTCGTTTTGGCTAAGGTATTATCTTTTAAGGTATCTCATGAGTTATATCTCTTGTTATTAAGTCTTCCGTTGAGTGAGAAAGCCAGGCCAAGGGTCTGCTCGAGGCTAACAATGGCCTTCGAGTGTCAGTCTCACCCAGGGTGTAGGCTCGGGCATGACACTAAGGTTCAAAATGACATTCTCACCTAATGAATCTATGAGCTATAATGATGTTATGTTGGTATGAGTGTCTAGTGTATTCTTACTTCAACAGGAACTTAAGTAAAGACTTAATATGAATGTTATGGGGAATTATGCTTCATACCGAGTGGATATAAAAATGAGATGGAAGCTTTTACGCTAGAAATTCTGGATTCCTAAAGTAAATATCTCATGAGATGAAAACCTTTTACGTTAGAAAGTCCGGATTTCTAGTAGCAATCTCCTTATACCATAACTATGTGCCCACATAGGTCTTTAGATAGTGGATCCACCTAAAAGCTAATATGTTAGTTCTACCTTAGGCAAGTAGGACAGCTCTTTTCGGTGTCAAGGTAAGACACCGAATTCCATTTATCTCATATGGTCTATTTTGGTTAAGGCTAAATTTCTCTATATGATAAGAATATAAATTATGTTAAGAACATGGACTTTAACTATGACTTCTTAAGGGGTACTGCTTAGTATGGATGGGGGTATGGGACTCCATCAATGCATTGCACAAGTGGGCTTTAAGACGGGTTGTGGTGAGGTTCTCTTATGTCATGAAAATTTGTGGATTATGTTTTTAAGATATGTATGAATGTTAAGGTTGGATTTACTCGTCACAAGTTATAAATACGAATGATTTCTTGTATATGATTATTGCTTATGAATGTGTTTAAGGTATGATATGTATTATTTGGGTGACCTAAGAGAGATACTTAGCATTTTGTAGGATTATGGTATCTTGTCTTCGCATTGCACAAATATAACTTTGGGTTGCTTATGGTATTTTGATTTGTGTTTCTTCGTAAAGGTGCATAATGGCTTTTAAACTTGATAAATGCATTATTTCAACTAAATGTCCCTTTTATACATGTTTCAAGGATTGTTTTGCATGTCTTGCATACTTAGTACATTATTTGTGCTAACCCATATTTTCTACATTTACTATGAGTGTAGGTTTCGGTCGTTGAGACATACTCTTCCTTTCAAGTGAAGCTTGGGTTGACTATTCCCTAAGATTTTTGAGTCCTCATGATTTGAGGACAAAATGTTATTCTTTTCTACATTATATTGAACTTTCTATTTTTGAGACTTTATTGTAAAGGGATTTGACCCTAATTGTATTCTCTATTATACTAGATGGTGATTGAGACAAGGTCTAGACTCTTATATTTGTTTATGAAAAAGAAGTTGACTTCAATTGTAAAAGTTTTAAATTACGCACCATTTCTATTGTTTTATGTTATTATTATGCTAAGGGCTTGTATAAGACCCCATTCGGGGTCAAGTACGTCGTGTTACATATAGGGGGTACCCATGGGTCGTGACTAACTTGGTAATTAGAGCACAAAATTTAGAATGATTCTAGGATGATGTGTCATGAACCACATGTGATAGAGTCTTGTTCATTAGTGTGAAGCGCACCACACTTATGAGTGAGAGACTTTAAGATGTTTAGGAACTTGCACTTCTTTCATTATTCTTTAGTCGTGCCTTGGATTTGTAACTCTATGAAGTCCTTCTCCTAACCTTTCTCTCGTGTATATAGGATATGACTACAAAAGGGCGTCCACAAAAAGGATGGAGGTGGAGATTGTAAATGAGGGAGTTCCTCCCAAGATCCTCCAGAGCCTCAAGTTCCTTAAGATCCTAATGATGGGGGGCTATGACTAATGTGCAAATAAGGTTATCTCAAAACTTTTGACTCATGTTTTAATGACTCAAGTCACTAGGAATGTTAGAGCTTATGTGAACCCTAATGAGAGAACCATGTCTTCGAGGTTGAGGGCTTTCACAAGAATGAACCCTCCTAAGTTCTTTTGTTCGAAAATGGGTGAAGACCCTCAAGAGTTCATGGAAGAAATCAACAAGATAATTGATGTTATAGGGGTAACTTCTAGAGAGAAAGAAAAGTTAACCGTGTATCAATTGAAGGGTGTGGCCCAAGCATGTCATACTAAATGGAAGAGGAATAGGCCGGAAGGAGCGGGCCCCATAGGTTGGGAAGTATTCAAGAAAGCATTCCTTGGTAGGTTCTTCCCAAGGGAGAAAAAGGAAGCAAAAGTGGAAGAATTTATCAACCTTCTCCAAAGAGGTATGTGTGTTAAAGAATATTCTCTAAAGTTCATCGAATTTTCTAAAAATGCTCTATCTATGGTGGCAGAACCTAGGGATGAGATGAGTAGGTTTGTGACGGGGGTGTCTAGCTTGGTGATAAGAGAATTTCGTTCAGCTATGATTCATGATAACATGGATATATCCCGTCTTATGGTGTATGCTAAACAAAGGGAGCATGAGAAACTCCAAGAAAAGAATAGGGAAGTGAAGAGGCCTAGGACCGATGATGGAAATTCTTCCAAGGGTAAATTTGAGAGTCAAGGTAGACCAAGGTTCAAAAAGAGGTTCTCCAACCAAGTATTTTATAGAACTCAAAGGGTCAACAAAGATAGGGTATCTAACCCTAAGCCACAAGGAGGAAATAGTGGTGGTTCTTCTGTTGATAGGCCTAATTGTGAAAAATGTGGTAAGAAGCATGATGGTAGTGCTTAGTCGGAATGATTTTTGTTATAAGTGTGGGAAGAGCGGCCATATAATGAGAGATTGTCCCATGTTAAAGGTTCAAGGGAGAGAGGGAAATCAAGCCCCTCCTAGTGTCTCAAATCCTGATGCTCCCAAGAAGAACCGCTTTTATGCTCTTTAATCCCAAGGTGACGAAGAGAGCTCTCTGGGTGTGGTGATTGGTATGTTACAAGTCTTTACTGTTGATGTTTATGCATTTTTAGACCCCCGTGCCACTTTGTCCTTTGTTACACCTTTTGTGGCTATGAAATTTGAAATACTTCCTGAGGTGTTGTTAGAGATTTTTTTGTTGTCTACCCCGATTGGTTACTCGGTAGTGGCAAAAAGAGTCCATATTAGTTGTCCTATTTTTTTGTCTTATAAAGTCACTTTGGTTGATTTGATAGAAATAGACATATTAGAATATGATGTCATTTTGGGTATGGATTGGTTGCATGCATGTTATCCCTCTATTTATTGTAGGACTCGAGTAGTAAAGTTCCAATTCCCAAAAAAGACTACTTTAGAGTGGAAGGGGGGAAATTCTATCACTAGAGGTCAATTTGTTTCTTGTCCTAAATCTAGGAAAATGATCTCCAAGATGTGCATTTACCATATTGTTTGGTTTATATGGATGTTGAGTCCGGAACTCCTTCTTAGAGTCGGTCCACGTGGTGAGTGAGTTTTCGAAAGTCTTTCCTAATGACTTGCCTGACATTCCTTACGTACGGGAAATAGACTTCGGCACTGATATTTTGCCAAATAAGAAACCTATATCCAATCCTCCTTATAGAATGGCTCCGACTGAATCGAAAGAGTTAAATGAGCGATTAAAGGATTTTTAAGACAAGGGTTTTATTCAATCGAGTATCTCACTATGGGGTGCTTCGGTGTTATTTGTGAGAAAGAACGATGAGTCCCTTAGAATGTGTATTGACTACCGCAAATTGAACAAGGTGACTATAACAAATAAGTATCCCCTTCCTAGAATTAAACACCTGTTTGATCAACTTCAAGGGGCTAAATATTTCTCTAAAGTAGATCTTCGTTCGGGTTACCATCAGGTTATAGGGGTTGATATACACAAGAAGACTTTCCGAACTAGGTGTGGGCACTATGAGTTCTTTGTGATGTCATTTGGTCTGACTAATGTCCCGATGGCATTCATGGACCTAATGAATAAGGTGTTCCGACAATATCTTGATTCGTTTGTGATAGTTTTTATCGATGATATTTTGATCTATTCAAGGAGTTAAGGTGAACATATGGATCATTTGAGCATCGTATTGCAAGTCCATAAAGACCACCAATTATATGCTAAGCTTAGTAAATGTGAGTTTTGGCTAAGGTTGATTGTCTTCCTTGGTCTTATTGTGTCGAGCAAGGGAACTGAAATACATTCCAAGAAGACGCATATGGTCAAGGGTTGGACTAGACCTCTAACTCCTACCGATATTATAAGTTTTTTGGGTTTGTTTAGTTATTATAGTAGGTTTCTTGAGGGTTTTTCCTTCATTGCTTCTTCATTGTCGACTTTTGTAATACTTCAAAAGTCTAAAGTATAATTTAGAGCCTCACATGAGTGTCTAATGGTTGTAACACTGTTTTAAGGTCAATAATAATGTTAATAATTCATTTAGCAAGTTTTAGAGTAAAAACGTCAAGGAACGTTCACGACGTTCGGAGACTAGTGCAAAAGTTGCTAGTGTGACTTAGCCTATTTGACGGGGTTTTAAGAGTCGAAAATTGATGAAATTGGGTGAAAAGGTGTCTAAATCATATTAAATTTGGTTTAGGGTCGAAACATTGGGGTAAGACTCCCCAAGGACCAACCAAAGGGTCCTTTTTGTGGCTAAAAGTTGTCTTGAGACAGTAACCATCGACCACTTGCAGGCGACGAGGCGTGGTCTAATAGACGGGACGTCGATGGTCACTTAGTCATTTTCGTGAAGGGTTCATTTTGGCAAGTCTCTGACCAAAATGACGGATGTGCTTCACGGAGGGGACCTTGGCCGTCGACTAACCTATGGCCCGTAGGTCGGGGTCTCGTAGGTCAGGGTCACTGGTTGCTGTCAAGTTTTAAGTTGTGTCATTTAATTAATTGGTTGTCAGTTAATTAGTTAGGTGTTAGGGGAGGTCTAATTAAGTTAGTTAATGACTTATATAAAGACCTAAACCTAATTAAACTAACCCAACTCCCATATTTCCCAAAAACACAATTGCTCTTCCTTCTCTCTTCTTTCTCTCTTCCAAATAGAAGTACTCCATTGAAGGGCTAGTTCAAAGTCTTAGGTCTGTAATAAGGGTGCTTTTATCCATCAAACTTCAACAATTAACAAGGTATAGGATCCTTTCACCTTTGAGATTCCTTTCCCCAAAGGGTTCTTCCAAAATTGATTTCAAAAAGATGAGTTTCAAGTGGGTTTTCTTCTATTACGAATTGATCTTCTAAATTGTATTGTTTATGGTTTATTTTGATTATTATGCTTATATTATGATGTATTATGATTCAATTATGCTAGTTGTTGATTAATTAACCTAGTATGTGGAATAGATCATGAAATTGACCCAAGTCCCTAACCCTAGATTATGAACTAGTGATGAATTGATGTGTAGTGATTCAATTGACTTCATTATTGTGTTAATTACTATTGTATGATGATATTACACCAACTATTGGGTGGAATTGGATGGTTGATGGTAAAACCTTGGATGATGGCTTGTGAAGGAGATTGAGGTAAGTCTTGTGATCTCAAACCTTTACTTCAATTATGATTACTTGTGATTAGTGATGAAGTTATATTGAATTATACCTTATGATGAGATTGTTTAGGGTTGGTATGATGTTGAATTGAAATGTCTTGATTTATGGCTTGTGAGTTGTTGGCTAAGATGTAATGATATAAGGTTGGTGATGAATTGCCTATGTGTCTTATTATGATATGGTGATGTAAATGTGCTAACCTCACATGTGTGAATTGTATTGAAAGGACATACTCATGCAATTCCTATTGAGCTATGACTATGACTATATAAGGGGTAGACCCATATGACCTAAACTAAGTTATGATTATTAATGAAAGACATTTCAAAAGGGACTCTACCTTAGCACCGGGTGAACTAGAAGTGAGGAGTGTCCCTTCCCACATAGGGAAGGTAGGTTCACTAATTTACTCATGAGATTGGAGACTATAATGCATGTAACAAAACAGGGTCCCAAACACATCTCCTAGTTCTTGAAATATGTTGCCTTCATAGGAATACTAGCTAGTGGAACCACATAGATGATATATTCATGTTTTGATACTACCTTGGCATGTATTCCACCTTATTTTGGTGTGGGTTTCATGACACCGGATTCCACATTAGCTCATGTGGTCTATGTCGGTTAAGGCAAGATTTTCCCAAAATTAAAACGAAGTAATAAAGTGAACTCTAACTAGCATAACCTGAGGGGTTTGGCTTAGTCTAGGTAGGGGTATGGGACTCTACCTATACATTTCACTAGTTAGCCTTGAGGGAAGTCTTAGAAGGATGTTCTTATGTGCTTATATGCTTATAAATGTAAATGATATGTATATGTTGATCTTACATGTTAATGACACTATGTGATGTTGGTTTCACTTATGAACATGTGGTTGATCTTTATTGCTAAAGTATGATGATGTCTACTCTTAATGATATAGTATATAAAGTTGGACATTTCTTATAGTTCTTTTGGGATTACTTGGTTGAGTGAGGTTATGGGACCTTACTTAGTTATTGCACTAGTGGACTTAATGAGAGTGTATGAGTGATGGTCTTGCTTAGGTTATGATGTTATGAACTCTTATACATGCTTGTTGATATTATAACTTGATGATAGAGTTGTCTTAACTATGTTCTCAATTATGTTGATATGCATGTTGACTTGACTAGACTTGGTATTGTTGGTCTTATGATGTACATGGTCTTGACTTAAGGAATATGTGCTTATTGATTTATATTTGTTCTTAAATGTGCATCATGACTTTCAAAATAAATTAGCATGCTTAAATGAAATGTCCCTTTTTAGCATTATTTTTTATGTTGTATGTGCATATGATTCCATACTTGGTACAAGTGATGTGCTAACCCCATTTCTTTCTCCCTTTTTCCCCAACATTTTAGGTTCCGGTCGTTGAAGGGTTCGTGACCACTTTGAAGGAAGGCTTGGAATCATTCTCCAAGTGTGGGTATGTCATCAAGTCCGAGAATGATGCCTTGTTATTACTCTAGCTATGGTTCTTTGTCATAGTCTAAAGACAATCATTTAATTCATGCTGTTTCAAGATATTGTCGTAAACCCTAAGTGGTATTTCTACATTTGTGTAAGGGCTTTGACCATATTGGTATATTCTGTTTAAATGGTTTAATATGAGACATCCCTTTTAAGACTATATTATGTATGTTGTCAATATGTGGCATAAAAGTAGAAGACTATGTAATCTTCTTATACGAGGAGTCTATGTATACTCGCTATGAATATATTATGTCTAAGCGAGAGGTCTAAGTAAACCTCATGAAGTAGATGTAGAGGAAACGTTTTAAATTTTCCGCACTTTTTAACCTACAAATGTAATGATGAATGCTAAGAGGCTAGTCTTAGTCCTCTCCAAGGACGACGAATCCGGTTATGTCTAGGGGGTACTTCCCGGATGTGACAATTTTAACTCAAAAGAAAGCTAAAATTTGTGTGGTCGGAGGCTTGCGAGAAAAGCTTCCAAGAGTTGAAAGATAGACTCACTTCCGCTCCGGTGTTGACCTTACCGGAGGGTACCAATGGGCTTGTGGCATATTGCGACCCTTCTTGAGTGGGTTTGGGATGTGTCCTTATGCAACATGGAGAAGGGATTGCATATGCTTCAAGGCAACACAAGGTACATGAAAAGAATTATCCAAGGTCAATTCTTCTCCAATTTCTTGGGGAAATCAACTTAAGGTATGGATATTTTTCATCTTTGGGAATCTATAACCCAAAGAGACCCTTCAAACTATGTTTTTAAGACTTCCAATCCCCCCCCCCCTCCCAAAAAAAAAACTAAGGTTTCACTCTTTGACACGGTCTTCTTCCAAAACGATTTCATTTGTTTAATTATGGTTTATTATGGTTGCTTGTGATTATATATGTGAAAATCTCCCATGGACCCATGTTTCCCCCAATTTGATAAAGTATGAATTGATGATGTGGGTTGGTTAATATTAGAAACATGTGAATTGATATATCTATGATGAATTAGTTATTGAATCATGAAATTGCTCTTATATTATGTAGTAATTTTATATGTTTGGGTTGATTGTGATTCACGGCCCTTGAAGGGCCAAGTAAGAGAGTTTGTACATCTTTATGGGAATTGTGTATGAGCTTATGTTTCACTTACAAAGTAAGGTTCAATGAATATTGTGTAATTGTGGTAATGTTGCAAGAGCATGCTTCCCCCTAACCTTACACATGACTATGTATGAATGAATATGAATATGGTAAGGTTGTTGTGTTAATTGAATGACTATTCTCATGAACACACTATGAATAAGATAGAAAGTTTTACTCACATGATGATGATTCTAAGGTTGAAATGACATTCTCACCTAATGAATCTCTGTGCTACTATGATGTTATGTTGGTATGAGTGTCTAGTGTATTCTTACTTCAACATGAACTTAAGTAAATACTTAATATGAATTTTAAAAGGAATTATGCTTAGTATCGAGGGGATATAAAAATGATATGGAAGCTTTTACTCTAGAATGCCCAACCTCCCAAAGTACATACTCTAAGATGAAAACTTTTTACATTAGAAAGTATGGATTTCTAGTAGAAATCTCCTTATCCCATAACTATGTGCCCACATAGGTCTTTAGCTAGTGGATCTACCTAAAAGCTAATATGTTAGTTCTACCTTAGGCAAGTAGACCTCTTTTCGGTGTTGAGGTAAGACACCGGATTCCATGTAGCTCACATGTTTATGTCGATTAAGGTTAAATTTCCTTATATAATAAGAATATGAATTAGTTAAGAACATGGACTTTAACAATGAATTCTTAAGGTGTACTACTTAGTATGGATGGGGGTATGAGACTCCATCTATGTATTACACAAGTGGGCTTTAAGAGGAGTTGTGGTGAGGTTCTCTTATGTCATGATGGTTTATGGATTATATATACATGTATGAATTTAAGGTTGGGTTTACGTGTCACAAGTTATGAATATGAATACTTGCTTGTATATGAGTATTGGGTATGAATGAGGTTAAGGTATGATATGTATGATGTGGGTGACCTAAGAGTGATACTTAGCATTCGGTAGTATTATGAGATCTTTCCTTTGCATTGCACAAGTATAGCTTTGGGTTGCTTATGGTATGTTTGATTCATAATGGTGCGTAATGGATTTTAAACTTGATAAATGCATGATTCAACTAAATGTCCTTTTATGCATGTTTTAAGGATTTTTATGCCTAGCTTTCATACTTAATACATTATTTGTGCTAACCCATATTTTATACATTTACTATGAGTGTAGGTTCCGATTGTTGAGACGTACTCCTCCTTTCAAGTGAAACTTGGGTTGGCTATTCCCTAAGCTTGGTAAGTCCTCATGGTTCGAGGTCAAGATGTTATTGTTTTCTAGCTTCTATTGTATTTTCTCTTTTTGAGACTTTATTGTAAAGGGCTTTGACCCTAATTGTATTCCCAACTGTAGTAGATGGTAATTGAGACAAGGTCTAGACTCTTATATTCATTTATGAATATGAAGTTGACTTCGATTGTAAAAGTTTTAAATTACGCTTCATTTCTATTACTTTATATTATGATTATGGTAAGGGATTGTATGAGACCTCATTCGGGGTCAAGTATGCCGTGTTACATCTAGGGTTAACCCTGGGTCACGATAATCCATGTGGCGTCCATGTGGCATTTAACACACACATGAATACTTCTGTTAACTAGAAGGGTAGGTGTGACCCAATAGTTTGAGGGGAAGGGTATTTTTGAGCCAAAATATAGTTTAAAAATATATTTAAGCTCCAGTAAAACCTTTATAAATTAAGAATCTCTCTAAAAATAATATTTTTCTCCGGTCCCAACTTTTATCAATGGAAAAAACCACCAATTTTGATAAAATAATAAGATAATATATTTCTAGAAGGCCCCTATATAAATTATGGTCCCAGTAATATCATAAATTAATAATTCTTTAAAAGTTATAAAAATATATCTAAGACAATTTAGTTAAATATGATTCTATTGTGTTATGCTTTTTCTTAAAATTTAAATTTAGTTGAAGCTCATCTCTAACTTTTCTTATTGCATCCAAGAATTCTGGTGTTGTCTTTTTGAGTTGCTCCATAAAATTGTGAAGAGTTCTAGATAAGTGTTTCCTTATGCGTAATTGATTTCAAAGGTATAGTATCATCTTCAACTTCATCATCAACATTGCTTTTTGTGACGGTATCCACAATTTTTTCTAAGCTCTGGACTTGTAAACATGTATCACTTTCACCTGGATAATCCAACAGGTTATTGACATCCATTTTATTGTAGTAACTGAGATCATTAATCATGACCTCGAGTTCATGAATGACATTTTCACAAGTGGTTTCATTCAAATTCTCTAAGATTGCATTCCCGAATAAATTTTTCAGTGTCGAAAATAATCAATCTTCTACTGTCTCTTGCTGAACATTTGTTGTCCAAGCAGGGATTACTGATAGCATCAAAAACATTAATCTTTGTTGGATCAGTTTGTCCCAATTCATAGTCTTCTAATATCCTACTATAAAAAAATCTACGATAATATATCTTGAATGCTCTTATTATCCGTACAAGATATATATATATATATTGATGTATTCGTTGTACTTTATGTATAATTTTTTTTATGTGAAATCAATAAATATGATTCATAAATTAGTAAGATACAATAATTTTGATATAATCAAAATTAAACTTCATTAAATTTCAAACCATTCATTAAATTAATAAATATTAATTTATCGATTGATTAATATCTCTATAAAATAATATAATTTCAGGGTCCCACTTATATCAATTTATAGAGATTTTAGTGTATTTCGAATAATTTAAGGGTAGTTTTGACCCTACTCCGTTTATTTTATATGATATATATTTCCACAACTAATATGAACATGTATATATTTTATCTGACAACCCTTATTATGCTTAGTCCATCTTTAGCCTTTACATAATTTATTTGCTCTTTTTTTGTTTGATTGATTAAATTGTTGAGAATGGTAAATAACTAGTTCATCTGATCGATCCAATTCACCGAACCAATCGATTAGGGAATATATAAGAGTGACATGGAATTCTTGAATTTTAATTATGGTCATTGTTTTTTAAGTAAATCGTGTCTCAAATAAAAATTCTTTGATATTTTAATCTCGTAGATCATATATTATATTTAGTGTGATATGGTATTTTATAAATCAAGTATAGACAGTCATGCATTATTTAATAGCATATTCTCTGCGTACATAACTTAGTTAATTAAGTGCATTATTCGATTTTTTATGAGCAAAGTTGGGCCATATTAAATTAGTACTTTTAATCAAAGGTTATCGTTGTACTTTGCCCCATTTGGCAATTAACTTGCTAAGCTATCACTGTCATCTCCACTTTTTTGGTGGGTTTATATGATCATATTTCATAAGTATATATTATATTATATTAAATAGAATATTCAGTAATTTACACCCAACTTGACAAGTGTTACTGCCTCTGTCCAATTTAGGTGTAGGCTTTACTATTTTTTAAGTTACAAAGAAATGTATTCTTTGATTATATTTTGTTTCAATAGTGTTGACCTGAAGTATTAATTTTTTGTATAGTTATCAAATAACTAAATTTTATTTAGAATTTTCTGAAGAATCTTAGTAGTTTATCGCTAATTCTAAGTTCCGTCAATATGTAAATGAACCTTGTATAGTCTAAACTTGAAAATTATAATCTTGTGATCTTTGTCTAATAATTTGTGTATATTGATGAGCTAATATCAAATTTCTTTAAATTATTTTATGTAGTTATCTACAGAATCTGATCGTATCACTATACTCTAAATTTGTTGTGTCAATTAGAAGTCCTTATCCTTAGTAGCTTGTTAGTAATTATCGTGATCAAGACTCTCCTGAATTTGTTATATCAAGACTCTTCAGTCATGGTTGCAGATTTTTGAGGAGACGGACAGTTTGATTGGTTTTATTGAGGCTTGTTCTTCCTTGATTGAGCATATTCGTGAGTGTCAGTTTGATGACGAGAAACTATGTCTCATTCGAGACAATGTAATGAGAGGGGATGCGAAGGAGTCTGTGATGGTGCCTTGAGGATTGGGTGAAAGATCTATGTGCCCAAGATGGGCGAGTTGATTAGATTGATTCTTGAGAAGGTCCATCGTTTATGATATTCTGTCCATCCAGGTGCAGCAAAGATATACCATGATATGAGCCAGCATTATTAGGGGTGGTATGA
Source organism: Solanum lycopersicoides (assembly GCA_022817965.1). Taxonomy (NCBI): domain Eukaryota; kingdom Viridiplantae; phylum Streptophyta; class Magnoliopsida; order Solanales; family Solanaceae; genus Solanum; species Solanum lycopersicoides. Next base: position 8,298,052 of record CM040620.1, read on the forward strand.
AGGGAGATATTGCAGATTTTGTTGAGGTGTTTGACTTGCCAACAGGTCAAGTGTGAGCACGAACGACCTAGAGGTATACCTTAGAGTATGCCTATTCCTACTAGGAGTGTGAACGGATCACTATAGACTTTGTACATTGTGGGACTACCTACCACCGTGGGTGGTTATGACACCATTTTGATGGGGGTTGATAGGTTGACCAAGTCCACCCATTTCATTTCAGTTTGAGTGAAGTATATGGTAATGAAGTTAGCTTAGCTTTATATCAATCAGATTGTGCGACTACATAGAGTCCTAATTTCTATTTTCTCTGATCAAAGTTCTTTGTTCACTTGCCATTTCTAGAAGGCATTGCAACATGGCTTCAGTACTCGGTTAGATATGAGTACAACTTTTCACACCCTCAGACAAGTGGTCAGTTCAAGCGGACAATTTAGATGTTAGACGACATGATCCGAGCTTGTGTGATTGATTTTGGTGCTAGATAGGATCGACGTTTACCCTTAGAAGAGTTTACCTACAACAGTTGTTATCATTCTAGTATTCAGATGGCCCTTTTTGAGGCGATGTATGGAAGACAGTGTAGATCTTTGATCGGATAGTTTGATTTAGCTGAGATGGATTCATTAGATAAAAACTTGCTTAGAAATTTTATGAAGTAGGTTCTTATGATCCAAAGTAGACTGTTGTCTGCCCAAAGTCGACAGAAAAGTTATGTAGATTTGGTAGTTCGAGCCCTAGTGTTTATAGAGGGTGATCATGTTTGGCTTCGAGTGTGACCCATAAAGGGTGTAATGAGGTTAGAAGAGAATGAAAATCTTAGACCTAACTCTTTTATGATATTGAGTCGTGTGGGAGAGGTGACCTATAGGTTGGCCTTGCCACCTAGCTTATCAATTGTGCATCCCTTCTTTCTTATCTCCATGCTTTGAAAGTACGTGTTGGATAAGTACCACATGATTTCTCTTTATTAAGTTGAGTTGGGTCCAGACTTATCTTTTGAGGAGGAGCCTATAGTCATGTTGGATAGGCAAGTCTAGAGGTTAGGACCAAGGAGATTGTTTTAGTGAAGGACTAGTGGAAACATGGTTCGGTCGGTGCAGCGACTTAGGATACATAATAGGATATGCGTGCCAGATATACTTACCTTGAAGCTTTAGGTACTTTCTTTTGATTTATGTTCGAGGAAGAACATGATTTTTAATGGTGGATAATGTAATGTCTCGGTCGATCATTTTTGGAAAGTTTTATGAATTTACCATTTTTCCCTCTTGTGATCTACCCCGTGTCTTTTATGTTGAGTTTTGAAGTTTGAGTTAAAAGTGGAGAATTTTGTAAGACTTGAGTTTGAAAGGCTAATATTGTTAAAAAGTGGTTTTCATGATCTTTTGGAGTTTCGAATATAGAAATGGAATTCCTTCGATTCCATTAGTCCCGAAATTTGAAATCTAAGTTGTGAGAGTCGTCGATTTTAGATTTGAAGTTTCTTTAAGGATTTAAGGCCCTAAGTTGTGAAATAGTGAAAATTTAGCCTTCGAGTTGACTTTGGCAACACTCTTAAGTTCAGATGTTAGATCAAAATTCTAAGAATTTTGTTGGATTTGAGAGATGATTTTAGGCCTAAATGAGGTCTTGTTTAGTTTTTTGAGAGGTTTTGAGCTTGTTTTAGACTTTTTACGCCTGAAGTTAGTTTCTTGTGGTTTTCGAAGATGTCAGGTCAAGAGACCTCATATTCATGTTTTGACGGTTCCATTGAGTCTGGTACGTCGAGTAGAATTGATTTGCTTATGTGGTTTGTGTTTATGGGGGTTCCAAACGAATCCTGAGGGTCCTTTTGGAGTTTTGGGACTTGGTTGTGTTTTCTGGTGCATCAGACATCATTTTCTACGAAGATCATGTCACTTAAGCGACCTCCTCTTAAGGGAAGGGGGTATCGCTTAAGAGACCTTCGCTTCAACGATGCCCGATCTTTTAGCAACGTTCACAATGTTTTTGCGACATCTTAGAGGGGTTTTGACCTGCCATTTTAGGGGTCTAAGCCTCATTTTTCATTTTTGAACTTGGGAAAACCTTGGTGACAATTTTATAAAAGTTTTCTTATGCTAAATCATTTGGATAAGCTATCATGATCTTAAAACTTCCTCTTCTTTTTTTTTTTGATTATTTATGAATTTTAACATCAAACTATGATATTTTGATTGATAAATGATGAGGTGTTTCAAGAACTTAAGTTCTTAAATCAAAATGAGATTTTGAACTATTTTTGAGTCCTTATTCAAAATATTTTTTATCAATGATTTCATACAGCCTTAAGTATTGCTTTCCAGTATTAAATTTCGAATTCAAACCTTCCTTTTGAAATTGGGTTTGAGTGAATTGACCCATTGTTCCAAGCAATTGATGTAGGTATTTGTGAATAATTGTTTGTATATGGATTATGTGGATTTGGAAGATATTCGAAATGGGAAGACTCAACTATTGGAGTGATTATTGATTGATTTAAGACAAGTAATCTCTTAAACCTTGTATTATAGTAGATTATGTATTCCCTTCGTTGTTTGTGTGTTGGGAGTAATGGGAATGAGGTGAAAGGTTAATTTTCCACTTGATAAATCTTAACGAATAAAAATGGGTTGAAATTAAAAAGTCTATTTGATGAACACGATGATGTGAATTTCCTTGTTGTGACCCTTCATGATCGATTGATGAAATGCTTGATAGGATGAATGTGGACTTGAATTGCATGAAAATAATCTCTTCTATGTGGTGTGATATTGCTTGTGTGCATTGATTGTTAAACACCGTGCTGAGACATGTGATGTTTATGAAATCGAGGTCATTCCGACGAATGCTATTATGCCGAGGTCATTTCCGGCAAGTGTTATGATGCCGATGTCATTTCCGGCTAGAGGATTGACATAAAGCCGATGAGAAATGGTGTCGACGAGGGATTGATAATTGTGACTTGAGGCATTTGATGATTATATGTGACTTGCTTGTTAATTGTGATTGATACACTTTGTGTGTGAATTATCTACTTGACATTTAGATCAACTTACTTGATTTGTTTGGTTGTTGAATTATGCTATTGAACCATGATTATTTAGCCTTGTGAGTTGTGCATTATAGAATAGTTAGGCTGGGCTGATTTATGTGTTAGTTGTGGTTTGAGTGTAAGGGGTATTCAATTTATAGCTAGATATCTTATTTATTAGGTTTCTTCTGGGTACCGTATTGTTGGCACTCACTCCTTGCTTCTACACTTGTGTAGGTTTCGACCCCAGTTTAGCATGAGCTTCCTTCTTCTCTTACTATTCAAGGCTTGTCAAAGGACTATCGAGAGGTAGTTGCTTGTCATCCCAGTGGGCCCTCTTTTCTTTTGTTAAGCTTTGTTCTATTTGAGAATCAAAGACTGAGACTTGTACTTATTTCTTAACTCCGCAATGTATGTTATTAGTGATTTGTACACGTGACAATCAAATTTCAGGTGTTTTAATAGAAAGAATAAGTTTTTCCGTTTTATCATGTTCTTGCTTCATTTTTTTCTTTTTTGTGACGTGTCTTAGTAAAAATAGACAAGTGCTGCCACGTTCATTTTTGGATCGTGACATATCAATTCATTATTGGTATCATAATAGTGTGATACAATGCTGAGATTACTAGGAATATTAAAAAGTAGTTACTGTTAAAAACAGTTATTACTGTTCACTGTTGCTAGAATTTGTTAGAAACAGTTATTTCATTAGCTTAGCTTTAGCTTCCATTTCAATTCTATAAATAAAAATGTAATACAATTGTTAAGACATTGAATGATATGATAAGATCTTCTCTTCTATCTTTTACTCTGTTCTTCCTTAGCTATTCTTCTTCTTCTTCTTCTTCTTCCTTCTTCTTCTTCTTCTTCTTCTTCCTCTTCTTCTTCGAGGTTAATCCTCCTAGTTGATATATCCGTTCGATTTGGATCATCGTGAGCTCGTATTCTACGGATGGTATGACTCGGATTCGGTAAAATGTCCATTGACCCGAAGATCACTTATTGTGTGGTTTATTAGACTTATAAATTCACCTTATGGAATCTGATTAAAAAGCAGCTTGTGGTCTCGTGTTCTTTTGCAGAAGTAGAATACTGGTTGATGGTTATGACTTGTGATCCTCCAAAAGTGACAAGAATTTTTACTCTTTTTCATAAATAGCTGCTAATGTCTTCTCTATTTAAATTGGGATTGGACTCTACAAATTACAATCTCAATATTCTTACTAATCCTAAGTTATGTTAATATTTAGGATTTTTGTAATTTTGTATTGTGAAGTACTACTAGACAAAGGAGCAGACCAAATTGCATATAAGAAACATGAGTTTTTATTGAAATAAAAGTATAGACCCTTTGCGGAAGCGTAAGAAATTGTCGTCATGACTCATATGAATAAGAAGTTACAAATTCGAATAATGAAAATAGTCTCTTACAGAGATGTAAGGTTCATTAAGTATAACCCGATGTTGTCGTCACAATAAGTTTATTTCATAATTCAGCATACATATATCCAATAAACCAAATGATATGTAAGTTTTGGATTTACAATCTTCCTTTTGCAAATACACTTCAAAGCTTTAAGTAATATATTCCAAATGTCCCCAATCCTTTGATTTACAAGAGAAACCACTAATTGCATATACAAAAACTAATAATATGTACCCATAAACATATGTAGGAGAGTTTAATTTTACACTATTATCTTTATTTAAAATGTGTCATGTCACATGTAACATGTTGCCTGCCCTATTTTTCAGGTAGCTAGTTCTGCTTATTATGGATAGTTACCCGTTCTGAAACAACGTGCATGAGAGCGTACATAAAAATTTTACACTATCAGCGTACATTCGTACCAACAATGTTTTTGTTTTGAAAAGAATGACCAATACCAGGGCTGTGATCTTTAATATTATCAAAGCTTACTTTAGGCCTTGAAGCAGGGGAATTTTCTTTTTTTCTTGTGAATTGAAAATGATTTATTTTTTCTTCATACCTTTGCTTTGAGTTGATAACAACTTGACTTGGGTTTTGAGTTGAATCAAAGTTGTCTTTCTTCATTGTGTTTAGTTGCCTTCCTTCAGTAAATAGAACTTGATGGCAAGCAATAAGTGCAAGAAGGAAAGTAAATGCATACATATGATGGATACATGCCATAATTGACTAATTATAGGGTGATTAAAGAAATATTTGCACTAAATCTTTTGTTAAGATGAAGTGGCTGTTTATTATTGCTTGTGAAAGAAGAAGAAAAACTATGAAGAAAGAAAATGTGAGTGAAGAATGTTTGTCCACTTTATGTTTCAACATATATATAGGCACCACCAAAGGATCGTGGTACAGTGGAGGTGGAGCTAATGAACCCTTCGACAGAAAATTATATTATTTATATATACATTGTTAAAATAAATTTTTAGGTATATATAGTAGATGTCAAACCCCTGTTGGCTACTTCATGTGACTATTTTTTTAGATTTTGAACCCCCTTCTTGAAAATCCTAGCTCCGCCGCTGATCATGGGTGTGCTCCTTCCGTAATTAGAGATTTCATATTCCAGCATAAATATGAAAAAAGAACCTGATTCGGCCCACCTTCGAAGAATGGGATCCTACACTACATAAGTCTAAATTAGTCAGACTTCAATATAGTATAAGTACCAAACATCGAAATAGAAACATATCAAAAAGTGCTTTTTATTATATTTTATCATTGTCATTAGTTAATTTAAAATTATCTTATGGGAGCATCAATTTGGTTGATTCACGTTCCTTCAAAATCTTTGGAGAAGTCAAAATAAGCTACAATACTAATAGGAATTACTTTTTTTTTAAAACAAAATCACTAGATGTATATGAGTGATCCAAACTTGCAATGCTCTTTATTTTATGTAGCTTATTTGCACAGCATTCTACAAAAAGAAAAATCTGTTTTTTAAATATTTTTAGCCCAATATAATTTTCTACAAAAAGGAAAATCTATTTTATACTTTGCGTCTGGATTTTGTATTTTAACTGATTCTGAAATCTCTTATACAATTCAAAATAAAGCCACCACTGAAAATGCTAATTATTGTGGAAATGACTTTATCCCAGATAAATTGAGTCTCAACTTTAATGCCTGTTTGAATTTTTTATCAATTCCCAATAAGCTTTAAGTATAAATAAGTCACTGTGAAAGATTCAATTAAACATTTTTATTATTCTATTTGGGTATTTTTATTTGGCTTTTATTTTTAAAAGAGAAAAGGTCTTATATATCTCTTTAACTTTATCATGTAGAGTTGATATATACCTTGTTATGAAAGTAGTTGAATATACCCTTAATGTTCTATAACTGACTCATATATACCTTTTTCCTCTAACGAAAGTTCAAAAAAATAATTTTATTTAATCTTCTAATTATTTCTTTTTAAAAAATATAATTCATATGATCCTCCTCACACATATTTTTTTGACTTTTTGTTTCAATGACTAATTAAATTTATTATTTCGACGGTCAAATTTATTTATGTTTCACTAATTTAAACTCGTATAATGATAATTAAAGAAGTCAAAAAATATTTTTTGTATGAAAAAGATTAAAGTATACCTTGAACTTTGTTAGAAGGATGATATATATACCCCTACATAATTTTTTAAAAATAATTATAGTAAAAAAAAAATTAAATGTAAAACTAACTTTCAATTCCGTTAAATGAAGGGTATATGTGAGTTCATTTTGTAACGATAATGGTATATGTGAGTCATTTGTATAACGGTAAGAGTATATATGAGTTACATTCATAACAAGGGGTATATCAGCTCTAAATGACAAAGTTGAGGGGTAGACCCTTTTCTCTATTTAAAATAAAAAGTTGCATCCTCAACATGAGTTGTGGGATTATGTCACTGATTAAGATATCAGGTCAACCATATAAATAGGGAGTAAAATGATTATAGATGCACACGAAAGGTAAGTGATGCGTCATATTTACAAAAATTTAGGTCAAACAAAATGTTGATCAATGAAGACTAGAAGGATTTTAAGTGTCTATCGATAATTATTTCTACTTGAAATTTCATTAGTTTTTATTCGAAGAAAGGATTTAAGATTTATTTATAACATAAGAGGGAAACAATTTCTTTTCTCAATATTAATTACTTATTCTCTAAATTATTTTCTAAAACATAAAAAAATATAATATACATAATTGTGATAAAATACTTATATTCATTATCATTTTTAAGATAAGACATACATGAATAAATAAAATGAATGGAAAGTGTATGTTGCTCAACGCATTCACCCTTGTTTGTTGTGCCAGAACACCTAATTAAGGCTCACGAACAATTACACGGAATAGATAAAGATAAAAAAAAAAATGGGCACAAGATTTAACAAAGTTCGATGGTGATGTCTGCCATCTTGGCAAATCAAGTTCAAGAAATTACATGATAGAAAGTTTTTTACTTAATACTTCCTCCGTCACATTTTACGTGAGATAGTTTGACTTGACATAAAATTTAGAAAGAAATAATAAGTTTTAAATTTTGTGGTCTAAACTCAATGATAAAATTTGTGTAGCTGTAAACAATTTCATTAAGGGTAAAATAGATACTTTATAGTTAAATTGTTACTTAACATCAAAATGTGTCATTATTCTAAGACTACCTAAACATCAAAGTAAATAATATAAATTGAGACATATGAAGTAATGGTTTGGAGACACGTTATGCAAAGATGAATATTACAAAAATTAATTAGTAATGTAAAATCTAATTATGGACATTGCTTGATCTGTTCTTCGAAGATTTCTCCGTAATTTGAGGAAGAGGTCATTAGTGGCGCATTATCACATATTTGGTTATCAAAAAATATTCAGGTACATCTTGATGCTTTTATTAATATTCTAAGAGTTTATAAGATATTAAAAATACCTATTTGAAAAAATATGTTATTTATATATCGTATACTTGATTTTAGAGTTGTGTAGCCTACAAAAATTCTAACAAAAATAACTCGGTCTTATATAAAGTCCCACAAGATTATAGTATCCTCTATAGTTCTAACAATGTATAAATCTTAAGAGATATAGCAAATATTGAAACTTTGTGGCACTCTACATGACGTGTTCAATTTGAGGTGGAACTCTACAAAGTGTGTTCAATTTGAATAAGGATTCTTGGAGTACTTAAACCTAAACCCTAGTTCATGCTTATATAAAGGGTATTATATTTCCTTTAAGAGTCTGTCACGACCAAAAGTACACCCTAGACGTGTGACATGGCGTATAAGACCCCGAGAGGCCTTACACAAATCACTTAAGACACATCATACAAGACAATACAATTTAAAGAGTTCAAAAGATAGCATTTCATATAAAAGAGTTTTTGAATCAAAACAGAAGTCTAACATTTTTCTCAATAGGTCATCTAATACATCATAAGAATAGTGATTAAGACGTAACTCATACATCACATATCAAGTATGAAACTGAAATGACATAAGCTATAAAAGTAACATCGTTCTCGAAGAATGAGGACTCACAAAGTCTCAAATCTCTAATGCAATCAACTAGCCACTAACGTAAAGAGAAGAATCGTCAAGCCCTACTGTAGTGAAAAAAATGTAGGCACAAGTATGCATTAGTACATGATTTGTACTAAGTATGAGGGGAATGTAATAAAACATGAGACGTGATCATAAAGGAACATACTCCCTCTGTTTTAAAAAAAATGACCTCATTTCCTTTTTAGTCTGTTTCAAAAAGAATGACCTCTTTCTTTTTATGGTAAAATTTTAATTTCAGCTTTCCACGTGACATGTTTGAGGCCACAAGATCAAAGGATAATTTTTTACATTTGACCTAACTTTAATTTAGGACCACAAGATTCAAAAATCTTCTTTATACTCTTAAACTCCGTGCCAAGTCAAACCAGGTCATTCATTGTGAAACGGAGGGAGTAATAAAAAATATGGAATGCATGACTAAGTTACAACATAGTAAAATCATGTAAGAAGATTCATAAAACATGAACATGGTTAATTCATCTTTATATGATAAAAGGAATCTTTATAAAACATTAGCAATTAACTTAGTTCGTTTTATGGAAAGCTTATTGTTAATAGACATATAGACCATGCAAGTTATAACATGAAATTCAGTGTCTATCCCACACCAAAGAGGGGTGTCCTACTTGCCAAGGTAAGGACCATAAACTTCTAGCTTATGTGGATCCACTAGCTATTGTCTATCTAAGACAATCATCCTATGGTGGCACATACGTATGTGATAAGGAGATTGCTACTAGAAACCCGACCTCAAGCTACGGAAGATCTTTCATCTCAATACCTTATTGGTGATATGGATAAATCTCACGAAATAGTCGTTAATCTGAACTCTTCTTATCATTATGAGACATGGGTATTCACCACTTGTATTATCATCAGATAGCTTCTTACCATATGTGAGAAAACCTTTCACCATCCATGGTCTTTTCATAATAGCTTTTAAGGCTCATAGTCATTCATTTCATGATAGAAATGCCCTACTACTAATGGAAATAATTTTGAAAGCTTTATCTATAATCATTGATGACATATTGATATCATACTAATCAAGATCTAATTTAGAAAAATAGCTCGTAAAGCACTGAGGGCAAATCTACATGTCATTCATGTCATGTGTCCAAGCTTCATAGAACATATAGATACCTTCATATATAAGCTTACTTGAGTCATAAACATTACTTTCATAAAACATGCATAATTTCAGAAAACACTACAACAAAAATGATCATTAGCGGCAATTGACACTCTTTGTATATGTCCCTAAAGCCTTTAGCGACATTGGTTCTAATGTCACTTAATTAATGCTGATAAAGACTTTAGCACTCTTTACTAATGTCAATATTTAATGCCGCTAAAAGTTATTTTTGTTGTAGTGAAACATATTCATAGATTCAAGGTTCTTCATAAATTCATGTAAATCAGGGTTCACAGTCAAAATTCATAGATCAATGCATTGGATCACATGGAATTGGTTGAAAAGTATGTAATTAAGTCTAAATCGTCAAAATAAGATCATATTAAAGCAATTGAAACAATATAAATAGAATCCATGAGGAATTGAATAAAAGTCTAATCAAATTTTGGAAATTGAATTGGACTTGAACTTGAAGATCCCTAACTTCTTCTTCTTCTTCCTTGATCTAGAGAGAAGATTTTTGGAGAGGATGAATTCGGTCAAGTTTAAAGGATTTAGGAGAATGAATTGAAATTGGTAATTTTAGGAGTTAAGTCACTTGTATATGCCTTGAAATAATGTTTAAAATGATGTATTTTGGGTACCAAACACTTTGGGAAAAGACCACAATGACCCTAACTTAAAAACTGACGAAGTGACTTGGAAGAGGGGTTTCACGAGTCGTCTAAGGCTTTACGGATCATATAGCTAATCGTGAAGCGTCACCTGTCAAAAAGTACTTCATAAAATGGGCATAAATTTTTACTCCAAAATTGCAATGAGGAAAACTTGGTGGCGTTAAAAAGAAGACTCAAAGACCTTTCATTTGATAGGTCATGGGTCACCTAATTCATTTTGTGCTGAAAGATATGATCGTTTGCAGTTGACCTAAAATTCAAAGTCTAATAAATCTCTTTCACGGATGACTTCACGATACGTGTGAAGCTTCACAGACTGCCTAGGTATATGTGGTCCTTCACAGTAACCTAAGGGGCAAACTCATTGTCTGGGTGACTTGTACGGACCCCTAGACGGGCCTTCGAAGTCACTACAGGCCGTCTAGGGAACCGTCGAGGTGAATCCTGTCTAGGGGAAATCCTGGATGGTCTCACGATGCCCTTAACTAGTCATGGACCCCTAAACGAGCCGTCTTATATGTCGTGAAGGGTCCATTGCATGTTCGTGGACTTGCTTTTTAGCCCTTTATCGAAGTCTACGTTGTTATAGAGGCATCTCGAATATTCAGCATATTGATGGAATATTCATAAAAAGGTCAAATCAAAATCATCCTAGTAGAGAAATATGCCACCAATAGCCCTCGAATATGGATAAATCTTTTATGAGAGAAGAATGAAGGAAGGAACAAAATTGTACCCGCACTATTTATCAATAAAATATTCATGTTTGTTCATATTCTTTTTTGATTGTAATTTAGCTTTTGTCTGTGGGATTTGGATTTGCCCTTCATCTCTTCTCTCACGGATCAAATATGTTAACCCACCTTAACAAAATTATAAAGGTGGAAGAATGAATACTTCAAGTTTCGTCTTAGTTTCAACAAGTCTACACTCCGACAAGCCTTGAAGTAGGGATCATTTGTAGACACTAAAATTTTTGGGACTCTACAAGATGTGTTCAATTCGAGTTGAGACTCTATAAGGTGTGTTTAATTTCAATTAGGATTCTTAAAAATTACTCAACCCTAAACCCTAGTTCATGGCCATATAAAGGGTATTATATTCCTTTTAAGAGGCATATGAAATCTTCCACAAACTCATAAATAGACATAAAAAATGTCAAATTCAAATCATCCTATCGGGAAATACGTCACTAATGATCCTCGAATATGAAAGAATTTTTTATGAAAAAAGAATCAAGGGAGAAACAGAATTATCTCCGCACTATTTATCAATAAAATATTCATGTTTATTCAAATTCTTTTATAATTATAATTTATTTTCAATCTTTTATTTTTTTTTAAATAAAGACATCTAGAGGATATAGAACCGAAAGTACATACACCAACATAAATAAAACTTTATTCAATTTAATTTGTATAGTACTAAATCAATATGTATTTTTAGTTCCATCAATTCTATTTTCTTTTTCTTTTTAGTAGATCTTTGTGTGGATTTCAATAGATTATAAGCATTTCGAGATAATGTAAAACTTTAGGCTTATAAAACATAATGGTAGGTTAATGTTATTGGATTTATTTAATCTTGTTTTGTTTGTAAAATTTCACTAAAATTACAATTAATAAAAATTCATAATAGTAAAAATATAATAGATTTACTATTATGAACTTTAAAATTAAATTCACAAAATTTAAATTTCAAGTACGTTTGGTTAAGCCAGCCACCTCACCACTGAAAGTCAAAAGAAAAAGACATGATTATTTTTTAATACTCCCCACTTGATTGTGCTTAATTTTTTGTGTGGATGGTTTATATGCAAGCTTTGACTCTTTCCACTTAAGCAATTCAAGAGAATTACGTCTTTTGTTTATGTATTAAGCTTTTGAGGGAGATTATGACTATAAAATTAGTGCTTAAAAGTTATAATTATTCCAAATTAATGATAACAATCATGATTCGTTTTTCAAATGTATCAAACAAATATTTGACAAAATATCTTAATCTTTAATTAAGTCTGATGGAGAAGGAACTTCATATCCTTCATTGCATTTTCCTAGTTTATTAGGATTTTATCATGTTTGTGCCTTGTTCATCAAGAAGTCGCAATCAACATATTGATTTACTTTTCTTCGTATCTATATAATGAGGAGTAAATTTTAGGTTTAATACATAAATGTGCTTTTTAACTTAGCCTCATTTTATGTTTATACCCTCTAACTTTGGATATGCACATGTAGACGCTTAAACTTGTATATAGTAGAACAAGTAAACACACCACTCCTACATGACACAATACACAAAGGACACCACGTAGGACAAAAATTGACATGTAGGATGCCTTGTAGAACATGTGTGTCGATTTATTCAACTTTATACAAGTTTAGTGTCTACTTGTGCACATCCAAAGTTGAAGGACATAAATGTGATTTGAAGCCAAGTTAAAGGGAATACTTATGTATTATGCCGTTTGTATAATTGCGCTTCATAACAAACTTTATGTTTTCTATGACTATTAATATGTATATTTTGGTATACATGTACAAAAGAAGCAATTGTATAATCTGTTTCTTTCTGTATACATATACAAAAGAATTAATTGTATAATTTGTGTATTTATAAAGTGGGAAAGAGAGAAAGACAAAAGAAAACTGGACAGGGGAAGATTTGTATTTATATAATCATAAGTATATAGGACGAAAATATATGTATTTATATTTGTATATACAATTATCTCTTGATTTATATAAACACAAACACAATTTATATATTTGTGTTTGTATAAAGTGAGAGAGGCGAGTGAGAGTAGCGAGCGAGATCTGGGAAAGTGGCGAGCGAGATTCTCTGAGGAGAGAGATGAACGAAAAAATATGTCTATATATAATTTTCTCTCGCTTTGTAATTTGAATTAATAATTTTCTATTTTCTGAAATTTTTCCTATACGGATAAAAGTCTTGTTGATATTTTGACATATATTATAAAAGTCTTGTTGATGTTTTGACATATATTAATAGCATCTTTTTCATGCTCCATAATTCATAAATCTTAATACCAGGAAGTATTTTGTATTTTACTAAGTGGACACAAATTCAAATTAATGATAAAGGAAATCAAATCTAAGATATTTTTCCCTCAATGGTGCTTTAATTTTTTTTTATTTCCCTTTTTTTCTGCCGGATACTAATTTGTCAGTTTTGATTTTGCTTCTCTTTGAGTTAATAGTATTTTTTGTCCCTTAATTATTGATAAATTTAAATATTTATGATATTTAATTAAATATATAAAAAATTAATTAACTAGATTATGTATTTTAATTATTTTTTGTGAATATTCATAAATGTATCGTAATTATTACTCTTTTTACTACGTATTTAATCACGTGAGTTATTAAATTGTAATATTATTTTATATTTGACGATAATATAGATCGATAAACAGTCAAGTATAACATATTTTCTATATACAAAGACCAAATTATATTTCAAGTAACTAAAGATTAAATGTAGAGGTATCACTACTAAAAAAATTACTACTATTTTCCCATTAAAAATATTCAATGGTTATTTTAATAGATATCTTAATTAAATTGATGAGAAAATTGAAAATAGTTATCTTTTCGCACAAAAAATTAGGAAGTTTGCTCACTCTTTTAGTGAGAATTTATTTCTCATCATGCATTTTTAAGTGAGTTAATTCAAAGAAAAATAAATGCATTTTTAAGTGAGTTAATTCAAAGAAAAATAAATGAGAAGATCATATGTTATAACAGAAATTTTTCACTAATTCGTTACCGGAAAAACATGGGTTCTATTAGCAATAGTATTGTATACATCATCCAGCTTACAAGATCTAAAAGAGAAATTTACCAATAACTAATTATAGACAAAAAGTGCTTTGAATATATATGATTTTCTGATCTAAAGTGCACCTACCACTAATGAAAGCAATTCATTTACTATTGGATGGCTGTTGGCTACTGGTAGTAGAAATGAAGTTCAATCATTTCAAGTGATATATATATATATATATATATATATATATATATAACCATATATATAACCATTTATAATTTTTGTTGTATGATTTGTCATCAAATAATATTAAAAAAAGGCTACGAATTCATGTGCCTTATTTTTAACCTATAAATGAAAGATTGGGACAACATTGATGGATTGCTTGTTGGCATACCATTGTTAAAGCTCAAAAATTGTTTGAAAATCGGGTATTTGGAAATAAGCCCCGTTTTGAGTGAGTATAGTTGGATGTGTATCGAGGAGTCTAGATCTAATATATAGGATGATTTGGTGTAGTTAAAGTGTTTTAGATGAATTTGATGATTGAATTCTAGGAAGAAGATTAATGTAAAAAGATAATTATAATATAACATATCAAGTATACAATATTGAGAAAATACATCAAATCACCCATTAACATGGCAACAAAATTTTCTTTAATATTTTAACTATACGGAAATTTAAATACCCCTTAACAATCTTGAAGTGATTTACCATCACTTTGAAACAATAATACTACTCTTACCCATCACATCATAGTCATGTAAACACTACATCATGATCATGTAGGCACCACGTTATTAAATTATTGTTTTTTTTACTTATTCATCTTTTTTTCCTGAACACTTTATAAATTAATTACATTAATTAATTAATTAAAAAAAAAACTCCCTTCTCTTTCTTCTTCCTTGTTCTTCATCATTTCAACCTTCAATATTTTTTTTCTTCTTTTCTTCACTGTTAAACATTTAAAAAAAATAACTTTAAAGAAGAAAATTCACTTCAACCCATACATCGTCTTTTTCGAACCCTCCCTACAAATTTTTTGTCACGAATCAAAAGTCGAGGCCATGATCACACACCCCGAGGACCTCAAAATGGTGTGTAATCTGAAAGAAATAATACCTACGAGAATTAGAAAGAGAAGTCAGGCCAGAAACAACAAAGAAATTTCCTAAATCTGGTAGCATAAGTATAAAAAGCATCTAATACATTTCTAGAATCTGAAATACATCTCAAATTTTTGGAAAGAAAGTGAAATACTTTAAGTGGTTTTGATGAAGACCAATGAGGATCTAGAAAGTAGGATCCTACCACAACGTTGAAAGACAAGAAACCGCCGGATCCAATCAACCGCTACAAGGATCACCCTAACTAAGATCTTCATCTAAGGAATACCAAAAGTAGAGGGTGATTATAATTCACATGTACTTATTAGGTTAGACTAACTAAGTATAAGCAACTAAACAATCTTAAGAAATAAACTATGAAATTATTTCACATGCACACAAAAAAGAATCATTTTGGCATCATTATCGCCAATTTCGATAATAATGGCGCGAATAAAAAGTAAATACAAAAGGGAATAAATAATTATCAAATCAACAATAAGTAAGTTACACAATACAACAAAACTAGACAATGTGATGCAATGAATGATGAAAAATGATGGAACGATATGGTGAAATCAAGATCGTCACACTATCTTTCCTATACACTTTGTTGAGCTTTAGCTTCCAGACACGGACCCATGAGGGACTAGCAGTTCATATGCCAATATCATAATCTCATCAACTTGCCACCTACCTTGTGGTCAAGAATATAAGTAAGGTGTTACATTTTCTTTCTAAAAAACGGGCACTTCTCCACTTTCTCACACTTTCATGAACAATGATATGCTGCATGTAGATGAATGTATCATAGCACATACAATACATGCATAATTAGTTCATGAAGAATTTCAAATAGTATAAAGTTCCCAAACTAAGCAAGTCATGAAACACGTCTTCAAATGATAGGGATAGTGGAGGAAATCATTTGAAACCAATCTTTAACACTTAGAAAGCATTTATCTCATTTTAAGGTGTTAAAAACTCAAGTCAAGCCCCTAACTTGGACATCTCAATGTCAAAAATAAATATAGGTCACACAACCTCTAACTCAGAAAATTACTCAAATATTAAAGGTTTTCAACAACAATTAAAGGTATCACACAAACCTCCACACATCCTACACATCACAAATAGTCATCTTACGAACTAAGCAAGGAGGGTCAGCAGTTACCAACTTCTAAGACTCACACTACTATTCATTTTATAGTTATATTTCTAAAAATGGTTAATTACTCATCTCGGTCTATAATAGAGATATTCAAACCTACCTCAAGATCAAAACTTCACTTGAAAAAATCTATTAGAGCATTTTCTCAACCACACATCACTGAAACGATCCTGAACTATCAATAATGGAAAGAGTTTGTCAAAAATATTTCAATGATACTCATATTAATAGGATTTGAAATCTAGAGTAAAATAGTCTAAAAGTCACTTTGAAAGTTGAAAGGGTAAAATCATATTTTAGTTGAAAAACAAATTCTACAAGTCAAGAGGAGTTCGTTTTTGAAAAACTCATTAAAATAAGCAAGAATCGATCTCCAAATCAAGAATTTACTAATTTTCTAACGGTGGGAGAAAAAACCAAAAACCCACACTAATGTCATGATTTTTAACTGTTTTTGGAAAATAAAAATTAAAGAAATAGATAAGGAAAGGGAAACTTACTCACACGAGGTTACTCAATCAAAGCTCCTATCACGATCCGAGTCTATATCCTGGACATGGAGGTTACTCAACCAAAGATCCTATCACGATCCAAGTCTATATCCTGGACATGGACGGCACTCGAGAACCATTGTTGGTCCCAAGCGACCCCTCATCCTAGTTGATTACAAGCGAAACACTTACTCAAGCATACGTAAGCTTAAAACCGAATAAAATTCATCAATATCAAATTCTCAACTTTAAAAAGTCTGAACAATACTCATTATATATCCTCATAGTTTGTAAAACAACTTAAAAGAAAGTAACTACTAAAAAAATTCTTCAACTCTGTCTATCTATGAAGCCTCTACTATTAGAGAAAGATACCAAGACCCACGACATGTCAAAGCTACTAACTGCAAAGTAAAGGTGAAGTCCTCAGAAATATAAGAAGGCTCACCAAATCTGTCAAAAATGTCACATGACCTTAACGAAACGTCTGTTGATGATCCCGAACACTTGTATCTACATCATAAAAAGATGCAGACCAAATGTTGTTAGAACATTGAATGTACAAGAATGTAAGGGAACTCTGAACATAATTATAAGCTTGAATTGATAAAAGAAACACATACTCACCTTGTCTCAACTCAATATGACACAACACTCAACTCAACTCAAGAATACTTAACTCAATATGAAAGCAATGATAATAAGATGCAATATATACAACTTTATAAACAGTAGACAAGAACTCAAAATGTATAAAAATAAAATAATAAACTCATTACTCTTCTTTGAGAGATTCTCAAAATGACAACCATCACTATGAGCAATGTGATTATACATTGTCTTACCCATGCTTCCAGCTGAACTGTCCTATACCTTGTTGCGGTATAGAACACCTCAATTAAGTGGATCCACTAAGCTCTGTCCGAAGGCACTTAGGATTCATCTTAAAAGTATGATCGTGTACCCATGTTGGCATGCATGGTTTATCCTCATATTAGTGCTCAATAAAACTTCCAATAATATATAACTCATGCTCATATATTTTTTAAAAAAAATTCTTCCTTTAATTTGAGATAATTGCTCAAACCACCCTCTTAAAAGAGGTAACCGCTCTTGAAATGTCTTTAAACTCATAACTCATTTATAAATCAAAGTTTCTATTTTCTCAAAATAATATTCTCTTTCTTCATGAAAAATGAAACAATTGAGAAATACATAGTTCCCTTATACTCTTTCTCAAACTCCTCTTTACTTCCTCAAAACTCATTTAAAAACTGAAATATTGGCTTTAAAAAGCTTCTCAAAATTTATAACTCAATTCATAGGGTTCATGCGGAATTATGGATATAAACAACTCAACTCAAGGATCTTAATAGCAAAATGAAAACTTACTACTGAGAACTCAAGGACTCAGGAACTCGAAACTCAGAACTTAACGATACTACACCTCTCAAGAATACTCATTTTGTAGAGTTCATATAGAATTATGGACATGAACAACTCCACTCGAGGATCTCAATAAAAATATAGAGACTCATGAATACAACTCTTCTAATTCTAAACTTAGCTCAAAATCGTGGTTGATTACAAAATACTTCTCAAAAGGACTCAAAAGGACCTCTTGGACTTTTCCATTAACTTTACTTTAATTTGAAATGTGAATTTAAAAGCTATGATTTGGATATATATAGGATCTCTCAATGATTAATGAAAGCTTAGATAGTTATAAATAACAAGAGAGTGATGACACGAATTAGATAGCACTGGCGCGCTGCAGAGAAAGATTTTATTTTTGGTCACGAAATTTTTTTGAAACAGAGGACTCCTTATCCTCTCCGCGACGCGGAGAGTGGGTGATTGACTGGATACTGAAAATCTTAAGCGCCTCCTCGACGCGTACTTGGGTGCAAATATTTCTCCGATCTTTTCTTCCTCCCCCAAAATCGATTCAATTCATACCTAATGCAATTCCATTGCCCAACTTAACTAATTTCATAAACCCATAATGTTTTCAATTAAATCCACACAAATTTCATCGAGAATAACACTTATGCGCAAGATCCCTCACCTCAAGAACTCAACAAGACTCTGTTATTAAAGAATGAAGCTAAAATCCCTGTTGACACCCAATTTTGACTTTCCTCGATAATAATTAGTTTTGAGCTTTTTAAACTCTAGAGCGATCTAAAACAACTAATTTGTAAAGTTCAAAATATTTTCTTCTTTGAGTCGTTTTAATCTATTTTATCATTTCTATAATTTTTAAATAATATGTACGCTTTATATAATTATGTACAAAATTAGTATATTTTATGATTATTCGAAAGTCGTCTCAAAAGATTTTATATTTGGTTAACTAGTTTAGTTATATGATAAATGTATATTTTAGAATTATATAGTCTATATTTGAGTAAATTATTTTATTTTGTTAAGATTAAGAAGCTCATAAATTGGTTATATTAATTCGTCCTCTTAAACTTTTAGCCTTTTCCTAAATCAACTCAATCTTGCTATATATTTGATCTCCAACCGTCTACCATTTAAATCGTATAGTCCAAGCTTAATTAAGTTCTCACCAATTTAATACCCTTGACCCATCCTAATTCTGAAATGACCATGTTGAACCTTTTTGACATTCCCACTAAATCAGCTCATTACCAATTTAATCCAATCCAACCCACTCTTCCCGGCGCCCCAGCCCAATTTCAAGGAAATTACCCCCATTTATCAGCAGCCCATCACCTTCCTTAACTCGCCCCATCCCACTTGTTCTCCAATTCAGCTTTAGACCCGACCCTCTTCCCTGCTCCCAAATGAAACCCACGTTCTTTTCCTTCTTCGGTGAAACAACGCACAGAGGAGAAACGAACCCAAAAATTCCAGCGATTTCAACACCCTCTTAACGGCGTAGACGCGTGAACAACACCATACGCCTCGTTCCTTCTCACGCGAGGGCGAGTTGACGAAAATCGCGTCCAACGTCCTCAAAGAACACGACAAAATGGGAAAGCAGGAGATAGCCTGCCCTTTGTCGTCTTCTCTCACGTCGCTCTCAGTCTTAGCAGCAAAGAGGCACGCGAGAATCGTCCTTGAGATGACGAGATTGCGCCACATCGAGAGTTAAGGACAAAAGATCAATCGGAATCGTTTGCGTCTCTCTCATTTTGGGGTTTGCTGAAATTTGGCATTATCTGGTACTAGGAGTAGTTGTCCCATTTTTTGGGAAGAAAATTTCAAATTTTGGGGAAAAGATTTTGACTTCTGATTTTACCCTTTTCCCCCACAAAACGAACCCAGAATTCCCCGCTTTGTATATTCTCGTTTCTTCATCACTGTGGGGGATCCTTGGTGGGGAAAAAGAGAGTTAAGAGACAAAAGTTGGGAGAATGTTTAGTTTTTTTTTTCTTTGCTTGAAAAATCGAAGAAGACAAAAAAGAGAGAGGAAGTTTAAAGAAAAAAATTTCGAGAAAAGGATTACGGGATATTCCAAAGCGTGAAAAACATCTTAGAGAAATTTTCTCCTATCCATTTTCCTTCTGTTTGTTGTGGTTTGCCAGCCAAGCATTCACGTTCGAGTTCATGGTCGTGGAAGTTCACTGACTCCCTGCTCATCTTGTCTCAGAACGCTGCCCAGAGAAGGTGAACTCTCTTTATATTAAGTCATTTGATATATCATTTTGTTTTAAGAAAGTGTGAAGTCTCTGTTGATTTTTATTCGTTATTCTCGTTTGGTTTCTATTCTCTGTAGCTTAATGTGGATAGCGCATTAAAATTTTCATTTGTGTTCGATTAGAACTTTTTCGTGACTAAGTTAAATATGCCGTTCATGTAATCCTAGAAGTTTGGGTCAGTTTGATGTATTAAAAGGGGTCTATAAGGCCAACATTTGATTTGTTTTTTATCTTAAATGATTTCATACTCTCTTCTCTCTTGTCTTTTCTTAACGCTGAGCTACTAGTCATTGTGATATGTTTGTCATTTATTTTCCAGCCCTATGTATGTGTTCATCCCCCTCATATCGTGTCAATAGAAGTATCAAGTAAGTTTCGGGATAGGAGTCCGGGTGTTATGGACCTCACCCTCACATTTTCTTTTGGCGAGTTATCCCGCTAAAAATCAACGTACAAATCCCAACCTAAAAGAAAGTGATGTACAGGCCGAAAAATTCAAGAGATTGGGCCAGAGAGTCCAAATTTTATTTTTTATATATTGTATTTTGTTAGTTTGGGGCATAAGCCCTTGTCATTTTTGTATTTATTATTTTTGCTAGAATTTAGGACAAGTACCAAATCGTTTGGGCTTAACACCAAAAACAAAATGGGTCCAAATACCAGCCTAGGCGAACAGAAACCGGATTTGGACCCAGCTCTCTCTCTCTCTTTCCTTTTACTTTTCATCTATTTATTTGCCGATATCTGCTACTAGTTTAAGTTAGAGAATTTCAAATCCCCGCTAAGAGGCTATTCTGTTTTAATTAAATCAAGTCGATCAAGTCTATACAAATTAAAGATAAAAAAATTTGAAAATTAAATAATTCATTTGAATAGAAAATTAATATTACACTTTCTTAGCAACTTTAAATATTTGGTATTCTCAAAATTTTAAGTTAGACTTTTAGTCAAACAAAGTTAGTTGTCGGATAACTGCAAGTAAGCAGACGTCTTAGGTGCTTTTAAACCTTCCTAAGGCATTAACATGAATCCCCGAACCCCCTTTAAAGTTTTCACTAGGTTTTCCTGTTTAAATCTTTTGGAAACTAAGGTTTCTTAATTTCCTTAAAAAATTAAGTGGCAACTCTAAAAAAGTCTCAAAAAACTATAAAACAATAAGATAAAAATTGTTTTCCAAAAACAAAATAGAATGACGACTCTACTTGGGAGTTGGAAGATTCTAACCTTAAAACTAAATTTGTTTGGCTACGTGTTATAACTTTCTATTTATTTCTTTATCGTATTATATCAACTGTTGCATTTTCATGGCATATCATACTACGTCAAACAACAATTGTTTTTTTATCACTTAAAGGACGATTATGCGGGGTTCGCAGTCGTTCGTTAACCAAATCTTTCTCGGGGCACCCTGCCGAATGTAGTTAACTACTTGATAGTCAATGGTCATTAATTGTCCCAGCCCAAGTTGTCCGCTGGGTCACCCTTTCCACTATAAATAAAACCTACTCCTTGTCAAACTAAGATAGAGCGAAACCAAATCTCGAAAGTAGCGCATTGGCCTAAGATGACCGAAAACCCAAGGAGTGTTGGGCCCATTAGAATGACCGCCCTGATTCCAAAGAGCTCATGGCTCGATCGGACGACCATATTTATGTGTTATTTGAAGGATGTTTGTGTGTTTGACGGATTGTTGTGTCTTGAGAACTATGTGTTTGTATGTTTTTTTAGATGTCAAGTCAATTCCTAAGTTTCAAAATGGTCACCGAGACGCTCAATATTCTTCGTGCGTGGTGGAACAACCTCAAAGACTGTCAAAAGAGAGAAATCTCGATTCACTTGGGCCACCCACCTTCGATAATGGACTTCAAAGTTTGGCCCGAGTTTATCGAGGTAATTACTCGGTTCTGGGATGACAAAAGAATGGTCTTCCGATTTGGGGATGTCAAAATAACACCAACCATAGAGGAGATAAAGGATTGTTTGGACTCCATCGGAACGTCTGGCAAGAGGAAAAAACACCCAGATCATCACATCCTACTACCAGATAGGCCGACTAGTCTAAAAATGAAGGACATCTTGTTTCTAGTGGACACAGACTGGTTGGATGCTCAGAGTATACCATTAATGAGATTTTGAAAGGTGGGGGCACGACAGCTATTTCAGAAAATTTCCGAACGAGTTCCATAATCATAGTACTTGGAGACAGACTCAGACTATCGGGTTCTCCGCGTGCCTCTTCGGAACGATGGTGTTCCCTCAGAATGAAGGAAAAGAGATCGATACTCGGGTTGTGATGGTCGTAGACGCCATCTTCAGAGGGATCGACAAAGAAGAAGAAGCAAAGAAACACTACAATCTGGCCCCAATTATTTTGGCCGACATTTATCGATCGCTGAGTTTGTGTAAGAACGGATTCTCATTTTCCCAAGGGTGCAACATTTTTCTTCAGTAGTGGATGACTGAACATCTGTGTAAAAAAGATGGCACACAATAACAGGAGTTGTCAAAGCCGACCCAGACAAGTCCCCTTGACAACTACGAGTTTTATCTGAGCATCCGCAAGTTCACGATTCACACCACGAGGGACTCATGGGCAAAAGTATTCTATGACCTGAGAGAAGGAGACATACAGTGGATGTTCCAAAACTTCATGTCAGAGAAGATAGCGGTTCAGGAGAGCAAACGTCCTTTTTTTGTCCTTCCCGGCATTAGAGGAATGCGACGTACAATCCAAGTAGGGTGATGCGGCAATTCGACAGAAGACAAATAAAACTTATCCAAGGGGATACTATCTCCTTCGTCATTGATTACAACGGGTGTGTTAAGATTCCTTTCGCCAAAATCATCCTTCGGGAATGGGCCGGGCGGGTTAACATGAAAGGAAATATTGATGAAAACAGGTATGAAGCGAGATATGTTGATGAGTACAAAATATGGTTGCAGGATGATTTGCGTGGTGTGGTGAACCTAAAACCACGCGTGAGTCTAGAAATTGAAGACGTTCAAATGAGGCTCCAGATCCACACATATCATTTTCGGTAGGAATGGGACCAAAGGGAACAGGAATTTCAACGAAGAGAGCAAGAGCACCAATCCATAGAATTTGAAAGCCAGAGGGCCTTAGCTGTGATGTCACAAGAGTTAACTGATGCGAGGGCCTGTTTGATGCGTCTGGATACAACCCTGGATGAGCAGATCAGCACTCTCTGAGCCGTGCCGCCATCTTCCAAAGTTGTATTTGCTGAGCCGTACGTGGTAACAAGCAAGTACATCATCTGCGAAGAGGTAGAAAAAGCAAAAAGAGGAGTGGGACCTTCAACTCTCTAATTCCCCTGCGTGGGATTGTTTTCTATTTTGTATTTGCAATGTATTCCCCTTCTCGCAAAATGTATCCCCGCTTTGATTAAAACTTTGTAACCAATTCTATAATTATTTGTGAAGATTATTTTGGGGGGTGCAACTACCTATTTTAAATGACGCAACATATCCTTCAGATCGCTAGGTCTACCCTTGGCACAAAAGGGCCACATGCATGATTAGGACGCGATATATGTGTTTTTAACTGTTTATGTGATATGTTTATTTGAATGAGGACATCGAAAACCCACTCCCTGTCAGAAATTTCAAGAAATATACAATAGTCACTATTACAAAATATCCGACCAAATTTTCCGAGTCTTGAGTTTCCCAAACAAAAGCAAAACCCTATCACCAAATCCTAAGGCACAACTCTACTATATCAGGAAAGGAGAGTTCACAGCTATGTACAAATGAAAGAATATCCAGACTGAACCAATCGAAGAAGAGATGATCAACGTACGGAAGCAGCGCGGAAAACGCCTATATGACCTACTGTTTCCTCCGAAGAGCCCCGAGTTGGAGAGCATTGAAGAAAGTTATGAGGAGGCGATTGCCCAAAAACCCTCTCTCGAAGGACGTCTAGCAGAAGGGGACTAGAAAGTCACTCTTGAAGCATATCCACAAGAATACCGAACAGGGAGGGAAGCCATTTTGTGCGCCCTCATTTTCAAGCATTATCGATCTAGGCGTATGTTGAGTTCCGTCGAAAGAGCATCTTCCCAAGTGGGATCAGGGTACCTCCGCAAGATTGTGAGTGTTATCCCAACCAGAAAAGGCATATGATAGAGGAGTACATAGAGTTTAAGAATGCGGTCCACCATTTGCTCGATATGGGCAGTACTGCGAACAGTTGGGGTGACGGCGTCATCATTGCATGTGATGAACCGCGGCTCGACATACCAGTCACTGAGAGGACTATGTTCTATCGATGCTCATTCACACCTTTCAAGAAAATAATGTTGGAGGTCTATTCAGAATTGGTTCAAAATAGAGTCTTCACCCCTTTCTATAAAGGCATGGACGTGTTATATTCCCTTTGGTTCGAAGTTCGAAAGCATTGCCCCTATCACAATGCCGCAGACCATATCATTGAAAAATGTCTTGCATTCCGCCACGACGTGGAATATTTCATCAGCATAGGAAAGATTCAAGTCGAGTTTACTCCCCGTGGCTGATGCTACAACAAGAAGAAGAACGACTAAGATGGGTCGCCTTTATCTTTTAAAAATTTGTTGTTTATTTTCCATTTCCTTGTAATCGTTAAAAGGGAATGAATGAAAAAGTATTTCTTCTGTACCCAAACTACATAAGGCCTGAATTCTCCTTGTGAGATATGTAGGCAGCCTTTCGAGACCCGGCCTCTATCTTTCAAAATTTTCATTCTCCTCCTTTCATGCTACAAGGAAATATGAGGCTCAAATCACACCAAAGATATGCATTAAGAAGACCTTAGCTCAACGTGATTTTAACCTTTCTGAGATAGCGTCAAACTAAAATAAGCAAACTCCTGCTTGTTCAAAAATTAGTTTCCTTTTACTCGTGGGTTAAAATGTCCTCAATCAAAGCAACTTTGTGTGTTTATCTGTTCTCTATGTGATATCCTGCATTGCGTATTCCAAACTCAAACTAACAAATTTACCTTTGAGTTGTTTTCCTCCACAGGTACTTACAAACTGGTTTGTGTCGATTAAACTAGTTGATCATCCATACTTCACTAGATCTAAAGGCTTGTAGATTCCTTTCCCGGCCAAAATTCAGATAAGGGAAAAGCGGTAATGGGGGACAACAACGAAGAAATAAGTCTTACTGATGTTGTGGTGGCTCAACCCACCATAGCAGATCAGAATGAACTGATTCTGCAGTTAATGCAACAGATTGCTGAGAAGAGAGTGGAAATGCAATGGAGACATGATCTGCCTCCACCAGGTTTTACTGCCAACACTGCTACTGATGGGAGGACTCCTCTATACTTTCCCTCTTCAAACATGGATCCTGTTCAGATTCCGCCATCTACTCCTGCTCAAAATCCTCCAGTCATCGATTTAACCACACAAAATCCTCAGTACGCCTCCGCCTCTTACCAGACTCCACCACCTCCTCAAAACAACCATTCCTAAATACCACCTCCTCTTCAAAATACCCACCATCAAACCGCTCCACCACTGCAAAACCAGAACCAAAAACCAAACCAAAACACATTCCACCCTCAAATATCTCACCACCACCAAAACAAAAATACTAATCCCCAGACCTATCCGCAAAACTACCCACCATTCAAAATGCCCCAAGTCCCTCTGTAGCTCCACCTCTACCCAAAAAAACCACCTTTCAAATTCCCATTCCAAATGAGCATGACGTGAATGGTTCTGAGCTGGACCATTATGAGGAGTAGGAAAGAGAGTGGAGGTCGAAAGAAAAGGCCGCTAAAATAGACATAAAGGAGGAGATCTGAAAAGCAATGAAGGAATTTCAGTGCGTTCCTGTCGTTGCCGGTTTGAACTACGAGGACTTATGCATTCATCCAAATCTAGACCTCCGAGAAGGGTTCAAGATGCCAAAGTTCGATACTTTTGGAGGAACGGGGAATCACTTAGCGTATCTAAGGGACTACTGTGACCAGCTCGTAGGAGTTGGTAGGGATGAAGCTGTGCTGACGTGGCTTTTTAGCCGAAGTTTAAGCGGAGAAGCTTTGGAATAGCTTACATCTCACGAGACCAAACAGTGGCCTAGCTGGAATGCTTTGGCTAAGGATTTCGTCGAAGGATTTGCCTAAAATGTAGAGATCGTCCCTGATCGTTATTCCTTAGAAAAGATTAAACAAAAGTCCAATGAAAGCTACAAAGAGTTTTCGTATAGAAGGCAAAAGGAAGCAGCTAGAGTGCGGCATCCTATTTCCGAAAAAGAGATAGTTAAAGTGTTTGTACGGGTGCAAGAGCCCGAATACTATGATAGAATCATGTTGCTCGTTGGAGCAAAATTTGCTGAGATAGTCAAGATTGGTAAGACTATCGAAGATGGTTTGAAAATCAGGAAGATTATTCGTGTTGCTGAGTTGTTCGGATCATCGGATTTGTTGAAAAAGAAAAGAGAAGACGTTTTTGCTATCTCTTGCGAGGGGAGAAAGACCCCAGAAGACCATCATCTTACCAAGGTCGTCCTCGACCTTCCCAGAATTCTTACCAGGCTTGCTATATGCAAACTGGTTTTCCGAATACTCCTTCCCTCTACCAATATGCTACCTCCACATACCAAAATGCCCCTATCCAAATTACCAAAATTCATCTCCCGTTTACCAAAATTCTCCTCCACTTTACCAAATTTCATCCCCTAT
This sequence comes from Solanum lycopersicoides, assembly GCA_022817965.1. NCBI lineage: Eukaryota > Viridiplantae > Streptophyta > Magnoliopsida > Solanales > Solanaceae > Solanum > Solanum lycopersicoides. Next base: position 8,325,368 of record CM040620.1, read on the forward strand.
TTACCAAAATGTTGCTTCTAACTGTGCCAATGTGCAGTCAAACTACAGAGCACCTCACCCAGTATACCAAGCTCCAGTATACCAAAATACCCCCACGAACTACCAAGCTCCATCACCAAATTACCAAAATAATCCTTATCTAAGAAACCAAACTCCCCGTCCAAATACCTGAAATTATCAACAGATGCCTCCTTCCAACAAGGCAACTATGATCCCCCTCGACCCAGATTCGAGAAGAATCCCCCCTGAAACTTTACCGCGCTCGCTGAAAGTTGAACAAAGCTGTACGAGCGACTGACTGCGGCTGGATACATTCACCTGATGGAGCCCAAGCCGGTGGATACTACTTCCAAATTCTACAGACCCTATCAAAGGTGTGTGGATCACTCCAACATCATTGGACATGATACTGAGGATTGTATCAACCTCAAAAACAAGATTCAAGATCTGATCGACCAAAGAAGTGGTTTCTCTTCAAACAGTCGCGCCCAATGTCAACACCAATCCTTTGCCAAATCATGGAGGCGTCAATATCAACATGATAGAGACGGATGATGACTGATGCATGACTAAGGCGATAACTCCGACTGTTCATGATAAGTTAGAAAGAGTTGTGGCCTCACTGAGCGTTAAGGAGAAAACGGAGTTCGTAATCCTAACACCCGCAAAGGTTATTGCCTTGGTGCCATTAGAAACTCCTACTAGGACAAAGTTTGTGATTGAAACCGCTGCCGCTCAAGGTATGACCCGATTTGCGAGGTGTTATACTCTCGAAGAGTTGGCTTTGGGAGGGTAGAAGAAGTACCAAGGGAAAAGGCCGATAAGTGAGGGCGAGGCTGAAGAGTTCTGGAGGAAGATGCAACCCAAAGACTATTTGATCGTTAAGCATCTAGAGAAAACCCCAACTCAGATTTTTGTGGGCCTTGTTGATGAGCTCACAGCTGCATATCCAGGCCTTGATGAAGGCTCTGAATGACACGTATGTGCCCGTGGGCACAAGCAGCGATAATGTAGCGGCTATGATCAACCAAGTTATCCGAGGGCATCAGATTAGCTTCTGTGACGAAGAGTTGCCCTTTTAAGGGAGGTCGCACAACAATGTGTTGCATGTCATTGTCATATGCCGTGAAAGGTTCATAAATCGTGTCCTGATGGATGATGGGTCTGGTCTCAATATTTGCCCACTGTCGACTTTGAGGCAGTTAAGGTTTGACTTGGGGAAGTTGGAACAAAACCAAGTCAATGTAAGAGCTTTCGATTGGGGTACAAAGATACACATTGGGAGCAGTGAATTTGGTCATCCAAATATACCCGGTGGAGTACAATGCACAGTTTTAGGTCTTGGAAATTGACACCAACTATAACCTTCTTCTGGGAAGGCCTTTCATCAACATGGCTGGGGTTGTGCCTTCTACTCTTCACCAGATGATGAAGCTCGTCTGGAAGGACCAAGAACTGGTTATTCACGGCGAAGGGAGTCACTCTGGCAGGCAAGCTCCAATAATTGATGAAGTCTTGCGAGGCACCGATTTCTACACGGTGGATCTAGTAAATGCCACCGGTGAGGATTTGGCCCCACAGCCTCCTATGCCTTCTGTGTACAAGATGATTGCCACTTTGATGATGCACCAAGGAATTATTGAGCCTATTCAAGTTCCCGTCAAAGGAGCGACATATGGTTTGGGGTACGTACCCACAGATGATGAGACGAAGATGAAGAAGAACAGTAATCAAGCATTGTCTAAGTCAATGCCTCATTTATATCAATCATTTACAGTCTGTGAGTACACCGATCGTGACGACCTCTAGAAAGGGATATGTGGACTTTTTGAAGAGATCAATGTTGCATAGAGGACGAGGTTGAGCTAGCTGGTATCCGTGATGCTGAGCCTGAAGAGCTGCTGCAGAACTGGACTTCCACACCAATCTTGATTCCCCGATCGTCTTGGTAGAAAGACATTGTTTACGCTCAAATTTACTTCTCGAAAAGAAGTATAAGTGGTCGTATCAAGTAAAGAAGCCAACTATGACTCACCATAAAATCTTTGTACAAGAGTATCCTTATTTTAGCTTTTTGCAATCATCTAGCTATCAATCCCGATTATTTTCAAATTGATTTATGCATGCTATCACTATTAGGATCGCTCATGCGGATCAGACCATGACACAGACTCACCACACTCCGACATCTATCCTCTTTGTTCTCTCACCAAGGTACCAATTTTCCGGTATTGCAACTAGTGTCCTCACTTCAAAACAACATCCTCATTTTTCACACAATGATTTCAGTTTGAGTATAAGGATTATTTTTCAACACTCACTCTCAGAACAACTTCACACCTCATTTATACTTATTGCTATAGGCTTGCCCTTATTTTCATTGTTTTAAGTTCACCATAATAGACTCTTAGGATCACGATAGGACTTTCTTAGCTTGTAACTTAGGCTCGGGGTCAGGTTGGGTACATTTAGATGTATTTTTAGTGACTTATTGCCCTCCTTGACATAACGACTAAGCGTCCTACCTTTTCATCATTTTATTCCGCCCTATTTCTTAATTTTCTTGCATTCTTTCACCTTGCCATTCTCCCTTCTTTCTCCTTTTGTGTAAGTGACTCTTTTCCTCTTTTTTTTACTTGTATTTTCAAATTTTTCACTTTTCTTTCAACTTTTCTTGAGTCACTTTTCGTTTGTTCTTTCTCTCTCTTTATTCTTTCAACCCCACTTTCCAGGCCATTCCTCATAATATCCACCTTCAACTCATGGCTTTGCCATGAGTCAAGGTACACAATACCCAAAGTTGGGTCAGGTCCACGACAAGGTTGTTTGCTGCATTAGCCACCCTCAACTTATGCTTTTGGCATAAGCTGAGGTGCACATGTCCAAGGAGGGACCAGGGCCAACACATTGTTCCCAAAAAAGATCAGTTGGGGTGAAAAAGAAAGGTCTATTTTAAGCTCAAATCATTTGGATCAAGAAGGGATTAATTTCATTCGGTTTTTTGTTATTTAGGCTAAAGATTGGCTATATTGAACAAGGGCCTATGATCCTTCCTAATTGTCTATTACGGCTTACTTTTAGCAGGACTAACCAGGCAAGTTCTAGCTCAGTATCAATGGTGGAATATTCAAATTTTCCTCACACTCACTTGACATCTCATTACTCTACCAAATTATCAGAAACCTAGTTCGAGTTTTAGATTTACGGTCATGAAGTGGTGTATCTCTATGTCATGCTTAGATCCATACATTTATCAGTTAATGTGCCTAGTCACGCATCATTTTATTTAAATTAGGATATCATTTTGTTTATCCATCATGCTTCAGAGTCCATTTTCTATACTATGTACAAAATATACCAACATGCTGGTTCAACAATAAAGTAACCAGTCTCTTGGGGAAAACGAAAACAGGCAAGAAAACCCCAAGAGAGGATCGTGAGTTGGGCTACTCAGACTTCACCCTAATACTCAGTTTCAATTTACCCCACCCCCAACAAAAAATATATGCAATTGTCCCGAATGCATAAAAGTATATAAAATAGAGTGGTAGGTGAAGCAAACCTGAGGCGCAAAGCGCCGGTGATCAACAAGCTGGCGGGTCTGATTTTTTGGAACCCGCTCCCTCTGAAGTAGGGACACCATCAGTAGTGTCCTCCGCAATGACAGCACCATTAGTAGTGCTCCTCGCAGCCTCTGCAACTCTGGAACTAGATGCTCCAGCAGCCACCTCCATAACCCTCAACTGGCGGGCCTCCTCATTGATCAGCGAGGCTATCCTCGTAGCCTCCAACTCATGGTCCTTCTTCCGAGCTCGGGACTCATCCTCATCTCTATTCTGGTGCCTCTTGGCACGCTCTCGTGGTGGAGGTAGTGGCACATCAGTAGTGGCGAACATGGCAGCCATCACCGTGTGCAGGCTCTGCAGAAGGGGCCTCAGACTCAGGCACCCGAGCCTCCAGGATAGTGTCTTAAGTCGGCTCTCAAACTCTCCACAGCAGCCTGGAGAGACGTCACATCCACTGTAGGGGCTGGCCGAGCGATCACCCGCAACTCAAATGCGTCCAAACGCTGGTGGACCTCCATAATCTTCCGCTCAGTGTGCTGGGCCATCTTACTCTCCATATGATCCTCTGCCTCAGCGATGGACCTCTGCATCCAAGGTTGGATGTGATGCAGAAGTGTGGCCATTTGGGCCTCTAGTTTCTGGACCCTTGCAAGCGGGACCAGAGTGGCAGATGAAGTCGAGCGGGAGAAGCTCGGAGCGGTGCTACCACCTGGGATAGACTCGACCGGTGTGGTGTCGGTAGGCTCAAATGTAGCCGGGTTAGCCTCTTGGGCTTTCTCTACCGTTGCCGCTAGGTTCTCACCAAGCAGTTGCACCTACGGACGGGGCCCTCTGTGGGGAGACAACTCATTGGCCTCATCCCTAATAAGGTCAATATCTACTGTGCCAGGCGGGGTCTTGAGCACATCAATGTGCCACACGGGCACTCTTGCTAACCTGCACAAAGCAAAAACCATGCACGGGAAGGGGTAAGTAGTAGTGGCCTTGAAGGCCCTCTCGTGCATCACCGCCTGTAGTAGCTATGCGAAGTCCACCTCGAATCCGTAATCATCGCCACCATCAGTACCGCACAATCCCAAGTGACAATGTTGTCAGCTGCAGTGGGGGAAAGGCAGTGTCGGACTAGTAACCATAAAAACTTGGCTGTGAAGGTAAGGTTAGCCTTCTTGATACTTCCCTTGGGCTCCAGCACCCAATCGGCAGCCTCACCATCGACGAAAAGGTACTGTGCAATCCACCGTTTGGTGGTCTCTCTCAACTCTGGCTCACGCTGGAACCGGCCATCTTTAATCAACTTCCACCGATAGTCAAACTCGGCGGTAAGAGGTGTCTGAGTGGCATCAACATCCGCGCCATAGAGAAACCTGCGGATGGTCGACAAGGAAATGTCAACCCGCTTGCCGCGGACTCGTACGTAATACAAAGGAGCATGTTTGGCGGGGGTTGCCCGCTGTCTAGCTGAGATCGGAGAGTCGCCACATAGGAGGCATAGAACTCTCGAACCATCTCCTCACTGTAGCGACCTACATCCCGAGCCGTCCACTCCAGCCTATGTCTGGTGAACAACTCATGTATGGCTGGCATGGTGGAAAGGCTACCCGTGAGAACCCGCCGCTTAAGTGTCAGGGTCCGGGTCATGACCCTCTTATCATTGGGCATTTTGGCATCAATATAGATCTGGTATTGCCCCTCGACAAACCACCGGTTGGGCTGATCAGCAACCAGAGCGGGGACGCCAGTCTGGGGTGCTGGAGTTGAGTTAGCACTGTCATCCTCATCAGCCGAGGCAGAAGCAGAAACCTCCTCAGCACCAGAATCTTCCTCAGAATTGGATGCCTCCACGGAGGCACACGCTCCCTCTGAATGTGCAGCCGACCCAGAAGGTGTGCCGGTCAGTATGCGCTCCTCGTCAGATTGGGAGGCAGTGACTACGCCGGGCGCCACCCTCGTGGGAGTGGCTCTAGTAGGGCGGGCAATAGGGGTAGCAGTGCGGGTGCCTGGTGGCACGTACTTCGAATCACTCTCATCATCTGAGCCTATGACCAGTCGATTGGACGGGGCGACAGACTTGGAACGCCCTCGTGAGTAGACACAGACGTGTTTAGGAGCCATTAGTACCTGCAAAGAGAAGTAGTTAGTACCTGTGGAAGCAGCAAAACACAGAAAAGGAATGGCAGTGCAGAAGTACAGAGTGCAGGACGGACCCATTGATGGTCCATCGCAGGCACGACGGTCCGTCGAGGGACACTTGATGTACCGTGGTCTTACGGTACTTTTAATGCTTTTTCCTTAAGTTTAGTGTGTGTCCAAAGCCTTTTTGTATTGATTTTTGATGTAGGTTTCTCTTTATTTGCAGGAAATCTGTCCAAAGGAGAACGCGGAGGTTTTGAGCAGGAATTGCAGAAGTGACCACCTACGGAGCTCACGACGGTCCATCACGACTGTGATGGTCCGTAGGTGGCACCGTTGTGAGAAGAGAGTAGCTGCTGAAGGAAGATGGGGAAGTCTGACTAAGTTTGGGACTACGGAAGCCTCATGACGGACCGTCATAGCCACGATGGTCCGTCTTGCTTGTTCGTCGTGATTGTCAGAGAGTAGTCCCAGTACCCAATTCCAAGAAGTTTCTAAGTATTGTGGAACGAAACCCCTCGATGGATCATCGTGCTTGAAATAGTCCGTAACACCTGTCCGTCGAGGGTAACAGAGTTGATGAAGGAAGCAGCAGAGATTAGAGTCCAAGTATGGAGCGACGGAGGCCACGACGGTCCGTCGTAGCCACGACGGTCTGTCACATGGGCAGTCGACTCAGACGCGTTTTGGACAGATTTTCCTTAATTAGATTCCTTCTTTTATTAGGTTTTATTTTATTATAAATAGTCCGAAAAACCTCATTTTTGGGGTTAGACTTTTGGATATTTTTTAGTTCTCTTGTTTAAGTATTGAACTATTGATTTTGGTAATTGATCATACTTTTCCGAAATCGATTGTTAGTGTTTTTATGAATTATTCAAGTGAATTTCTGGATTTTCTTCCTTCTCATTAAAGTAAGTGCATGAATTCTTATATTATTAATATGAATTGTGTGATTATGACCATGGGTAACTAAACTCCATAACTAGGGTTGTGGGAACCATGGGTAAATAACAAGGTAAAATCAAGCTAAAATAACAATTCTAGAATAGTGTCTTGCATGTATTGATAATTCTTTTGTTTAGAAGTCTTTTTAACGGATGGCCAACGTTAGAACTCGCCTTAATGCTACTTGCCGGACCAAGGAGGTAGATAATAGAAAAAGAATTATCAACGTAGATTTAGTGTATACTATCTAATAGGCTAGTGTTGGTTGGTATGAAATAACAACTTAGTCAAATATCGATTACGATGCTTAACATGAGGTAAAGATAAGGTTTAGTAAAGCAACACACGTAGCCGGACTAAGGTGCGGAGTGAAATTCTCTAGATGCCGGACCAAGGATTTAGAGATACCTAACTTATCACTTTACATGCAAGATATTAGGAAAGAATTGTTATAGCTAGAATTACCGAGTTAGGAGCTTGTGGGGAACACTTAAGCCCTAGTTACTCTCATCACTTGATTAAATTCCAATACTTGAACCTGCTAGTTGATTACTTTAATTTAGTTAATTACGTTTATTAATAAAAAAAAACCTTTAGTTATTTTTTTTTCCGGAAAATAATTGACTAAATAGAAGTAATTATAGAATAACGTTAAGTCTGAACCATTTTCCTTGTGGGATCGACCCCAAACTCATTAGTTGGAATCTTTACTTGATATGACCGCTCTACTTCTTATTTGAGAAGTAAGTTTGAGCGTATCAAATTTTGGCGCCGCTGCCGGGGAAAGTGGCTTTTAGATTAACTTAAAACTTATTACTAAAGTTTAGTCAATATTTTCCTAATTTTACTTTTTCTGTTATTTTTGTTCTTGCAGGTCTAACGTTCGTGTATGCCAATTACGCGGAGTAGAAGAGAACCCTTGTTTCCATACGACCACGAATTAGAGCGTACACTACGCAATATGAATCGAAACTTGGGTATTAACAACGATGATCCCAACCAGGACATTCCAGGTCCAGTTGATGCTCATGGTCGGTTATTACCTGAAAATCGTGGTAAAGATGAACAAAGGGGACAACACCCCGACCCACGCCCTCAAGAGTACTATAGGGGTTATGATAACATCGCAGACTCTGATGGGCCACTTGTTCTTCCCCCTCTACCACACGGCCACACTTTTGTGGTAACCAGTAGTCTCATGTAAATGCTCACTGCTAGAGGTTTGTTCTCAGGGCTACCTTCTGAGGATCCACATGCCCACATCGCTAAGGTAAGGGCAGTGTGCAAAAACTGTGTAGGGAGGCCCGATTTGAATATGGATGTAATAGGGCTAAGAGTATTTCCTCTTTCACTGACGGGAGAGGCTGCTATCTGGTTTACCGAGCTCCCTTATAACTCAATCTTCACTTGGAATCAACTGAGGGATGCTTTCTTAGCACGTTACTACCCGGTCTCTAAGAAACTAAACCACAAAGACAGAGTGAAAAACTTTTTGGCACTACCAAGAGAGTCAGTTAGCAGTTCTTGGGATAGGTTCACTTCATTCTTGAGAAGTGTCCCCAACCACCGCATTGATGATGAGTCACTGAAAGAATACTTCTATCGGGGACAAGATGATAATAATAAAACGGTGTTGGATACGATAGCGGGTGATTCTTATGAGGAGTGTCCTTATGCCATGATTGCTGAAAAATTAGAGAAAATCTCTCGGAATAATAAAGCTTGGAGTACTAGGAAGTCAGATACTGGAAGAAACACCTTCGCAGTGCAATCGGTACATAACCCAGCCACAAACGAGATTCGTGAAGAGATGGCTCAGATGAGAACTGGCTTGGGTTGGTATTAAAACATGTCACTGGGGTGCACAAAAGGTAAATGCAGTGAACTACTTGTCTAAACCACCACCGCCAAATGATGAATATTATTATGAGGAGGATTCCTATGCAGTGAATGAGCAGACGGGGGGTTTCTGACCGAACGCCCAAGAATCCAATCAGGAGAATTGGCGCCAAGGTCAAGGAAACCAAGGTCAAACTATGGTAATTATAACCGTGAGGGTCATTATGTCCGAGATGGGAATTACAACCGTGACAACAACTTCAACCTGGGTAACTATGGAAACAGAAATGATAGGAGTGGGCCCTATGTTCCTCCTCAAAATCGTGAAGTTGCTCCTAGGGATGGTGGAGGTAGTATGGCGCGAGTTGAGGATATGTTGCACAAAATGATGAGCAGGTTCAATGCTAGTGATGAACATAGTAAAGAGTTAAGAAGTGACTTAGCGAGTATTGGGCAGAAAGTTGATACACATGCAATCTCGATTAAGCAGCTTGAGTTGCAAATGGCCCAATTATCTGCAACAGTGAACACACGGCAACTGGGCACTCTCCCTAGCAACACTGTTCAAAATCCAAAAAATGATGGACATTGAATGGCAATCACTACTCGGGGTGGTAAGCAGACCATTGACCCACCTATGTCTTCTGATGTAGAAAAGGTGATAAGAGATGATGATAAGGTGGTGGAGGTTAATGGTGAGTTAGAAGACAACACGGGTAAAGATGTTGAAGTACCCAAAAAGGTGACTCCCATGCCTAGACCACCACCTCCCTTCCCACAAATACTAGTAAAAAAGACCGAGGATGGTAAATACCGGCGTTTTATAACAATGTTGAAACAGCTTTCCATCAATGTCCCTTTGGTAGTAGCTCTGGAACAAATGCCCGGTTATGCCAAGTTCATGAAAGATCTGGTTACGAAGAAAAGATCGATCACTTTTGAGGATGATGATAGAATGCAACACTGTAGTGCTATTGCTACAAGATCTCTAGTGCAAAAGAAAGAAGATCCGGGTGCTTTCACTATTCCTTGTACAATCGGGTTATTACATTTTGCGAAAGCATTATGTGATCTTGGGGCAAGCATAAATCTCATGCCTCTCTCAATTTACAAGAATTTGGGTTTGGGTGACCCAAAGCCCACTGCGATGAGGCTACTGATGTCCGATCGAACAGTAAAAAGGCTTATTGGGATACTCCATGATGTGCTAGTAAAAGTGGAGTCGTTCATATTTCGGCCGATTTTGTTATTCTGATTGTGAGGTCGATTTTGAGGTGCCTATTATTCTTGGGAGGCCATTCCTTGCTACTGGTAGAGCCATGGTTGATATGGAAAAAGGGCAGATGAAATTTTGGTTGAACAATGAAGAAGTGACCTTCAACATTTATAGGTCCATGAGGCAGAGTGGTGAGCTCCAATCGGTGTCTGCCATATCCTACAAAGTTGACAAGTCATCTGAGGTACAAATTGAAGAACGTCTGGGTGTTGAAGCACTAGCGACAGTGATCATGAATTTTGATAGTGATTGCATTGAAGAGTATGGGTCATTGGTCGCGGCACTTGATCGAGGTGATGTCCAGTTTAAACCGAAGAAATATGAGTTAGACATGAAAAATCGCGAGTCTCCACCCACGAAACCATCTATAGAGGAGGCTCCAAAGTTAGAACTAAAAGCTCTCCCACCTCATCTGAGGTATGAATTCTTAGAAAATGGTGACACTTTGCCGGTAATCATTGCATCAGATCTGAATGTACAACAAGTTGATAGTTTGGTGAAAGTGTTAAAAAGGTTCAAAAGAGCTATTGGGTGACTATTGCGGATATTATTGGGATCCCACCCGGTATTTGTTCTCATAAAATCCAACTCATGCCCGATCATAAGCCAAGTATTGAGCATCAGAGACGCTTAAATCCACATATGCAAGAGGTAGTGAAGAAGGAAATTATTAAGTGGTTGGATGCTGGAGTAATATATCAGATCGCTGATAGTAGTTGGGTATGCCCTGTTCAGTGTGTACCTAAGAAAGGGGGAATGATTGTGGTCCCCAATGAAAAAAATGAACTCGTTCCAATGAGACCGGTGACTGGATGGAGAGTGTGTATGGACTACCGGAAATTAAATGCATGGACCGAAAAAGACCATTTTCCTATGGCCTTCATGGATCAGATGTTGGATAGACTTGCCGGAAAAGGGTGGTACTGTTTTTTTGATGGTTATTCGGGGTATAATCAGATTTCTATTGCACCAGAAGATCAAGAGAAAACCACCTTTACTTGTCCATATGGGATCTTTGCGTTCAAGAGAATGCCGTTTGGGTTGTGCAATGCACCCGCCACATTTCAGAGATGTATGATGTCGATATTCTCCGATATGGTGGAGGATACTATTGAGGTGTTCATGGATGATTTTTTTGTGGTTGGTGACTCATTCGAGCGGTGTTTGAGTCATTTATCTGAGGTTCTTAAGAGGTGTGAAGACTGCAATTTAGTACTAAATTGGGAAAAATGCCACTTCATGGTGAAAGAAGGTATTGTATTGGGTCATCGCATTTCAGAGAAGGGTATAGAGGTTGATCGAGCTAAAGTCGAGGTAATAGAGAGACTTCCCCCACCTATCTCTGTAAAAGGTGTGAGAAGCTTTCCTGGGCATGCAGGTTTTTACCGGAGGTTCATCAAGGATTTTTCAAAAATTGCGCATCCATTGTGCAAATTGCTGGAGAAAGAGTGTAAATTTTATTTTGATGAATCCTATCTTAAGGCATTCGGCGAGTTAAAGAAAAGTTGGTGTCACCTATCATTATTTCTCCGGATTGGAGCAGTCCATTTGAGGTGATGTGCGATGCTAGTGGGGTTGCTCTTGGTGTGGTATTGGCACAAAGAAGGTACAAAATCCTTCATCCCATTTACTATGCTAGTAAAGCCCTCAATGAAGCCCAATAGAACTACACAGTAACTGAGCAAGAGCTCCTTGCAGTAGTCTTTGCTTTTGAGAAATTTTGATCCTATTTGCTAGGCACTAGAGTTATAGTGCATATTGATCATTCTGCTTTAGGATATTTGATGGCAAAGAAGGATGCAAAACCGAGGTTGATTCGTTGGGTATTACTATTGCAAGAATTTGACTTTGAGGTAAGAGATAGAAAGGGGACAGAGATTCAAGTTGCTGATCACTTGTCCCGATTAGAAGATGAAGCAATGAGAGAGTTGGGGGATAAGATTGATATTGATTATACTTTCCATGATGAGCATGTATTGGCTGCCTCTCAAGACTTGATTCCATGGTTCGCAGATTTTGCGAATTATCTGGCTAGCGATATTGTTCCACCGAACTTGTCATTTCATCAAAGGAAAAAGTTCATGTACGATGTGAAGAAGTTCTTTTGGGATGAACCATACTTATATAGGAGTTGTGCCGATGGGCTTATTCGGCGTTGTGTGCCAGAAGTTGAGATGTTGAGTGTTTTGGAGGCATGCCAATCTTCACCCGTAGGTGGACATCATAGTGGTATCCGGACCGCTCATAATATCTTACAATGTGGCTACTATTGGCCAACTATTCATCAAGATGCTCATGAGTTCTCCAAAGCATGTGATAGATGCCAAAGAGATGGCGGCATTTCAAGAAAGCAAGAGCTCCCTTTAAATCCATTCTTGTGATTGAGTTATTTGATGTTTGGGGTATTGACTTTATGGGCCCTTTTGTGAGTTCTCATGGGATGAAGTACATTCTAGTAGCGGTTGATTATGTGTCTAAATGGGTGGAAGCTATCGCACTCGCAAATAATGAAGGGAAGAGTGTCACCGCGTTCTTGAAAAAGAATATATTTTCTCGATTTGGTACCCCAAGGGCGATTATTAGTGATGGGGGATCCCACTTTTGCAACAAATTATTTAAGGGATTATTGGAGAAATATGGGGTTCGCCATAATGTGGCCACTCCTTACCATCCTCAAACTAGTGGGCAAGTTGAGGTGTCAAATAGGGAGATCAAGCAGATTTTGTCGAAAACGGTGAACGCTAGTAGAACGGATTGGTCAAGGAGGGTTGATGATGCTCTTTGGGCCTACTGGACAGCATATAAGACTCCCATAGGTATGTCTCCATACCAACTTGTATATGGGAAGGCTTGTCACCTACCGGTTGAATTAGAGCATAACGCCATGTGGGCAATGAAGAAATTGAAAATGGATTGGAATGAACCTGCAGAACAGAGGTTAAATGGGTTGAATGAACTCGATGAATTTCGCCTAAAAGCTTATGAAAGTTCAGCCCTCTACAAAGAAAAGATGAAGAAGTACCATGACCAAAAGATTGAGAAACGCGATTTTATGGTTGGGGATTTGGTGCTTTTATTCAATTCTAGGTTGCACTTGTTTCCGGGCAAACTCAAGTCCAAATGGACTGGCCCTTACTTGATCACCCAACTATTCCCTCACGGAGCGGTTGAGTTGGAAAACAAGGAGGGTGTGCGATTTAAGGTGAACGGACAACGAATCAAAATCTATCTGGGGCATGCTGAATCGGCGAATGAAGTGATCGAGGCATACCATCTTGATGAAGTCTGAGTAATCGAGTGTCCTCCGTCGTGCCGCGACGTTAAATCAAGCGCTGGTTGGGAGGCAACCCAATATGTATCCTCTAAGCCAACTATAGTTTTCTTTTATAACTTTCTAGTAATAGTCGCATTTTTTTTTTCATTTTGTTAGAAGTGTTGGCTAGAGCGTAGTTTAGGGTCCGTGTCCACTAAGTGTCCAGTCAAATACATAAAGAATAGCTTAATGGGTGTTAAATTTGCAGGTAGCACATCACCAGAAAAATCTGCAGAAAATTGGTCTGAAACACTCATTGACGGATCCATCGACGGACCATCATGCCTGCGACGGACCATCGCAGGAATCCGTCGTGCCAGGTAAGTTTGTCTATTTCTTTTAAATTAGGGCACCCATGACGGAACCCACGACGGACCGTCACACTGTGATGGACCGTCGACGGGGACTCGTCGCATCAATACCCATCAACCCGACCGACCCGACCCGACCGCGAATATTAAAAGTTTTTAAACCTTTTAACTTCCCACCTCTTCATTTCAACCGTTTCTTTCCCTCATTTCTCCCATTTCCTCTCTTTTCAACTCCCTACCACTCTCATTCTCTTCCCAAACTCCTGATTCACCATCCCTTCCCAAATTCCCCTAATCTTCCCTCTCCCAATCTCCCTGCTTCTTCAAAGTATTCTGCTGGTCGGAGTCTACTGTTCTTCTGCTGATCTTCATAGTTGTGTGCCTCACCCGGTTTTCATCTTCTCCAAGTCTCAGGTATGTGCTTCTGATCTCTAACCCATTTACATTTCATTATTGTTTTCACATACTACAGGCCTGTTTTGAATGTTGGGTCTTTGAATTTTGACCCCTATTGCTTGCTAAGAACTCACCCGTTCATCCTACGTGCCTTAGATAGTAAAATTGTGTATGTGTGTTAAACATCAAAAAAAGGGGGAATATGTTTCTGAAACTTGTTCTGACCTAGGTTGATAGTCCTCCAAATTGGCATGTTAAAACTCGAGAAATTAGTGCCTTAGAATTGCTAGTTTGCTGGGTATTTGGGTTAGAAAGTGTGGGTTGATATGTAGTCTTTTCAATTGAAATTTTAGGGGACGATTGAGGCATCCTCAGTTCTGTCACTGAAGGACAGAACGAGACCATCGACGGCCATCGTGCCCACGACCGTCATGGGGTCCGTCCACCAATCCCCATTATTTTCTCCAAGTGTCCACTGACGGACTCTACCACGGACCGTCAACCTCGACGGTCCGTCCTGCACAACCGTCATGGTTGTCAGAGACCCACTCCTAAGGGTCTAAAATTTTCTCTAAGTGTCCAATGACGGATTTACGATGGACCGTCGTACCCTCGACGGTCCGTCCTGCACAACCGTCATGGTTGTCAGAGACCCCACTCCTAAGGGTCTCAAAATTTTCTCTAAGTGTCCAATGACGGACATTTACGACGGACCGTCGTGCCCACGACGGTCCTGCACAACCGTCATGGTTGTCAGAGACCCTATTCCTAAGGGTCTCCAAACTTTTTCTAAGTGTCCCACTATGACCTCTACGATGGA